>CAJRAV010000009.1:0-182500 GCA_907165065.1 Caprimulgus europaeus
TGGCACTGGGAGCACTGGGAGCACTGGGACAGGGGCACTGGTGCTGGTGGCACTTGTCACTGGTGTCACTGGTGTCACTGCTCCACTGGTGTCACTGGTGTCACTGGTGTCACTGGTCCCACTGGTGTCACTGGTGTCACTGGTGTCACTGCTCCACTGGTCCCACTGGTGTCACTGGTGTCACTGGTGTCTGTCACTGGTGTCACTGGTCCCACTGGTGTCACTGGTGTCACTGGTGTCACTGGTGTCTGTCACTGGTGTCACTGGTCCCACTGGTGTCACTGGTGTCACTGGTCCCACTGGTGTTACTGGTGTCACTGGTGTCACTGGTGTCGCTGGTCCCACTGGTGTCACTGGTGTCTGTCACTGGTGTCACTGGTGTCACTGGTGTCACTGGTCCCACTGGTGTTACTGGTGTCACTGGTGTCACTGGTGTCGCTGGTCCCACTGGTGTCACTGGTGTCTGTCACTGGTGTCACTGGTGTTACTGGTGTCACTGGTGTCACTGGTGTCTGTCACTGGTGTCACTGGTGTCACTGGTGTCTGTCACTGGTGTCACTGGTCCCACTGGTGTCACTGGTGTTACTGGTCCCACTGGTGTCACTGGTGTCACTGGTGTCACTGGTGTTACTGGTCCCACTGGTGTCACTGGTGTCACTGGTGTTACTGGTGTCTCTGGTGTCACTGGTGTCTCTGGTCCCACTGGTGTCACTGGTGTCACTGGTGTCTCTGGTCCCACTGGTCCCACTGGTGTCACTGATGGTGTCACTGGTGGTGTCACTGGTGTTACTGGTCCCACTGGTGTCACTGGTCCCGCTGGTGTCACTGGTGTCACTGGTGTCACTGGTGTCTGTCACTGGTCCCACTGGTGTCTGTCACTGGTGTCACTGGTGTCACTGGTCCCACTGGTGTTACTGGTCCCACTGGTGTCCCCGCGCCCGGGGGGGCCCTTAAAGGCGCCGCCTCCGCCACCGGAGCCCCCCTCCCCCTCCCCAGCCCCTCCCCCATTGCCCCTCCCCCCGCCCCGCCCCTCCCCCCGCCCCCTGCGTCCCCCCGGCCCCTCCCCCCGCCCCCCCCGCCCCTCCCCCCCCGGTCCCCCCCCGCCGCCCGGTGCCGGCGCCCGGGGGCAGCGCTCGGCGGAGGAACCATGTCCTATGTCCCCTTCCGAGGTACCGGCCCCGGGGCACCGGCAGCGGCTCCGGGGGGCGGGCGGGGCCGGGGGGGGGTCGGGACCGGGAGCGGGGGGGATGCCGGTAACCGGCGATGGCGGCGGCGGCGGGGGAGGCCGGGACCGGGGGAGGAGGAGGAGGAGGAGGATGCTCGTACCGGGGGATGTCGGTACGGGGGGGAGACCGGCACCTGGGGGGGGGTGTCGGTACCGGGGGAGGTCGGTACCGGTGGGGGTTCGGTACCGGGGGGGGTTCGGTACCGGGAGGGGTCGGTACCGGGGGATGCTGTTAACGGGAGATGCCGGTACCGGAGGATGCTGGTACTGAGGAGATCCCGGTACCGGGGAGATGCCGGTACTGGAGGATGCTGGTACCGGGTTTACCGTTACCGGGGAGATACCGGTACCGGGAGGTTGTCGGTACCGGGAAGAGGACGGTACCGGGGGATGCTGTTAACGGGAGATGCTGATACCGGGGGAGGATGCTGGTACCGGGGGTCACCGGTACCGGGGGAGGCTCGTACCGGGAGATGCTGGTACCAGGCGGCTGCCGGTACCGGGGGAGGATGTTCCCGGGGAGATGCCGGTACCGGGGGGATGCTCTTACCGGGGGGTCGGTGCCGTTACCGGGGGATGTTGTTACCGGTTGATCCCGGTCCCGGACAGGCCCCGGTGGGGGTGGGGGTTGGGGTGGGGGGGGGTCCCCGGTGACCGACCTGACCCACTTCGGTAACGGGGCCGGGGCGGGGCGAGACCCCCCCATCCCCCCCTCCCCCCCATGAGGGTCCCCGCTCTCCGGGGTGGGGGGGGGGGGGGCGGGGGGTGTCTCCGTTACCCGCCCCTCCCCCCCCCATGGGTGTCCAGGCCTCGCCCCTCCCCCACTCTGGGTGTCAAGGTGGGGGATGGGTGAGAAGCACCCAGATGTTGGGTGGGTGGGTGGGTGGGTGAGGGGGTAGGGGGGGGTCACCCACTCCCCCCACCCCCCCCCACCCCCCCTCTCGTATTTTTTAATTTTTTCCTTAATTAATGGGAATTCTGGGTCCCCGTTCCCATGGCAACGCGGCGGGATGCTGCCAGCACCCATGGGTGGGGGCTGCCAGAGCGGGGGTGTTGCAGGGTTTGGGGGGGTGCGGGGTGGGAAGGGGAATGAATGACCCCCCCCCACCCCCTCTCCCCTCCCCCCCCCCCCCCCAGATGTGCGAGGACCCCCCCTGCCCCGCGGGCCCTACGCCCCCTCCCCCTACGAGCGGCCGCCCTGGAACCCCCGGTTCTGCATCATCTCGGGGAACCAACTGCTGATGCTGGATGAGGAGGAGGTGAGGGGGGGAGGGGCAGCGCTTTGGGGGGAGGGGGGGGGAGGGGGGGG
The DNA here is from genome assembly GCA_907165065.1 of Caprimulgus europaeus. Next base: position 2,535 of record CAJRAV010000009.1, read on the forward strand.
AGGGGGTGGTCACCCCCCCTGACCCCTCCCCCCCCCCTCCAGATTCACCCCCTGCTCATCCGGGACCGTCGGAACGAGCCGTGCCGGAGTAAATTGTTGCGCCGAACCGTGAGCGTCCCGGTGGAGGGGCGGCCCCACCCCGAGCACGGTACCGGCCCCTCCCCCACCCCGCCCCTCCCCCCCCCTCCCACCCCCCCCGGTAGGGATGGGAGAGGGGGAAACTCAACCCCCCCCCCCCCCACCCCGCTAAAAAATCCCATCTCTCGCCATCCCATAATACCACCCCCCCCCCCCCCCCCACCAACCCGGCGGCGCGCGCGGCTGCTCGGCGACCGTTGCCATGGAAACGGCGGAGGCGCTTGGTCCTACCCCCCCCCCCCCCAACCACCCATCCCCCACCCTCTGCCCCCCCTAAATCCAACCCCCCCCCCAAAAAAGGGACCCGGGGCTTCACCTCGCCCCTCCCCCACCCTCACCTGACCCCTCCCCCACCCTCACCTGACCCCTCCCCCACACCTGACCCCTCCCCCACCTTGAACGACCCCTCCCCCCCCAGAAGGACCCCCCCAACCGTTAGACCCTCCCCCCCCAAAGGGGACCTGGGCTTCACCTGACCCCTCCCCCACCCTCACCTGACCCCTCCCCCACACCTGACCCCTCCCCCACCTTGAACGACCCCTCCCCCCCCAGAAGGACCCCCCCCAACCGTTAGCCCCTCCCCCCCCAAAGGGGACCTGGGCTTCACCTGACCCCTCCCCCACCCTCACCTGTCCCCTCCCCCACACCTGACCCCTCCCCCACCCTCACCTGTCCCCTCCCCCACACCTGACCCCTCCCCCACCTGGAGCGACCCCTCCTCCCCTCACTTGGCCCCTCCCCCCCCATAAGGGACCCAGGTGTCCGGGTGTTGCCCCTCCCCCACCCCGGGGTGGCCTCACGGGGGGGGGGGGATGGGGGTGGTTGGGGACACGAGGGGACACGGTGCTGCCCCTCCCCCCCCCCCCCCCCCCCCGTCCTTTTGGGTTTAAAAAAAGGGATTTTGGTCACGGGGAGGGACGGGGCCGCGGTGTCACCACGGGGACAGGGACAGGGACAGGGACAGGGACAGGGACAGGCCACCTCCGCTGCCACCACTGCCACCAGCACTGCCACTGTCACCTCTGTCACCTGCCACCACTGCCACCAGCACTGCCACTGCCACCACTGTCCCCTGCCACCACTGCCACCAGCACTGCCACTGTCACCACTGTCACCTGCCACCACTGCCACCAGCACTGCCACTGTCACCACTGTCACTGCTGTCACAACTGCCACCAGCACTGCCACTGTCACCACTGCCACCAGCACTGCCACTGTCACCTCTGTCACTGCCCCCACTGCCACCAGCACTGCCACTGCCACTGCCACTGCCACCAGCACTGCCACTGCCACCACTGCCACCAGCACTGCCACTGTCACCTCTGTCACCTGCCACCATGGCCACCACTGTCACCACTGTCACCATCCACTGCCACCGTTGTCACCAGTGCTGCCACTGCCACTGTCACCCTCCACTGTCACCTGCCACCACTGCCACCAGCACTGCCACTGCCACCACTGCCACCAGCACTGCCACTGCCACCACTGTCACCTGCCACTGCCACTGTCACCACTGTCACCACTGTCACCGCTGCCACCAGCACTGCCACTGTCACCATTGTCACCACTGTCACCACTGTCACTATCCACTGCCATCAGTGCCACCACCACTGTCACCATTGTCACCAGTGCTGCCACTGTCACTGCTGCCACCACTGTCATTACTGCCCCATCCACTGTCACCACTGCCACCAGCGCTGCCACAGTGTCACCATCATCCCCACTGCCACCATCCACTGTCACCCCACCACTGCTGCCACCACTGCCACTGTCACCGCTGTCACCAGCACTGCCACAGCCACAGTGTCACCACTGTCACCACTGCCACCACCACTGCCACTGTCACCACTGTCACCAGCACTGCCACAGCCACAGCTGCCACCACTGTCACCATCCACTGTCCCCACTGCCACCACCACTGTCACTGTCACCACCAGTGCCACCATCTCTGCTGCCACCATCACTGTCACCACCAGTGCTGTCACCCTCCTTGGCCACCACCATTGTCACTGTCACCGCTGCCACTACTGCTGGCACTGCCACTGCTGTCCCCACTGCCACCACCATCACCAGTGTCCCCAGTGTCACTGTCCCCATGGCCACTACTGTCACCACCACCAGCATCACCAGTGCCACCACTGTCACTGCCACCAGTGCCAGCAGTGCTACTGTGTCCATTGTCCCTGCTGCCACCATCACCAATGTCACCAGTGTCACTGTCCCGACTGCCACCAGTGCCACCAGTGTCACCATCACCAGTGCTGTCAGTGTCACTGCCACCTCTGTCACCACTGCCACCAGTGTCACCAGTGTCACTGCCAGCACCACCACTGTCACCGCTGTGCCACCACTGTCACCATCACCAGTGTCACCACTACCAATGTCACCAGTGCCCCCAGTGTCACCAGTGTCACTGTCCCTATGGCCACCAGTGTCACCAGTGTCACCAGTGTCACTGCCAGCACCACCACTGTCACTGCTGTGCCACCATTGCCACCACTGTCACCGTCACCAGTGTCACTGTCCCCATGGCCACCAGTGTCCCCAGTGAAACCATCACCCCCAGTGCCACCAGTGTGATCATCACCAGTGTCCCCAGTGTCCCCAGTGTCCCCAGTGTCACCAGTGTCACCATCACCCCCCCAGTGTCACCAGTGTCACTGTCCCCATGGCCACCAGTGCCACCAGTGTGATCATCACCAGTGTCACCAGTGTCATTGTCACCAGTGTCCCCAGTGCCACCAGTGCCACCATCACCAGTGCCACCAGTGTCACCATCACCAGTGTCACCAGTGTCATTGTCACCAGTGTCCCCAGTGCCACCAGTGCCACCATCACCAGTGTCACCAGTGTCACCATCACCCCCCAGTGCCACCATCCCCGTGGTGACACCCCCGCGGGTGTCACTGTGGTGACGTGTCCCCTCCCCCCCCCCACGGTGTCCCCCCCCCCCCCCATCCGGCGGGGGTCCCACGGGTGGGGGAGGGGCGAGGGGGACACACGGACACGCGACCCCACGCGTGGGGCGGGGGCGTGGCCACATCTCCCTGGTAACACCGCCCCTCCCCCCTCCCCCGGGTACCCCTCCCCCCCCCCGTTCGGGGCGGGGCCGCGCGCGCGCCCGAGGTGAGAGCGGGGGGAGGGGCCGGAGGGGGCGCGCGCGGCGGGGGCGGAGCGTGAGCGCGCGCGGGGCGGCGGCGGGTGAGGGGGAGAGAGAGAGAGAGTGCAACGGGCGTGCAAGGGGCGTGCAACGGGCGTGCAAGGGGTGAGTGTGCAACGGGAGAGAGCGCGAGCGAGTGTGCAGCGGGCGGGGCGCGTGTGCAACGGGAGAGAGCGCGCGTGCAACGGGCGTGCAACGGGCGGGACGAGTGTGCAACGCGGGGTGTGCAAAGGCGGCGGTGAGTGTGCAACGGCGCAGGGAGCGTGCACGGTGCCGGGGGTGAGCGTGCAAAGCCGGGAGTGTGCAAAGCCGGGAGCGAGTGTGCAAGGAGGGGGAACGGGTGTGCAAAGCCGGGAGTGTGCAAGGAGGGGAGCGAGTGTGCAAAGGCGGCAACGAGTGTGCAACGGGGGGAGCGAGCGTGCAGGCTTGCAGGGGGGAGTGTGCAAGGCTCGGGGGGTGACAGTGAGTGTGCAGGGCTGGGGGTGAGTGTGCACAGCTCGGGGTGAAGGTGAGTGTGCAAGGCTGGGGGTGAGTGTGCAGGGCTGGCAGTGAGCGTGCAAGGCTGTAGGGCTGAGGGTGAGTGTGCAAGGCTTGGGGGGGTGAGTGTGCAAGGCTCGGGGGGTGGGGGACACCGTGCACAGGTGAGGGTGAGCGTGCCCAGCCCAGGTGTGCAGGTGAGTGTGCACGGCTGGGGACGAGCGTGCAAGGCTGGAGCGTGCATGGCCTCGCAGGTGAGTGTGCACGGCTGGAGAGGGGGGAGTGAGTGTGCACAGCACCAGGGCTGAGTGTGAGTGTGAGCGTGCACGGCTTGGATGAGTGTGAGCATGCACGGCCGGGGGTGAGTGTGCACGGCTTAGAGTGAGTGTGCACAGCTCCTGGTGTGAGTGTGAGTGTGCACGGCTTAGAGTGAGTGTGCACAGCTCCTGGTGTGAGTGTGAGTGTGCACGGCCTGGGGGTGAGCGTGAACGACTCCAGGGGTGAGTGTGAGCGTGCATGGCCCAGGGTGAGTGTGCAAGCCCAGGGGTGAGTGTGCACAGCTCCGGGGATGAATGTGAGTGTGCACGGCCTGGAACGAGCGTGCACAGGCTGTGGTGAGTGTGCAAGGCCCGAGGTGAGTGTGCACAGCTGGGGGTGAGTGTGCAAGGCCTGAGGTGAGTGTGCAAGGCCCGAGGTGAGTGTGCTCCCAGCCCCCGCTCACACTCACCTGAGTGTGCCCCCCCCGTGCCCCCCCCACCCCAGGCGTGCGCGTGGCACACGCGTGTGCGAGGCGTGACGGGGATGCGACCGGGGGCCGGTTCCCCCCCGGGGGTCCCGGGGCCTCTTGGGGGGCCCCCGTAGGGTGGGGGGAGGCGCCATGTGGGGGGCCCCCCCCCCCGCCCCCCCCCTGGGCGCTGAGGGGAACCCTGGGCCCCCCCCCCGGCCCCCCCGGGCCCCACCTCAGCCTGGAGGGCGGCAGCAGGACCGTGGCCGGTAGGAACCGGGGGGGGACCCCAAAAACTTGGGGGGGGGGGACTGAGGGGGGGTCGGGGGGGGGGGCTGGGGATGGGGGGGGGGAATTCGGGGAACCCCCAGGTCAGGGGTAGAGTTACAGGGACTTTTGGGGGGCATACGGGGGGGGGACCCCAAAACTGGGGGGCATCGGGGGGGGCAGAGTTAAGGGGACCCCAAAACTGGGGGGAGGGGGTTGGGGATAGGGTTGGGGATATGGGGGGGGGGTGGAATTTGGGGGACCCCCCCATGTCAGGGGTAGAGCTGGGGGTTGGTGGGGGGGACACAGGGGAAAGGGGGGTGAGGGGACCCTAAAATTGAGGGGGGGTTGAGGGGGTGTCGGGGGGAGCAGAGTTAAGGGGACCCCAAAGTTGGGGGTGGTAGGAGATGGGGGGGGGAGAGTTTTGGGGACCCCCAGGTCAGGGATAAAGTTGGGGGTATTGGAGGGGGCGGAGTTAAGGGGACCCCAAAATTGGGGGGGGTTTGGGGAGTCTGGGGGGGGCACAGGGGATATGGGGGGGGTGGAGTTTTGGGGACCCCCCCCTGCAGGTCAGGGGCAGAGTTAAGAGGATGGGGTGGGGGGTACTGGGGGGGGGCAGAGTGAGGGGAACCCCGAAATTTGGGCGGGGGATGTTGGGGGGGTCTCGGGGGGGGCAGAGTTAAGGGGAATTTGGGGGAGGGAGTTTGAGGGACCCCAAAATTGGGGGCAGTTTGGGGGGGTCTCATGGGGACAGGAGATTTGGGGGGGGGGTGTCTGGATGGGGGGGGCAGAGTTAAGGGGACCTCGGGGTTGGGGACAGAGTTTGGGGGGGGGGTGTCAGAGTTTGGGGGACCCCCAAGACCAGGGGCAGAGTTTGGGGGATATTTGGGGGGGGGGGGGAGGTGACGTCGGTGATGGGGGGAGGGGCAGAGGGATGGGGGAGGGGCGAGGGGGCCCTGGAGGGACCCTGCCCCCCCCATACCCTTCCTGGATGCCTGGGTCCCCCCAAATCCTCTCCAGACCCCTCCCCCCCCCGGAACCCCCCCCAAGACCCGTGGACCCCCCGAATTCCCCCCAGGACCCCCCCAAATTCCAGCCCGCAGGACCCCCAAGACCCCTGGATACCCCCCCAACCCCCCCCCCAGGACCCTTTCCCCCCCCCCCCCAAAAGACCCCTGGACCCCCAAAATTTCCCCTCAGGCCCCCTGGCTCCTCCAGATCCTCCCCCCAGGACCCCTAAACCCCCCCAAATACCCCCCCAGCACACCTGGACCCCCCAAATGCCCCCCCCCAGCACCCCTGGACCCCCCCAAATCCCCCCCAGCACACCTGGACCCCCCAAATGCCCCCCCCCAGCACCCCTGGACCCCCCCAAATACTCTCCTGGGACCCCTGTGCCCCCCCTCCCTCCACCACAACCCCCCATCCCAAGGCGGGTGGGGGGATGGGGTGGGATGTGGGGGTCCCCCCTGTCCTGTGTCCCCCCCCGTCCCCTCATGCCCCCCCGTGTCCCCCCCCCCAGATTACCACGGCGGCCGCTCCCGCAGGAAGAGCGTTCCCGGGGGGAAGCAGTTCAGCATCAACATGGACGCGCCCCCCGCCCCCCCCTTCCGGCCCTCGGTGAGCACACGCCTGTCGCCATGGTTACCGTCACCCCACACGCCTGTCGCCATGGTTACCGCCACCCCACACGCCTGTCGCCATGGTTACCGTCACCCCCACACGCCTGTTGCCATGGTTATCGTCACCCCACACGCCTGTCGCCATGGTTACCACCACCCCCACACACCTGTCGGCATGGTTACCTTCATCGTGCACACGCCTGTCACCACGGACACATTCATCCCCTACACGCTTGTTGTCATGGTTACTGTTACCCCAACATGCCTGTTGCCATGGTTACCGTGGTCCTGCACATGCCTGTTGCCATGGTTACTGTGGTCCTGCACACGCCTGTTGTCATGGTTACAATCATCCTGCACACGCCTGTCGTCATGGTTACCAGGGTCCCGCACATGCTTGTTGCCGTGGTTACCTTCCTCCCCTACACACGTGTTGTCATGGTTACCCTGTCCTGCACATGCCTGTTGCCATGGTTACCCTCATCCCCTACATGTCTGTTGCCATGGTTACCATGGTCCTGCACACGCCTGTTGTCATGGTTACTGGGGGCCTGCCCTCTCCTGTTGCCATGGTTACCCCACCCAGCACATGTATGTTGCTGTGGTTGCCCTGATCACGTCTGTTGCCATGGCGACCTGCACACGTGTTGCCATGGTGACCTTGACCCTGCACACGTGTTGCCATGGTTACCCAGGCCCTGCCCATGTCCCTGTTGTTCCTGTGGCTGCACACACGCTTGTTGCCATGGTTACGGGGTCCTGCATGTGCCTGTTGTCATGGTGACCCCGCTCCCATGTCACCACGGTCCCCCCCACTCCTGCACATGCCTGTTGCCATGGTAACCCCGGTGCCGTGCTCCCCGTCACCATGGGAACCGTGGGTGGGCCTGTGATGCTCATCACCATGGGAACCCCAGCCCCGTGTTTCCTGTTGCCATGGTAACCCCGGTCCCGTGCTCCCCATCACCATGGTAATCCCTGTGTTACCTGTTGCCATAGTAACCCTGATCTGCTGCTACCCGTTGCCTTGGTAACCCCACTCCCATGCCCTCCATCACCATGGTAACCCTTGTCCTATGCTACCTGTTGCCATGGTAACCCTGGTCCTATGTCATCAGTTGCCATAGTAACCCTGATCGTATGATGCCCATCACCATGGTAACCCTGCTGCTGTGGTACCCGTTGCCATGGTAACCCCGATCCTATGCTACCCGTTGCCATGGTAACCCCAACCCTGTGCTCCCCGCCACCATGGTGACCCCGCTCCTATGACACCCATCACCATGGCAACCTCGCTGCCGTGATACACGTTGCCATGGTAACCTCAGGCCTAGATGACCCCTCACCATGGTACCCTCGGTCCTACACTCCCCGTTGCCATGGTAACCCTGACCCCCAAGCTCCCCGTTGCCATGGTAACCCCACTCCCATCCCCACCTTCCCCCCCCCCCGGTTCTCCCCCATCCATCCCCATCGCTGCCACCAACCCCCGCTGCCCCGACCCCCTCTGAACCCCAAAACTCCCCGACCTCCCCCAACCCCCCATCACCCCCCCCCCCCCCCCCCCCCGCCCCCCGGCCCCCCCCTCAGCCGCCTGTACCCCAGCAAGGCTTCCTGAGCCGCCGCCTCAAGAGCTCCATCAAGCGCACCAAGAGCCAGCCCAAGCTCGACCGCACCAGCAGCTTCCGGCAGATCCTGCCCCGCTTCCGCAGCGCCGACCACGACAGGTGGGGACCCCCGCGGGACCCCCCCCGGGACACTCCCGGGACACCCCCGCGGGGACACCCCTATGGGGACACCCCCGGGACCCCCCCGCGGGGACACCTCTGTGGGGACACCCCCGGGACACCCGCGCGGGGACACCCCCGGGACACCCCCATGGGGACCCCCCCGCGGGGACACCCCCATGGGGACACCACCGGGACCCCCCCGTGGGGACACCCCCGGGACACCCCCCCGGGACATCCCCATGGGGACAGCACCGGGACACCCGCGCGGGGACACCTCTGTGGGGACAACCCCGGGACACCCCTGTGGGGACACCCCTGGGGGGACACCCCTGTGGGGACACCCCCGGGACCCCCCTGCGGGGACACCCCCGTGGGGACACCCCCGGGACACCCCCCCGGGACACCCCTGTGGGGACCCCCCCGGGACCCCCCCGCGGGGACACCCCTGTGGGGACACCCCTGTGGGGACACCCCCGGGACCCCCCTGCGGGGACACCCCCGTGGGGACACCCCCGGGACACCCCCCCGGGACACCCCTGTGGGGACACCCCCGGGACCCCCCTGCGGGGACACCCCCGTGGGGACACCCCCGGGACACCCCCCCGGGACACCCCTGTGGGGACACCCCCGGGACCCCCCCGCGGGGACACCTCTGTGGGGACACCCCCGGGACACCCCCGCGGGACACCCCCGTGGGGACACCCCCGGGACACCCCCCCGGGACACCCCTGTGGGGACACCCCTGTGGGGACACCCCCGGGACCCCCTTGCGGGGACACCCCCGTGGGGACACCCCCGGGACACCCCCCCGGGACACCCCTGTGGGGACACCCCCGTGGGGACACCCCCGGGACACCCCCATGGGGACACCCCCGGGACCCCCCCGCGGGGACACCACCGGGACACCCCCGCGGGGACACCTCTGTGGGGACAACCCCGGTACACCCCTGTGGGGACCCCCCCGGGACACCCCTGTGGGGACACCCCCGTGGGGACACCCCCGGGGATGGTGTTGGGTGCGGGGATGTTGGAGGCTGGAGGTGAGGTGGGGACGGTTCTGCTGAGGTGGCATCAAGGTGGGGTTGGGGACAGGTGTGGTCCCCAGGTGGCACCAGGGTGGACAAGGGGATGGTTGTGGTCTCTGGATGTCACCAGACTGGGATGTGGACAGTCCCCTGCTGCCCAGGTGGCACCAGGGCGATAGAGGGACAGTCGTGGTCCCCAGGTGCCACCAGAATGGACATGGGGATGGCTCTGCTGAGGTGGCATCAAGGTGGGGTTGGGGAGAGGTGTGCTTCTCAGGTGGCACCAGGGTGGACGTGGGGACGGTTGTGGTCTCTGGATGTCACCAGGGTGGGCTTGGGGACGTTCCTGCTGCCCAGGTGACACTGGCTCAGGTGTGGGGACAGCCTTGCGCCCCCGTGTCCCCAGGCTGGGTGCAAGGATGTCCCCACTGTCCCCCCGACAAGGCAAGTCCCTGCTCTGTGTCCCCCCACACCTTGGGGACACGTTGGGGACCAGGTGGCCGGGCAGGTGGCGGGGGTCCCTGGGGAGGCAAAGGTGTCCCATGTCCTCGGTGTCCCCTGGGATGTCCCTTGTCCCCAAGACCTGGTCCCCAAGGGATGGGCTCTCCTGTCCCTTTGTCCCCCGGGGAGGTCCCCAAGGGGTCCCTTGTCCCCTGGGATGTCCCTTGTCCCCAAGGGGATGCCCTGGGGGTGTCCCTTGTCCCTCGGGGGGATGTCCCCTGGGGGAAGGGGAGAGGGATGTCCTCTGTCCCTTGTCCCGGGGGGGAGGGGATGTCCCCTGTCCCTTGTCCCCGGGGGGGTTGCTCACTCCCCGGGGTATTTTTAGCCGTCCCGCCCCCGCCCCGCGGGATGACGGTGACACGGTGACAGTGACACGGTGCCGGTGACGACAGCGAGCGGTGGCCGCGGGGACAGGGCCGGGGGGGCGGGGGAGCTGCGGCGGCTGCTGAGGGGGGGAGGGGGGATGGTGGAGACCCCAGTTTTGGGGGTGGGACACCGGTGTCCCCCAGGGTTTTTTTGGGGGGGGATGTCCGGGTCCCCCTGTTTTGGAGGCTCCAGATGCCTGTGTCCTATTTTGGGGGGGCGGGATGCCGAGACCCCCCCTGTTTTGGGGGGCAGGACGCCTGGGTCCCCCAGTTCTGGGGGGCTGGATGATGCCTGAGCCCCTGGGGTTTTTTTGGGGGGCTGGATGTTTGTGAGCCCCAGTTTTGGGGGGCTGGATGTTTGTGACCCACAGTTTTGGGGGGGCTGGCTGCTGGATCCTCTTGTTTTGCGGGGGGGCTGGATGCTGTGTCCCCCCGCTTTGAGGGGGTGGGACACCTGAGTTCCCCAGTTTTGGGGGACAGGATGGTGGGTCCCCCAGTTCTGGGGGGTCAAGATGCCTGTGCCCCCCTGTTTTTTGGGGGGACTGGACACCCGGGTCCTCCTGTTTTGAGGGGGTTGGATGCCTGAGCCCCCCCTATTTTGGGGGGCCAGATGTCTGGGCCCCCCAATTTTGGGGGTCCAGGTGTCTGTGTCCCCCTGTTTTGGGGGGGCTGGATGCCTGGTCCCCCAATTTTGGGGTGAGGGGGGTCCCCAGACTCCTGGGTCCCCTCTGGCTTTGGGGTGGGGGTTCCCCATACACCCGCCCCCCTTCCCCCTTGATCTCATTGATGGGGGGGGTCCCCACCAAGGTCCCCTTCAGCGGGGGGGGGGGGGAGCGGGGGTGTCCCCGGTCTCCTGTGTCCCCCAGGGAGATGACATCGGGGGTTGGGGTGCAGGGGTCGCTCCCAGGTGTCCCCCCCATGTCCCCCCCCGCCCCCCCCACCCTGACTCTGTCTCTCTCTGTCCGTCCCGACGCCGCGGACGCGTCCCCAGGTCCCGCGCGGATGCCCCAGGTACCCCCCCCCACCTCCCCCCACTGCCACCATCACCCCCCGCTCGCATGTCACCACCCCCCTGGGCACCCCCCCCACACCCCCCCCACACCCCCACACCCCCCCGCCACCACTCCCCCCCCCCGAGTGTCCCCCCCGTGTCCCGCAGGGCCCGGCTGATGCAGAGCTTCAAGGAGTCGCACTCGCACGAGTCGCTGCTGAGCCCCAGCAGCGCGGCCGAGGCGCTGGAGCTCAACCTGGACGAGGACTCCATCATCAAGGCCGTGCACAGCAGCATCCTGGGCCAGGAGTTCTGCTTCGAGGTGCCGGGGGTGGCAACCGCGCCCCGGGGGGGGCTCTGGGCTCCCGTCACCGCGGGTTGTCACCTCCCCCCTTCCCCTGTCCCCCGCAGGTGACCACGGCCTCGGGGACCAAGTGCTTCGCCTGTCGCTCGGCGGCGGAGAGGGACAAATGGATCGAGAACCTGCAGAGGGCGGTGAAGCCCAACAAGGTGAGGGGTGGGGGGGTGGGGGTGGGCAGCGTGGGGTGGGGGTGGGCAACGGGGGGGTGGGCAACGTGGGGTGGGGGTGGGCAACGTGGGGGTGGGGGTGGTCAGCTGGTGGGGATGGGGATGGTCAACTGGTGGGGATGGTCAATGGGTGGGGATGGAGATGGTCAAGTGATAGGGGTGGGGATGGTCAACTGGTGGGGATGGGGGTGGTCAACTGGTGGGGATGGGGATGGTCAACGTGGGGTGGGGGTGGGCAACGTGGGGTGGGGGTGGGCAACGTGGGGGTGGTCAACTGGTGGGGATGGGAGTGGTCAACTGGTGGGGATGGGGTTGGTCAGCTGGTGGGGGTGGTCAGCTGGTGGGGGTGGTCAGCTGGTGGGGGTGGGGGTGGTCAACTGGTGGAGATTGTCAATGGGTGGGGATGGGGGTGGTCAACTGGTGGGGATGGGGGTGGTCAACTGGTGGGGGTGGTCAACTGGTGGAGATGGGGGTGGTCAGCTGGTGGGGGTGGTCAACTGGTGAGGATGGGGATGGTCAGCTGGTGGGGGTGGTCAACTGGTGGGGATGGGGATGGTCAATGTGGGGTGGGGGTGGGCAACGTGGGGGTGGTCAGCTGGTGGAGATGGGGGTGGTCAGCTGGTGGGGATGGTCAACTGGTGGGGGTAGGGGTGGTCAACTTGTGGGGGTGGTCAGCTGGTGGGGGTGGTCAACTGGTGGGGGTGGTCAACTGGTGGGGGTGGGGGTGGTCAGCTGGTGGGGATGGAGATGGTGAACTGGTGTGGATGGAGAGGGTCAAGTGATAGAGATGGGGACAGTTAACTGGTGGGGGTGGAGCTGGTCACTGGTGGTGACGTACACAGGGGTCATCCTGGCCCTTGGGGTCACCGTGCCCTGGGGTCGCTGGTCCTGGTGGCCACTCTCAGCTGGAGTTGTCCCCTGGGGTCACCCCTGCCCCACGGTCACTGTCCCCATCTGCCCCCACCCCCAGCTCTCCCTGCCCCTCCCTGTCCCACCACCCTGGGCCTCCTCCCTTGATGCTCCACGTCCCACACCCAACAACTGTCCCCACACCCAACAACTGTCCCCATGTCCCACACCCAACTGTCCCCACACCCAAGTGTCCCCACAACCCACACCCAACTGTCCCCACACCCAACTGTCCCCACATCCCACAGCCAACAACTGTCCCCACACCCAACAACTGTCCCCATGTCCCACACCCAACTGTCCCCATGTCCCACACCCAACTGTCCCCACACCCAACTGTCCCCATGTCCCACACCCAACTGTCCCCATGTCCCACACCCAACTGTCCCCACACCCAACTGTCCCCATGTCCCACACCCAACTGTCCCCACATCCCACACCCAACTGTCCCCAGGTCCCACACCCAACTGTCCCCATGTCCCCACACCCCACTGTCTCCACACCCAACTGTCCCCATGTCCCACACCCAACTGTCCCCACACCCAACAACTGTCCCCACACCCAACTGTCCCCACACCCAACTGTCCCCATGTCCCCACACCCAACAACTGTCCCCACACCCAACTGTCCCCATGTCCCACACCCAACTGTCCCCACACCCAACTGTCCCCATGTCCCACACCCAACTGTCCCCACACCCAACTGTCCTCAAGTCCCACACCCAACTGTCCCCAGGTTCCACACCCAACTGTCCCCACACCCAACAACTGTCCCCACACCCAACTGTCCCCATGTCCCACACCCAACTGTCCCCACACCCAACAACTGTCCCCATGTCCCACACCCCACTGTCCCCACACCCCACTGTCCCCAGGTCCCACACCCAACTGTCCCCACACCCCACTGTCCCCAGGTCCCACACCCAACTGTCCCCATGTCCCACATCCTACACCCCACTGTCCCCACACCCAGCTGTCCCCACATCCCACACCCCACTGTCCCCATGTCCCACACCCAACTGTCCCCACACCCAACTGTCCCTGTGTCCCACACCCCGCTGTCCCCACACCCAACTGTCCCCACATCCCACACCCCGCTGTCCCCATGTCCCACACCCAACTGTCCCCACGTCCCACACCCAACTGTCCCCACATCCCACTGTCCCCACCCCCCACTGTCCCCACACCCCACTGTCCCCACACCCCGCTGTCCCCACGCCCCCCGCTGACCTCCCTCCCTCCCCGCCCCCCCCCAGGACAACAGCCGCCGGGTGGACAACGTCCTGAAGCTGTGGGTGATCGAGGCGCGCGACCTCCCCCCGAAGAAGCGCTACTACTGCGAGCTGTGCCTGGATGACATGCTCTACGCCCGCACCACCAGCAAGGCCCGCACCGACAACGTCTTCTGGGGGGAGCACTTCGAGTTCAACAACCTCCCGGCCGTGAGGACCATCCGGCTCCACCTCTACAAGGACACGGACAAGAAGCGCAAGAAGGACAAGAGCAACTACGTGGGCATGGTGAGCATCCCCATCGCCAGCGTCACCGGGCGCCACTTCGCCGAGCAGTGGTACCCCCTGAGCCAGCCCAGCGGCAGCAAGAGCAAGGCCGGGTGCCCGGCGCTGCGGGTCAAGAGCCGCTTCCAGACCATGAGCATCCTCCCCATGGAGCTCTACAAGGAGTTCGCCGAGTACGTCACCAACAACTACCGCATGCTCTGCGCCGTCCTGGAGCCCGTGCTCAGCGTCAAGAGCAAGGAGGAGGTGGCCTGCGCCTTGGTGCACATCCTGCAGAGCACCGGCAAGGCCAAGGTGGGGGCGGCGGGTGGGGGTGGGTGGGGGGGGTGGGGTGGGGTGGGAGGTTGAGCAGGGAGGGAGGATGGGTGGAGGATGGATGGATGGATGGATGGATGGATGGATGGATGGATGATGGAAGGATGGATGGATGGATGGACAGGTGGATGGATGCTGGGTGGATGGATGGATGGATGCTGGGTGGATGGATGGATGGATGGATGGATGGATGGACAGGTGGGTGGATGATGGATGGATGGAGGAGGGATGGATGGATGGATGGATGGGTGGATGGATGGAGGGATGGACAGGTGGATGGATGGATGCTGGGTGGATGGACAGAAGGTGGTGGCAGGACACAAGGGTGCAGGGTGGGTGGGGTGGGCTGGGCCAGCCTGGCCGGCGTGGGGCTGCCCTGACGGCCGTGGGCAGGACTTCCTGTCGGACATGGCCATGACGGAGGTCGATCGCTTCATGGACCGGGAGCACCTGATCTTCCGGGAGAACACCCTCGCCACGAAAGCCATAGAGGAGTACCTGAAACTCATCGGCCAGAAATACCTCAAGGACGCCATCGGTGAGCCCACCACCACGGAGGTCCTCGCCATGGCCAGGGTTGTGGCTCTGGGGTGCTGGGTCGTGCCCACCCGTGGCCATGTCCCCACTGGCGTGGCTGTAGGACAGTTGGGTGGTGCCTTCTCATGGCCATGGCCCCATCAGGGTACAATTGGGTGGTCACCAGTACCTGCTCATAGCCAGGTCCTCATGGCCATGGCCATGGGATGGTTGGGTGGTCCCTTCTCATTGCCCTGTCCCCTTTGGCGTGACTGGGAGATGGTTGAGTGGTTGGTTCTCAGGGCTGCTTCTCCATTGGCCTGATCAGGGGATGGTTGGGTGGTCCTTTCTTAGGGTCATGAGATGGTTGGGTGGTCCCTTCTTATGGTCATGTTCCCATTGGCATGGCCAGGGGATGGTTGGGTGGTCTCCTCTCATGGCTGTCTCTCCATCAAGGTGGTCTGGCTCTGGGACAGTTGGGTGGTCCCCAGCCCCTGCTCATTTCCAGATCCCCATTGGCATGGTTATGGGATGGTTGGGTGGTCCCTTGTCATGGCCATGAGATGGCTGGGTGGTCCCTTGTCATGGCCGTGTCCCCATGGGGCTGGCCTGGCCATGGGACAGTTGGGTGGTCCCTTCTTAGGGTCATGAGATGGTTGGGTGGTCCCTTGTCATGGCCATGAGATGGTTGGGTGGTCCCTTGTCATGGCCCTGTCCCCATGGGGCTGCCCTGGCCATGGGGCTGGCCCGGCCATGGCCAGCGGGGTGGTCCCCGGCCCCCCCTGACGCCCCCGTCCCCCCCAGGCGAGTTCATCCGGGCGCTCTACGAGTCGGAGGAGAACTGCGAGGTCGACCCCATGAAGTGCTCGGCCTCCACCTTGGCCGACCACCAGGCCAACCTGCGCATGTGCTGCGAGCTGGCCCTCTGCAAGGTGGTCAACTCGCACTGGTGAGTGCTGGGGGCTGGGGACACCCCCCCTGTCCCCCCCCCGTCCCCCCAGGATGGGTCCCTGAGCGTGTCCCCCCCCCGCAGCGTGTTCCCGCGGGAGCTCAAGGAGGTCTTCGCCTCGTGGCGGCTGCGCTGCGCCGAGCGGGGCCGCGAGGACATCGCCGACCGCCTGATCAGCGCCTCCCTGTTCCTGAGGTTCCTCTGCCCCGCCGTGATGTCCCCCAGCCTCTTCGGCCTCATGCAGGAGTACCCCGACGAGCAGACCGCCCGCACCCTCACCCTCATCGCCAAGGTCATCCAGAACCTGGCCAACTTCACCAAGTGAGGGCCGGGGTGAGGGGGGAGGGGGGGGGTCAGGGGGGTGGGGGTGAGGGTCTGTGGGTGGATGGACGGGGGGATCCATGGGTGGAGGGAGGGTGGGCAGAGGGGTGAGTGGATGGAGGGACAGAAGATGGAGGGATGAGTTGGTGGATGATGGGTGGATGATGGGTGAGCTGATAGATGATGGGTGTAGGATGGACAGATGAGTTGATGGATGGTGGACAGAAGATGATGGATAGAAGGTGGGTAGATGAGTTGATGGACAGAAGATGGACAGACAGACAGAAGGTGGATGGATGAGTTGATGGTGATGGATGGATGAGTTGACAGATGGATGAGTTGGAAAGAGGATGGACAGATGGAGATCAGATGGATGAGTGAGTTGATGGATGATGGGTGAAGATGGGCAGATGAGTTGATGGATGATGGACAGAAGATGGATGGATAGAAGGTGGATGGATGAGTTGATGGATGGACAGAAGATGGATGGGTGAGTGGATGGATGAGCAGGAGATGGAGGGATGAGTTGGTGGGTGATGGATGGATAGAAGGTGGGTAGATGAGTTGATGGACAAGATGGACAGACAGACAGAAGGTGGAGGGATGAGTTGATGGATGATGGGTGGATGATGGTTGAGTTGATAGATGATGGGTGAAGATGGGCAGATGAGTTGATGGATGATGGAAAGAAGATGGATGGGTGAGTGGATGGATGAGCAGAAGATGGGTAGAGAGTGGATGGATGAGTTGATGGGCAGGAGATGGGTAGATGGATAGGAGATGGAGGGATGAGTTGATGGATGATGGGTGGATGATGGGTAAGTTGATAGATGATGGGTGTAAGAGGGACAGATGAGTTGATGGATGGTGGACAGAAGATGGATGGATGAGCAGGAGATGGAGGGATGAGTTGGTGGGTGATGGGTGGATAGAAGGTGGGTAGATGAGTTGATGGACAGAAGATGGACAGACAGACAGAAGGTGGATGGATGAGTTGATGGTGATGGATGGATGAGTTGGAAGGAGGACGGACAGATGGAGATCAGATGGATGAGTGAGTTGATGGATGATGGGTGGATGATGGGCAGATGAGTTGATGGACAGAAGATGGATGGATAGAAGGTGGATGGATGAGTTGATGGATGGACAGAAGATGGATGGGTGAGTGGATGGATGAGCAGGAGATGGAGGGATGAGTTGGTGGATGATGGATGGATAGAAGGTGGGTAGATGAGTTGATGGACAGAAGATGGACAGACAGACAGAAGGTGGAGGGATGAGTTGATGGATGATGGGTGGATGATGGGTAAGTTGATAGATGATGGGTGAAGATGGGCAGATGAGTTGATGGATGATGGACAGAAGGTGGATGGGTGAGTGGATGGATGAGCAGAAGATGGGTAGAGGGTGGATGGATGAGTTGATGGGCAGGAGATGGGTAGATGGATAGGAGCTGGAGGGATGAGTTGATGGATGATGGGTGAAGATGGGTGAGCTGATAGATGATGGGTGTAAGAGGGACAGATGAGTTGATGGATGGTGGACAGAAGATGGATGGATGAGCAGGAGATGGAGGGATGAGTTGGTGGGTGATGGGTGGATAGAAGGTGGGTAGATGAGTTGATGGACAGAAGATGGACAGACAGACAGGAGGTGGATGGATGAGTTGATGGTGATGGATGGATGAGTTGACAGATGGATGAGTTGGAAGGAGGATGGACAGATGGAGATCAGATGGATGAGTGAGTTGGTGGATGATGGGTGAAGATGGGCAGATGAGTTGATGGATGATGGACAGAAGATGGGTGGATAGAAGGTGGGTAGATGAGTTTATGGACAGAAGATGGACAGACAGACAGAAGGTGGATGGGTGAGTGGATGGATGAGCAGGAGATGGAGGGATGAGTTGGTGGGTGATGGATGGATAGAAGGTGGGTAGATGAGTTGATGGACAGAAGATGGACAGACAGACAGAAGGTGGATGGATGAGTTGATGGATGGATGAGTTGGAAGGAAGATGGACAGATGGAGATCAGATGGATGAGTGAGTTGATGGATGATGGACAGAAGATGGATGGATGAGTGGATGGATGAGTTGGATGGGTAGGAGATGGAAAATGGAGGGATGAGCTGGCAGATGGATCAAAGGTGGAGAGATGGACAGAAGATGGATGATGGGCAGAAGATGGATGATGGGCAGAAGATGGATGATGGGCAGAAGATGGATGGATGGATGGATGGGCAGAAGATGGATGGATGGGCAGAAGATGGATGATGGGCAGAAGATGATGGATGGGCAGAAGATGCATAGAAATGGAGGGCTGAGTTGGTGGATGAGTGGATGAGTTGATGGGTGGATGAGGAGGAGATGAACAGAGGAGCAGAAGATGGATGAGTTGATGGAGGATGAGTGGAAGATGAGTGAGCTGATGGTGGATGAGGTGGTGGATGGAGGGAAGATGGATGAACAGAAGATGGGGAGATGGATGGAAGGTGGGTTGAGTTGATGGGTGTAAGGTGGATGGGTGAGTTGGGTGGACAGAAGGATGGATGGATGGAGATGGATGAAGATGGATGGATGGATGGATGGATGGATGGATGGATGGATGGATGGATGGATGGATGGAGATGGATGTGGATGGATGGATGGATGGATGGATGGATGGATGGATGGATGGATGGAGATGGATGAAGATGGATGGATGAAGATGGATGAAGATGGATGAAGATGGATGAAGATGGATGGATGAAGATGGATGAAGATGGATGAAGATGGATGGATGAAAATGGATGAAGATGGATGAAGATGGATGGATGAAGATGGATGAAGATGGATGGATGAAGATGGATGAAGATGGATGGATGATTGGTGGGTGGATGGATGGAGAACACGGACAGCAGAGCTGGCTGAAGGCCAGACGTGGCTTTACGAAGGGATGCCTGGAAGCTGGAGGGACAGGAGGGACAGAGGGTGGTGGGAGGGGACCACAGGCGTTGGAGGGACCCCCGCTGAGCACCTGCCCCCAGGTTTGGCAGCAAGGAGGAGTACATGGCCTTCATGAACGAGTTCCTGGAGCTGGAGTGGACCAGCATGCAGCAGTTCCTCTACGAGATCTCCAACCTGGACACCCTGACCAACAGCACCAGCTTCGAGGGCTACATCGACCTGGGCCGCGAGCTCTCCACCCTGCACGCCCTCCTCTGGGAGGTCATGTCCCAGCTCAGCAAGGTACCTGCTCACCTGGGCCTCCGTGGTGGGGGGCTCACCTGGGGCCTCCGTGGTGGGGGCTCACCTGGGACCTCTGTGGTGGGGGAGGGGGGGTCACCTGGGACATCCATGGTGGGGGAGGGGGGCTCATCTGGGACCTCCGTGGTGGGGGCTCACCTGGGCCTCCGTGGTGGGGGCTCACCTGGGGCCTCCGTGGTGGAGGAGGGGGGCTCACCTGGGACCTCTGTGGTGGAGGAGGGGGGGTCACCTGTGTCCTCTCCTGGGTGGTGATCAGCAGCCTGGACACCCAGGTTCTCCCCAGGGGAGGTTTTGGGATCCTGGACATCTGGGTGCCCCTGGAGGGACATTTTGGGGTCCCATCTGCCCATGTCCCACCACAGGAGGTCATTAAGGTCCCAGCCCCCCATGTCCCACCATGGGAAGGTCACTGGGGTCCCAGCCCCCCATGTCCCACCACAGGAGGTCATTAAGGTCCCAGCCCCTTGTGTCCCACCATGGGAGGTCACTGGGGTCCCAGCCCCCCATGTCCCACCATGGAAGGTCACTGGGGTCCCATCCACCTGTGTCCCCACAGGGAAGGTCACTGGGGTCCCAGCCCCCCATGTCCCCCCATGGGAAGGTCATGGAGGTCCCAGCCCCCCATGTCCCACCATGGGAGGTCACTGGGGTCCCAGCCCCCCATGTCCCACCATGGGAGGTCACTGGGGTCCCAGCCCCCCATGTCCCCCCAGGGAAGGTCATGGAGGTCCCAGCCCCCCATGTCCCACCATGGGAGGTCACTGGGGTCCCAGCCCCCCATGTCCCACCATGGGAGGTCACTGGGGTCCCAGCCCCCCATGTCCCCCCAGGGAAGGTCATGGAGGTCCCAGCCCCCCATGTCCCACCATGGGAGGTCACTGGGGTCCCATCCACCTGTGTCCCCCCAGGGAAGGTCACTGGGGTCCCAGCCCCCCATGTCCCACCATGGGAAGGTCACTGGGGTCCCGCCCCCCCCAGGGGTGGTGGCTGAGGTGCTGGGGGTGGGGTGGGGACACGTGGTGGACCTTCTCCCCCAGGAGGCCCTGCTGAAGCTGGGCCCGCTGCCCCGGCTGCTGACGGACATCAGCGTGGCCCTGCGCAACCCCCACCTGCAGCGGCAGCCGAGCCAGGGGGAGCGGCTGCCCCCCAAGGGGCTGGTGCTGCGGGGACCCTCGGCCGACCTCCAGCCCTACCTCGTCCGTGACCTCAACAGGTGGGGACCCCCGAGATCCGCCCCTGTGGCCCCCCATGTCCCCACGGTACCCCCATGTCCTCGTGGTGCCTCCATGTCCCCGTGGTGCCCCCATGTCCCCGTGGTGCCTCCACATCCCCGTGGTGCCCCCATGTCCCCGTGGTGCCTCCACATCCCCGTGGTGCCTCCACGTCCCCGTGGTGCCTCCACATCCCCGTGGTGCCTCCACATCCTCATGGTGTCCCTACACCCCAGCCCCATGTCTCCCCTGCTGTGTCCCCCCGTGTCACTGTGTTGTCCCCCCATGTCACTCTGGTGGCCTCAGTCTCACCTGGGGTGTCTCCATCCACCGTGGGTCCCGGTGGTCACCTGCTCTCTGCCCCCACAGCTCCGTTGACCTCCAGTCCTACATGGTGCGGGGCCTCAACAGGTGGGTGACAGGGACAGGGTGGGGACAGGGGTGGGGACAGGAGGGGACAATGATGAGATGAGGGTGAGGATGAGGATGGTGATGGAGATGGATACAGGGATGGGATGGGGACAATGATGAGATGGTGATGGGGTGGAGATGGGGATGGGGATGGAGATGGAGATGGGGATGGGATAAGGATGGAGATGGAGATGGAGATGGGATGGGGATGGGGATGGGGATGGGGATGGGGATGGGGATGGGGATGGGGATGGGGATGGGGATGGAGATGGGATGGGGATGGGGATGGGGATGGGATGGGGATGGGGATGGGATGGGATGGGATGGGATGGGATGGGATGGGGATGGGGATGGGGATGGGATGGGGATGGAGATGGGGATGGGGATGGAGATGGGATAAGGATGGAGATGGAGATGGGATGGGGATGGGGATGGGGATGGGGATGGGGATGGGGATGGAGATGGGATGGGGATGGGGATGGGGATGGGGATGGGGATGGGATGGGATGGGATGGGATGGGATGGGATGGGATGGGATGGGATGGGGATGGGGATGGGATGGGGATGGAGATGGGGATGGGGATGGAGATGGGGATGGGATGGGGATGGAGATGGGGATGGAGATGGGGATGGGATGGGGATGGGATGGGGATGGGGATGGGGATGGGATGGGATGGGGATGGGGATGGGGATGGGGATGGGATGGAGATGGGATGGGGATGGAGATGGAGATGGAGATGGAGATGGGGATGGAGATGGGATGATGATGGAGATGGAGATGGGATGGGGATGGAGATGGGGATGGGATGGAGATGGAGATGGGATGGGGATGAGGATGAGGATGGAGATGGAGATGGGATGGGGACAGGGACAGGACATGGATGTGGCCGAGGCCAGTGTGGAGACCTCTCCCATGGCCACCCCTAACCCCTGTCCCCCCAGCTCCATGGAGGTTCCCCGCCTGCCCTCCCCGCCGCAGGAGAAGGGGCCGCAGGAGGTCCTGGTCCTGAGCCGCCCCCCCTTGGCCCGCTCCTCCCCCGCCTACTGCACCAGCAGCTCCGACCTGACGGAGCCCGAGGGCGGCCGGGGGGCCCTGGGCGTGGGCAAGAGCGTCTCCATGCTGGACCTGCAGGACGGGCGCGTTGACAGCGTCCCCAGTTTGCCCGCAGAGCTGCTCGCCGCGGGGGGTCCCGCCCCGGGGGGGGCTGGAGGGGGGCTCCGTCCCGGTCGCCTCTCCCAGGGCAGCGCCTCCAGCCTGGCCCCACCCCGTTTGGGGGTCCCCGAAGCGGGGGGGCCGCAGTTACGGGTCCCCCTCTCCTTCCAAAACCCCCTCTTCCACCTGGCGGCCGATGGACCTTTGCGCGGCCCCGAGCCGGGGGGGGAGGGTCCCTTCGTCGCCCACCCCCCGCTCCACGGCTACAGCAAGAGCGAGGAGCTGGCGGCGCCGCCCCCCCCCAAGCACATCACCCACAGCCACAGCTACAGCGACGAGTTCGCCCGCCCGGGGGGGGACTTCGGCCGGCGACAACTGTCCCTGCAGGACACGCTGGCCCCGCCCCAGATCACCATCGGGGCCCCCCCGCCCCCCACCCCTCGGGGGGCTCGGGCGGGGAAGGGGGGGGGGCGCGGGGCCGGCGGCGCTGGGGGTCCCCCCCAAACCCCGACCCGCCAGCGGGAATTTGTTGGCCTCGCCCGAGCCCTCGTACGGGCCCCCCCGGTCCCGGCAGCCGTCCCTGGCCAAGGAGGCGTCGGTGGCCGGGATGAAGCCACCGGTCACCAAACAGGTGAGGGGGACACGGCCATGGGGGGGATGGGGGGCGGAGGGGACAGGGGGGACACAGAGGGGATGGAGGGGACATGGAGGGGGCATGGAGGGGATGGGGGACAGGGGGGACACAGAGGGGATGGAGGACATGGGGGGGATGGGGGGGATGGAGGATAGGGGGGACATGGAGGGGACATGGAGGGGATGGGGGACATGGAGGGGACATGGAGGGGACATGGAGGGGATGGGGGACATTGGGGACATGGAGGGGATGGAGGACGTGGGGGACATGGGGACATGGGAGAACATGAAGGGTGTGGGGTATGGTGGGGATGGGGACATGGTGGGGACATGGAGGGGATAGAGGACAGGGGAGCATGTGGAGGACACAAGGGATGTGGTGGGGATGGGGGACATGGGGACATGGGAGGGACATGGGAGGATATGGGGGACATGGGGACATGGGAGGGACATGGGGCCTACGGGGACCATGGAGGATGTGGGGACCATGGTGGGAACATGAGGGACACGGGGGATGTGGGGGAACCTGGGGACATGGGGCAACATGGTGGGGATGGGGACACAGAGGGACATGGGTGAGGTGGGGCATGGTGGGGATGGAGAACTTTGTGGGGACACGAGTGGGACCTGTGGGGACACGAGTGGGACCTGTGGGGACACAAGTGGGACATGTGGGGACACGAGTGGGACATGGGGGGACACGAGTGGGACATGGGGGGACACGAGTGGGACCTGTGGGGACACAAGTGGGACATGTGGGGACATGAGCGGGACATGGGGGGACACGAGTGGGACCTGTGGGGACACAAGTGGGACCTGTGGGGACATGAGCGGGACATGGGGGGACACGAGTGGGACCTGTGGGGACACGAGTGGGACACGGGGGGACACGAGTGAGACCTGTGGGGACACGAGTGGGACATGTGGGGACACGAGTGGGACACGGGGGGACACGAGTGAGACCTGTGGGGACACGAGTGGGACATGTGCGGACATGAGTGGGACATGGGGGGACACAAGTGGGACATGTGGGGACACGAGTGGGACATGGGGGTACACGAGTGGAACCTGTGGGGACACGAGTGGGACATGTGGGGACAGGAGCGGGACCTGTGGGGACACGAGCGGGACCTGTGGGGACACGAGTGGGACATGGGGGGACACGAGGGGGACATGGGGGGACACGAGTGGGACACGGGGGGACACGAGTGAGACCTGTGGGGACACGAGCGGGACCTGTGGGGACACGAGTGGGACCTGTGGGGACACGAGTGGGACATGGGGGACACCAGTGGGACACGTGGGGACACGAGTGGGACATGTGGGGACACGAGTGAGACCTGTGGGGACACGAGTGGGACACGGGGGGACACAAGTGGGACACGGGGGGACACGAGTGGGACGTGGGGACATGAGTGGGACCTGTGGGGACATGAGTGGGACATGTGGGGACACGAGTGGGACACGGGGGGACACGAGTGAGACCTATGGGGACATGAGTGGGACACAGGGGGACACGAGTGGGACATGTGGGGACATGAGTGGGACCTGTGGGGACACGAGTGGGACATGGGGGGACACGAGTGGGACATGGAGGGACACGAGTGGGACCTGTGGGGACACGAGTGGGACATGTGGGGACACGAGTGGGACATGGGGGACACGAGTGGGACCTGTGGGGACACGAGTGGGACATGGGGGGACATGAGCGGGACATGGGGGGACACGAGTGGGACCTGTGGGGACACGAGTGGGACATGGGGGGACACGAGTGGGACATGGGGGACACGAGTGGGACCTGTGGGGACACGAGTGGGACATGGGGGGACACGAGCGGGACATGGGGGGACACGAGTGGGACCTGGGGGGACACGAGTGGGACATGGGGGGACACGAGTGGGACATGTGGGGACACGAGTGGGACCTGGGGGGACACGAGTGGGACACGGGGGGACACGAGTGGGACATGGGGGGACACGAGTGGGACCTGGGGATGTGCAGCACACGGAGACACGGCAGGGATGGGTGACAGAGATGGAAGGTGGAGCCCCAGCCCCAGGAGGTGACAGGGACAGGGTGGGTGGCCGTGGGGACCAGGCGTGAGGACGAGGAGGCCCCTGTGGCACCCCCACGTCCCCCGCAGGCCTCGCAGACGCCGTCGACGCTGAACCCGGTGATGCCGGCGGCCGAGCGCACGGTGGCCTGGGTGTCCAACATGCCGCACCTCTCGGCCGACATCGAGAGCTCCCACATCGAGCGCGAGGAGTTCAAGCTCAAGGAGTACTCCAAGTCCATGGACGAGAGCCGGCTGGACCGGGTAGGGGCCACCGACCCACCCAGCCTGGGGGGACAGGGGGACACAGGGGGGGCGGGCACCGGGGGATGGTGCTCCTGGTGGATCCAGGTTCTGGGGATCCAGGTGTGCAGATCCAAGGAGATGGTCCTGATGGACCCCAGGTCCTGGAGATGTCTCTGGTGGATCCAGGTCCTGGGGATCCAGGTGTGCAGGTCCCAGGAGATGACCCTGATGGACCCCAGGTCCCAGGAGGTGTCTCTGGTGGACCCAGATCCTGGGGATCCAGGGATGCAGATCCAAGGAGATGATCCTGATGGACCCAGATCCCAGGAGATGTCTCTGGTGGATCCAGGTTCTGAGGGTCCAGGTGTCCAGGTCCCAGGAGATGATCCTGATGGACCCCAGGTCCCAGGGACTCAGGTGGCCACATCCCAGGAGATGATCCTCATGGATCCAGGTTCTGGGGACCCATGGGTCTAGACCCCAGGAGATGATCCTGATGGACCCAGATCCCAGGAGATGTCTCTGATGGATCCAGGTTCTGGTGACCCAGGTGTCCAGGTCCTTGGAGATGGTCCTGGTGGACCCAGATCCTGGAGATCCAGGTGTCCATGTCCCAGGAGATGTCTCTGGTGGATCCAGGTTCCGGGGACCCAGGTGTCCAGGTCCCAGGAGATGACCCTGATGGACCCCAAGTCCCAGGGACTCAGGTGGTCACCTCCCAGGAGATGTCTCTGGTGGATCCAGGTTATGGGGACCCAGGTGTCCAGATCCTTGGAGATGACCCTGATGGACCCCAGGTCCCAGGTACCCATGAGCCCAGGTCCCAAGAGATGATCTTGAGGGACCCAGATTCTGGTGACCCAGGTGGCCACAACCCAGGAGATGACCCTGATGGAGCCCAGGTCCCAGGGACTCAGGTGGTCACCTCCCAGGAGATGATCCTGATGGATCCAGGTTCTGGGGACCCATGGGTCTAGACCCCAGGAGATGACCCTGATGGACCCAGATCCCAAGAGATGATCTTGAGGGACCCAGATCCCAGGAGGTGTCTCTGGTGGATCCAGGTTATGGGGACCCAGGTGTCCAGGTCCCAGGAGATGACCCTGATGGACTCCAGGTCCCAGGTACCCATGAGCCCAGGTCCCAGGAGATGATCCTGATGGACCCCAGGTCCCAGGAGATGCCTCTGATGGATCCAGGTTCTGGGGACCCATGGGTCTAGACCCCAGGAGATGACACTGATGGACCCCAGGTCCTGGGGATCCAGGGATGCAGATCCTTGGAGATGTCTCTGGTGGACCCAGGTCCTGGGGATCCAGGTGTGCAGATCCCAGGAGGTGTCTCTGGTGGACCCAGGTTCTGAGGATCCAGGTGTCCAGGTCCCAGGAGATGACCCTGATGGACCCCAGGTCCCAGGAGATGTCTCTGGTGGATCCAGGTTATGGGGATCCAGGTGTCCAGGTCCCAGGAGATGCTCCTGATGGACCCCAGGTCCCAGGGACTCAGGTGGTCACCTCCCAGGAGATGATCCTGATGGACCCAGGTGTTCAGGTGTCACCACAGGTGGTCCCAGGTGTCTTGATGGGGACCTCGATGTTCAGTCATGACCATGGTGGGAACCTGGGTGTTTGGGTGTCACCACAGTGAGGACCTAGAGGTTTTGGTGTCACCATGGTGGGGTCTCAGGAGTTCAAGTCTCACCATGGCGGGGTCTCAGCTCTTTTGGTGTCACCATGGTGGGGTGGGGTCACAGCTGTTTTGGTGTCACCATGGTGGGGTCTCAGCTGTCTCGGTGTCACCATGGTGGGGTGGTGTCACCATGGTGGGGTCTCAGCTGTCTCGGTGTCACCATGGTGGGGTCTCAGCTGTTCTGGTGTCACCATGGTGGGGTCTCTGGAGTTCTGGTGTCACCATGGTGGGGTCTCATCTCTTTTGGTGTCACCATGGTGGGGTCTCAGCTGTTCTGGTGTCACCATGGTGTTTTGGTGTCACCATGGTGGGTTCTCAGCTGCCTTGGTGTCACCATGGTGGGGTCTCAGTTGTCTCGGTGTCACCATGGTGGGGTCTCAGCTGTCCTGGTGTCACCATGGTGGGGTGGTGTCACCATGGTGGGGTCACAGCTGTTCTGGTGTCACCATGGTGGGGTGGTGCCACCATGGTGGGGTCACAGCTGTTCTGGTGTCACCATGGTGGGTTCTCAGCTCTTTTGGTGTCACCATGGTGGGTTCTCAGCTGTCTTGGTGTCACCATGGTGGGGTCTCAGCTGTTCTGGTGTCACCATGGTGGGGTCTCTGGAGTTCTGGTGTCACCATGGTGGGGTCTCATCTCTTTTGGTGTCACCATGGTGGGGTCTCAGCTGTTCTGGTGTCACCATGGTGTTTTGGTGTCACCATGGTGGGTTCTCAGCTGCCTTGGTGTCACCATGGTGGGGTCTCTGGAGTTCTGGTGTCACCATGGTGGGGTCTCAGTTGTCTCGGTGTCACCATGGTGGGGTCTCAGCTCTTTTGGTGTCACCATGGCGGGGTCTCTGGAGTTCTGGTGTCACCATGGTGGGGTGGTGTCACCATGGTGGGGTCTCAGCTGTTTTGGTGTCACCATGGTGGGGTGGTGTCACCATGGTGGGGTCTCTGGTGTTCTGGTGTCACCATGGTGGGGTCTCAGCTCTTTTGGTGTCACCATGGTGGGTTCTCAGCTGTTCTGGTGCCACCATGGTGGGGTCTCAGCTCTTTTGGTGTCACCATGGTGGGGGTCTTGGCTGTCTTGATCTCACCATGGTGGGGTCTCAGCTGTCTCGGTGTCACCATGGTGGGGGTCTCAGCTGTTCTGGTGTCACCATGGTGGGGTCTCAGCTGTTTTGGTGTCACCATGGTGGGGTCTCAGCTGTTCTGGTATCACCATGGTGGGGGTCTCAGCTGTCTTGGTGTCACCATGGTGGGGTCTCAGCTGTCCTGGTGTCACCATGGTGGGGTGGTGTCACCATGGTGGGGTCTCAGCTCTCTTGGTGTCACCATGGTGGGGTCTCAGCTGTTTTGGTGTCACCATGGTGGGGTCTCAGCTCTCTTGGTGTCACCATGGTGGGGTCTCAGCTGTTTTGGTGTCACCATGGTGGGGTCACAGCTGTCCTGGTGTCACCATGGTGTTCTGGTGTTACCATGGTGTTTTGGTGCCACCATGGCGGGGTCTCAGGTCTCTTGGTGCCACCATGGTGGGGTCTCAGCTCTCTTGGTGTCACCATGGAGGGGTCTCAGCTCTCTTGGTGTCACCATGGCGGGGTCTCTGGAGTTCTGGTGTCACCATGGCGGGGTCTCTGGAGTTCCTGGTGCCACCATGGTGGGGTGGTGTCACCATGGTGGGGTCTCAGTTGTCTCGGTGTCACCATGGCGGGGTCTCAGCTGTTCTGGTGTCACCATGGTGGGGTCTCAGCTGTCTTGGTGTCACCATGGCGGGGTCTCTGGAGTTCTGGTGCCCCGGGTGCGTTGGGCAGGAACGCTGGAGGAACCCACAGCCCCTGGTGGTGGCGTTGGGGGGTGGGAGGTGCCAGCAGAGCCCTGCAGTGTGCGCTGTGGCAGGTGAAGGAGTACGAGGAGGAGATCCACTCGCTGAAGGAGCGGCTGCACATGTCCAACCGCAAGCTGGAGGAGTACGAGCGGCGCCTGGTGACGCAGGAGGAGCAGACCAGCCGCATCCTGCTGCAGTACCAGCACCGCCTGGAGCAGAGCGAGAAGCGCCTGCGGCAGCAGCAGGCCGAGAAGGACTCGCAGATCAAGAGCATCATCGGCAGGTGAGGGAGGGACCCGGCCCCGGGGACGGCCAGGGGACACCGGGGACACCGGGGGGATGGGG
Source organism: Caprimulgus europaeus (assembly GCA_907165065.1). Next base: position 31,386 of record CAJRAV010000009.1, read on the forward strand.
GGGGATGGGGGGAGCTGGGGGTGGGGGGTTGGGGTGGGAGGGACCTGGGGATGCAGAAGAACGTGAGGAACATTGAGGGACATGGGGACATAGAGGGACATGGGGACATGGAAGGACACGAGGGACATGGAGGACATGGGGACACAGATGGACATGGGGACACAGGGGGACATGGGGACACAGGAGGACATGGGGACACAGATGGACATGGGGACACAGGGGGACACAGGGACACAGAGGGACATGGGGATGCAGAAGAACGTGAGGAACATTGAGGGACGTGGGGACATAGGGGGATGTAGGGGACATGGAAGGACACGAGGGACATAGGGGGACATGGAAGGACATGGGGACATGGAGGACGTGGGGACATGGAGGACATGGGGACACAGGGGGACGTGGGGACACAGAGGGACATGGGGACATAAAGGGACATGGGGACACAGAGGGACACCGGGACACAGATGGACGTGGGGACACAGAGGGACATGGGGACATGGATGATCTGGGGACATGGAGGACGTGGGGACACAGAGGGACATGGGGACACAGGGAGACATGGGGACACAGGGGGACATGAGGACACAGAGGGACATGGGGACACAGGGGGACGTGGGGACACAGAGGGACATGGGGGACATGGAGGACATGGGGACACAGGGGGACGTGAGGACACAGAGGGACATGGGGACATGGAAGGACATGGGGACATGGAAGGACACGAGGGACATGGGGACACAGAGGGACACCGGGACACAGATGGACGTGGGGACGCAGAGGGACATGGGGACACCGGGGGGAGGGACAAGGGATGGGGGGGATGGTGGGAGCTGGGGTGGGGGGTGGGGGTTTGGGGTGGGAGGGACCTGGGGGTGCAGAAGAACGTGAGGAACACAGAGGGACGTGGGGACACAGAAGGACATGGGGACACAGGGGGACATGGGGACACAGAGGGACATGGGGACATGGAAGGACACGAGGGACATGGGGACACAGAGGGACATGGGGACACAGAGGGACATGGGGACATAGGGGGACATGGAAGGACATGGGGACACAGAAGGACATGGGGACACAGAGGGACATGGGGACATGGAAGAACATGGGGACATGGAGGACGTGGGGACATGGAGGACATGGGGACACAGATGGACATGGGGACACAGGGGGACATGGGGACACAGGGGGACACAGAAGGACATGGGGACATGGAAGGACACGAGGGACATGGGGACACAGAGGGACATGGGGACACCGGGGACACCGGGGGGATGGGGGGGGATGGTGGGAGCTGGGGGTGGGGGGTGGGGGTTTGGGGAGGGACCTGGGGGTGCAGAAGAACGTGAGGAACATAGGAGGGACATGGGGACACAGAGACATGGGGACATAGGGGGACATGGGGACATGGAAGGACATGGGGACACATGGGGACATGGGGACACAGATGGACATGGGGACACAGAGGGACATGGGGACACATGGGGACATGGGGACACAGAAGAACGTGAGGAACATAGAGGGACATAGGGGAACCTGGATGGCATGGAGACACAGAGGGACATGGGGACATGGAGGACATGGGGACACAGAGGGACATGGGGACACAGAGGGACATGGGGACATGGAGGACATGGGGACACAGAGGGACATGGGGACACAGAGGGGACATGGGGACACAGAAGGACATGAGGGACATGGAGGACATGGGGACACAGATGGACATAGGGACACAGGGGGACATGGGGACACAGGGGGACACCAGGACACAGGTGGATGTGGGGACACAGAGGGACATGGGGATGCAGAAGGACATGGGGACACAGGGGGACATGGGGACACAGAGGGACATGGGGACACAGAGGGACATGGGGACATGGAGGACATGGGGACACAGAGGGACATGGGGACACAGAAGGACATGAGGGACATGGAGGACATGGGGACACAGATGGACATAGGGACACAGGGGGACATGGGGACACAGGGGGACACCAGGACACAGATGGATGTGGGGACACAGAGGGACATGGGGACGCAGAAGGACATGGGGACACAGAGGGACATGGGGACACAGGGGGACATGGGGACACAGAGGGACATGGAAGGACACAGAGGGACATGGGGACATGGAAGGACACGAGGGACATGGGGACACAGAGGGACATGGGGGAACGTGGATGATCTGGGGACACAGATGGACATGGGGACACAGAGGGACGTGGGGACATAGGGGGACATGGGGACATGGAGGACGTGGGGACATGGAGGACATGGGGACACAGATGGACATGGGGACACAGGGGGACATGGGGACACAGATGGACATGGGGACACAGGGGGACACAGAAGGACATGGGGACATGGAAGGACACGAGGGACATGGGGACACAGAGGGACATGGGGACACCGGGGACACCGGGGGGATGGGGGGGGATGGTGGGAGCTGGGGGTGGGGGGTGGGGGTTTGGGGAGGGACCTGGGGGTGCAGAAGAACGTGAGGAACATAGGAGGGACATGGGGACACAGAGACATGGGGACATAGGGGGACATGGGGACATGGAAGGACATGGGGACACATGGGGACATGGGGACACAGATGGACATGGGGACACAGAGGGACATGGGGACACATGGGGACATGGGGACACAGAAGAACGTGAGGAACATAGAGGGACATAGGGGAACCTGGATGGCATGGAGACACAGAGGGACATGGGGACATGGAGGACATGGGGACACAGAGGGACATGGGGACACAGAGGGACATGGGGACATGGAGGACATGGGGACACAGAGGGACATGGGGACACAGAGGGGACATGGGGACACAGAAGGACATGAGGGACATGGAGGACATGGGGACACAGATGGACATAGGGACACAGGGGGACATGGGGACACAGGGGGACACCAGGACACAGGTGGATGTGGGGACACAGAGGGACATGGGGATGCAGAAGGACATGGGGACACAGGGGGACATGGGGACACAGAGGGACATGGGGACACAGAGGGACATGGGGACATGGAGGACATGGGGACACAGAGGGACATGGGGACACAGAAGGACATGAGGGACATGGAGGACATGGGGACACAGATGGACATAGGGACACAGGGGGACATGGGGACACAGGGGGACACCAGGACACAGATGGATGTGGGGACACAGAGGGACATGGGGACGCAGAAGGACATGGGGACACAGAGGGACATGGGGACACAGGGGGACATGGGGACACAGAGGGACATGGAAGGACACAGAGGGACATGGGGACATGGAAGGACACGAGGGACATGGGGACACAGAGGGACATGGGGGAACGTGGATGATCTGGGGACACAGATGGACATGGGGACACAGAGGGACGTGGGGACATAGGGGGACATGGGGACATGGAGGACGTGGGGACATGGAGGACATGGGGACACAGATGGACATGGGGACACAGGGGGACATGGGGACACAGATGGACATGGGGACACAGGGGGACACAGAAGGACATGGGGACATGGAAGGACACGAGGGACATGGGGACACAGAGGGACATGGGGACACCGGGGACACCGGGGGGATGGGGGGGGATGGTGGGAGCTGGGGGTGGGGGGTGGGGGTTTGGGGAGGGACCTGGGGGTGCAGAAGAACGTGAGGAACATAGGAGGGACATGGGGACACAGAGACATGGGGACATAGGGGGACATGGGGACATGGAAGGACATGGGGACACATGGGGACATGGGGACACAGAAGAACGTGAGGAACATAGAGGGACATAGGGGAACCTGGATGGCATGGAGACACAGAGGGACATGGGGACACAGGGGGACATGGGGACACAGAGGGACATGGAGGACATAGGGACACAGAAGGACACAAGGGACATGGAGGACATGGGGACACACAAGGACATGGGGACACAGAGGGACATAGGGACACAGAGGGACACGAGGGTGTCCCTGCCATGTCCCTTGAGTGTCCCTGGGGGTGGCAGGGTGTCCCCAGGGGTGTCCCCAGGGGTGTTCCAAATGACCCAGGGTGTCCCCAGAGGTGTCCCCAGGGTGTCCCCAGGGGTGTTCCAAATGACCCAGGGTGTCCCCAGAGGTGTCCCCAGGGTGTCCCCAGGGGTGTCCCCAGGGGTGTCTCCATCTACCTGGGGTGTCCCTGGGGTTGTCCCTATGTCCTTGGAGTGTCCCAAGGGTGTCCCCAGAGGTGTCTGCATGACCTGGGGTGTCCCAAGGGTGTCCCCATGATGTCCCCAGGAGTGTCCCCATGACCTGAGATGTCCCTGGGGTGTCCCCATAATGTCCCCATGTCTCCAGGGAAGCCCAGCCCAGGATGAGGGGGGATGGGGATTGTCCCCAGGGGTGTCCCCGAGGGTGGTAGCGGGTTCCCCAGGGGGTGTCCCCGTGTCCCCAGGGTGCCCCCCCGGGGGTGGCAGCATGATCTCGGTGAATCCTGACCCTGGGAGGGGTGTCCCCATGACCCAGGGGTGTCCCCATGATGTCCCCAGGGTGTCCCCATGACCCAGGGGTGTCCCCATGATGTCCCCAGGGTGTCCCCCAGGGTGTCCCCATGACCCAGGGGTGTCCCCATGATGTCCCCAGGGTGTCCCCCAGGGTGTCCCCATGACCCAGGGGTGTCCCCATGACCCAGGGGTGTCCCTCAGGGTGTCTCCATGACCCAGGGGTGTCCCCATGATGTCCCCAGGGTGTCCCCCAGGGTGTCCCCAGGGAAGCCCAGCCCCGGGTGGCGGGTGGCGATTGTCCCCAGAGGGTGTCCCCGAGGGTGGCAGCGGGTCCCCCGGGGGGTGTCCCCGTGTCCCCGGGGTGCCCCCCCGGGGGTGGCAGCGTGACCCCGGTGAAGCCTGGCCCCGCAGGCTGATGCTGGTGGAGCAGGAGCTGCGCAGGGATCACTTGGGCGCCCACGACCCCCCCGAGGGCCGGCGGCGGCTGCTCGACGCTCAGGTGGAAATTACAATGTCATTGCTCTGCTCCGTGTGACATCGCATCCGGCCGCGCTGGGGGACCGGGGGACCGGGCACCGGGGGGACCGGGGGCGGGGACCGGGGGCGGGGACCGGGGGCGGGGACCGGGGGGACCGGGGGGACCGGGGGGGACCGGGGGGACCGGGGGCACCGGGGGGCACCGGGGGCGGGGGACCGGGGCGGGGACCGGGGGGACCGGGGGGACCGGGGGGGGGGACCGGGGGGACCGGGGGGACCGGGCACCGGGGGGACCGGGGGGACCGGGGGCGGGGACCGGGGCGGGGACCGGGGGGACCGGGAGGGGCAGGCACCCATGGGGGGGGGGGGGCAATGGGGGGGCACCGGGGAGGGGGCACGGGGGGGGGGAACCGCGGGGGGGCACCCGAGGGGGATAAGCATCCGTGGGGGAGGGGGAGCCAATTGGGCTGGCAGCCGGTGGGGGGGGGCAATGGGGGGGCACCGGGGGGGGGGGAACGTCCAAGGGGGGGACACCCATGGGGGAGGGAGGGGGAGCCAATTGGTTTGGCACCCGGCTGGGGGGGGGCAATGATGGGAGCACCCATGGGGGAGGGGGGGGCACCCGGGGTGGGGGGGGGCATCGGGGGGAGGGTACCCGGGGGGAGGGAGGGGAAGACAATTGGGTTGGCACCCGGCAGGGGGGGGGGCAATGGGGGGCACCCGTGGGGAAGGGGGGCACCAGTGGGGGGCAGGCACCCATGGGGGGGGCACTCATGGTGGGGGGGCACCCGTGGGGGGCAGGCACCTATGGGGTGGGGCACCCGTGGGGGAGGGGGGCACCCAGGGTGCGGGGGGCATCGGGGGGGGGGGACCTGTGGGGAGGGAGGGAGGGGGAACCAATTGGGTTGGCACCCGGCGGGGGGGTAATGGGGGGGCACCCATGGGGGAGGGGAGGGGGGCACCCACGGGGGGCACCCGGTTGGGGGGGGGGGCACCCATGGGGGAGGGGAGGGGGGCACCCGTGGGGGGCAGGCACCCATGGAGGGGGGGACCCATGGGGGGGGAACCAATGGGGGGGGGCACCCATGGTGGGGGGGGTACCAATGGGGGGGGCACCCATGGTCGGGGGCACCCATGGAGTGGGGGGACCAATGTTGGGGGGGGCGCCCATGAAGGGGAGAACCAATGGGGGTGGCACCCATGGAGGGGGGGGGGAACCAATGGGGGGTGGCACCCATGGAGGGGGGGGGGGGGCACCCATGGAGGAGCTGGTGGTCCCCAGGGGAGCACCCATGGGTCACGGGATGGGGGGGGGGGGGTCCCATGGTGGAGGGGTGTGGTCCCCAAGGGGACACCCATGGGTGGGGGTATGGGTGACTCTGGGGGGGGGTCTGGGCACCCCTGGGTGGGGGTATGGACATTGTTTGGGGGTGGTCTATGGGCACCCCTGGGTGGGGAGCACCCATGGGTGGGGGGGTGTGGGCATTGTTCAGGGGGGGTGGATTATTGGGGGGGGGTCTATGGGCACCCCTGGGTGGGGCTATGGGTGACTCTAGGGTGGGGGGAGTCTGTGCACCCATGGGTGGGGGTATGGGCATCCCTTGGTGGGGGGGGTAATGTCACCCCTGGGGGGTGGTGGTGACAAAGGGGGGGGGCAGTGGTCACCTGTGGGGGCTGCAGGGGCAGGGCCACCCCTAGAGGGGACGTGGGGGTGGGACACACATGGTGGCCTCTCGGTGGGGGGGTGGGGGTAGGGTCACCATGGGGGGGGGGACAGGGGGACAGAGCCATCCCAGGGGGGGTTGGGGGGGGGGGACAGAGCCGTCCCAGGGGGGGTTGGGGGGGGACAGAGCCGTCCCTGGGGGGGATCCCGGGGTGGATATTGTCACCCCTGGGGGGGACGTAGGGACCCCAGGGGGGGACACAGTCACCCCTGGGGGGGGACAGAGCCACCTCTGGTTGGGACAGGGCCCCCCCAGGGAGGAGCTGGTGACCCACACGGGGGACATGAGGGGGACAGGGTCACCCCCAAAGGGGACAGAGTCACCCCTGGGGGGGTACAGGGTCACCCCAAGGGGGACAAAGGGACCCCCAGGTGGGACAGGGCCAACCCTGGGGGGACAAAGTGGCCCCCCGGGGGGGGACAGGGCCACCTCTGTGGGGACAAAGTGACCCCCAGTGGGGACAGGGCCACCCTTGGGGGGACAAAGTGACCCCCAGGTAGGACAGGACCACACTTTGGGGGACAAAGTGACCCCCCAGGGGGGACAGGGCCACCTCTGTGGGGACAGGGCCACCCCTGTGGGGACAAAGTGACCCCCAGGTAGGACAGGGCCCCCCAGGGGGGGACAAAGTGAACCCCAGGTAGGACAGGGCCCCCCAGGGGGGGACAAAGGGACCCCCAGGTGGGACAGGGCCAACCCTGGGGGGACAAAGTGACCCCCCGGGGGGGACAGGGCCACCTCTGTGGGGACAGGGCCACCTCTGTGGGGACAGTGACCCCCCGGGGGGGACAGGGCCACCCCCAGGGGTGACAGGGCCACCTCCAGGGAGGACACCAGAGGGACAAGGCAGGGGGTGACAATGCCACAGCCCCCCCCAGCATAGGGACAGGGCCACCAGCGTGTCCCCAAGGCCACCTTCCCCCCCCCCCCAAGTGACGGAGCCGCTGCCGAGCCCCCTCCTTGGGTTGGGGTCACCTCCAGCCACCTCAGGGCCACCTCCCCCCGCCCCCCCAAGGGCCACCAGCGGGACATGGCGTGTCCCCAGCCCCTCCCCGCGGGGACGAGCGTGTCCCCGCCGCGGTGGCGCTGACCCCGCTGTCTCTCTTCGTCCTAGCTGTCCGTCAGGTAGCGCGGCCCGGCCCGGCCCTTGTCACGGGACCCTCGGCCTCCGGTGACAGCCCAGGTGGGTCCTCCCGTCCCCGCCCCCGCCCCGTCCCCTCCCCCCGCAGGTAGCACCCGGGGGACAGCAGGGAACCCTTGGGGACAGGGACCTGTGGTGTCCCCATGTCCCCCAGGGACACTGGGAACCCCTGGGGACAGGGATCCAGGTGTCCCCATGTCCCTTCTGTGTCCCCCAGGGACACTGGGAACCCCTGGGGACAGGGATCCAGGATGTCCCCAAGATCATCTGGTGTCCCCATGTCCCCCAGGGACACTGGGAACCCCCGGGGACATGGATCCAGGTGTCCCCATGTCCCTCCTGTGTCCCCATGTCCCTTCTGTGTCCCCCAGGGACACTGGGAACCCCTGGGGACACAGATCTGAGGTGTCCTCAAGTCCCCAGGACACTGGGAACCCCCGGGGACATGGATCCAGGTGTCTCCATGTCCTTCTTGTGTCCCCACATCCTCTTGGGGACATGGATCTGTGGTGTCCCCATGTCCCCTTGGGACAGTGAGAACCTCTGGGGCTGTGGATCCAGGATGTCCCCAAGTCTCTCCTGTGTCCCCATGTCCCCTAGGGACACTGGGAACCCCTGAGGACATGGATCCAGGATGTCCCCATGCCCCTCTCGTGTCCTCATGTCCCCTCCAAGGACACTGGGGACCTTTGGGGACATGGATCCAGAGTGGCTTCATGTCCCTCAGGGACACTGGGAACCACTGGGGACATGGATCCAGGTGTCCCCATGTCCTTTCTGTGTCCCCATGTCCCCCAGGGACACTGGGGAACCCTTGGGGACACAGATCTGAGGTGTCCTCAAGACCCCAGGACACTGGGAATCCCTGGGGACATGGATCCAGGTTGTCCCCAGGATCCTCTCATGTCCCCATGTCCCCCTGGGGACATGTCCCCCCGCTGTCCCCTGTCCCTCTTGTGTCCTGGTAGGACCTTGTCCCCTCCCTGGCATCCCCCATCCGGATCCGTCCCCGGGGACACGGATCTGGGATGTCCCCATGTCCCTCCCCTTGTCCCATGTCCCCGGGCACCCCTGTGACACAGATCCAAGGTGTCCCTGTCCTTCCTGTGTCATGGCCTGGACAAGCCATGGGGACATCCTTGTCCCCTCCTGGTGTCCCTTGTCCCCTGTTCATCTCAGGAGACATGGATCCATGCTGTCCCCATGTCCCTCTTGTGTCCCCATGTCCCTCAGGGACACTGGGAACCACTGGGGACACGGATCCAGGTGTCCCCATGTCCCTCTTGTGTCCCCATGTCCCCCAGGGACACTGGGAACCACTGGGGACAAGGATCCAGGTGTCCCCATGTCCCCCTCAGGCACATGGATCCAAACTGTCCCCATGTCCTTTCTGTGTCCCCATGTCCCCCAGGGACACTGGGAACCCTTGGGGACAAGGATCCAGGTGTCCCCATTGTCCCCACATCCTCTTGGGGACATGGATCTGGAATGTCCCCATGTCCTTCCTGTGTCCCCATGTCCCTCAGGGACACTGGGAACCCTTGGGGACAAGGATCCAGGATGTCCCCAAGATCATCTTGTGTCCCCATGTCCCCCAGGGACATCAGGGAACCTTTGGGGACGTGGATCTGTGGTGTCCTCATGTCCCTTTTGTGTCCCCATGTCCTTGAGGGACACTGGGGATGCGGATCCAGGTGTCCCCATGTCCCTCCTGTGTCCCCACATCCTCTTGGGGACATGGATCCAGGATGTCCCCAAATCATCTTGTGTCCTCATGTCCCTCAGGGACACTGGGAACCACAGGGGACAAGGATCCAGGTGTCCCCATGTTCCTCTTGTGTCCCCATGTGCCCCAGGGACACTGGGGACCCTTGGGGACATGGATCTGTGGTGTCCTCATGTCCCTTTTGTGTCCCCATGTCCTTGAGGGACACTGGGGATGTGGATCCAGGTGTCCCCATGTCCCTCAGGGACATGGATCTGTGGTGTCCTCATGTCCCTTTTGTGTCCCCATGTCCCCCAGGGACACTGGGCATCCTTGGGGACATGGATCCAGGTGTCCCCATGTCCCTCAGGGACATGGATCTGGGGTGTCCCCATGTCCCCTTGAGGCCACCAAGTCACCCTTGGTGGGGGGGTCACATCTCTGAGCTGTCCCTGTCCTGCTCATGTCCCCCATGAGAGTGACAACAGTGGGGACACCAGTGTCACCGTCCCCTCTGGGGGTGGCTGGGGGGTGGGGGGGGGTTGGGGGTGTCACCCACTGTCCCCCAGCGCTGGCGCCCGCTGTCACCCACCTCGTCTCCATTCTCGTGTCTCGTGTCCGTCCCCATCTCACCTCACCTGGGGGGGGCTGGGGGGGGGCTGGGGGGGGACACGCGCGTCCCTGTGCCATGTCCTGTCCGGTGGGGTTGGGGACGTTATTTTGGGGGGGGTGGGGACATTATTTTGGGGGGGGGTTGGGGACATTATTTGGGGGGGGGGGGGAGGTGTCACCCAGCGCTGGAGGGTCCCATCGAGTCACCCCAGGTGAGTTCTGCGCCGCGGTGGGGTGGGGGGGGGCGGCGGGTGGGGGGCGGGGAGGGGCGGGAGGGGGTGGAGGAGGTGGGGGCGTGGCTTGGGGACACTTGGGGACACTTGGGGACAGGGTTTGGGGGCGGGGGGGGGTGAATGAGCCCCTCGCTCCCTTGCAGGAGAGGCAGTTTTCCGCCGTGGGTGCAGCAGACCCGGGTGTGAATTGGGGAGGGGGGGGTCCCCGGCCGACCCCCGCCTCCGCCCCCGCCACCCCCGATCACGGCCAACGGCGACTTGCGCGGCCCCGCTGCTGAGCACTGACCCCCGCCCCGGGGGTCACCGGGACCCCCCCACCCCCCGCCCCGGGGCTGGCGGCGGCACCCGGAGACCCCCGGGGGGGGGGGGGGGGGGGGGGGGGGGGGGGGGGGGGGGGGGGGGGGGGGGTGGGGGGCTGCCTGAGCAGATCCCCCCCCTTCTCCTCCCCCGCCCTCCCCCACCCCCCCCCCACCCAAAGGTCCTCGTGCGACACGGGGAGGCCGTCGTGCGAGGGAGCCTGGGGTGAGGGAGAGGGGAGGCCTCGTGCAAGGGCTCCTCGTGCAAGGGCTGCTTGTGCAACAGGAGCAGGGAGGCCTCGTGCAAGGGCTCTTCATGTAACAAATCCTGGTGCAAGGGCTCCTTGTACAACAGCTCCTCGTGCAAGGGCCCCTCGTGCGACAGATCCTCGTGTGAGGGCCCTTGTGCAGCAGGAAGAGGGAGGCCTCGTGCAAGGGCTCGTCACGTAACAGCTCCTCGTGCAACAGCTCCTCGTGCAAGTGCCCTTGTGCAACAGGAACGGAGAGGCCTCGTGCAAGGGCTCCTCGTGCAAGGGCTCCTCGTGTGACGGGAGCGGGGCAGCCTTGTGCAAGGGCTCCTCGTGCAACGACACCTCAGGCAAGGGGAGCAGGGAGGCCTCGTGCAACAGCTCCTCGTGCACCAGGACTGGGGGAGGCCTCGTGCACTGGGTCCTCGTGCAATGGGGGTGAGGAGGCCTCGTGCACCGGCTCCTCGTGCACTGGGACTGGGGCGACCTCGTGCACCAGCAGCGGGACGACCTCGTGCACGGGGACCGGGGCGGCCTCGTGCAATGAGACTCAGGGGGGGCCCCCCTCGTGCATCAGGATCACGGTGGCCTCGTGCCACGGGCTCGGGGTGGCCTCGTGCAACGGCTTCTTGTGCTCCAGGACCGGGCATCCCTCGTGCATCACCTCCCTCGTGCACCGGGACCAGGCCAGCCCCTGCCATCCTCCTCGTGCATCACCCTCCTTGCACCAGGACCAGACCCCCCCTCGTGCATCACCACCCCCTCGTGCACCGGGACCGGACCCCCCTCGTGCATCACCTCCCCCTCGTGCACCGGGACCGGACCCCCCTCGTGCATCACCTCCCCCTCGTGCACCGGGACCGGACCCCCCTCGTGCATCACCACCCCCCCGTGCACCGGGACCGGACCCCCCTCGTGCATCACCACCCCCTCGTGCACCGGGACCGGACCCCCCTCGTGCATCACCACCCCCTCGTGCACCGGGACCGGACCCCCCTCGTGCATCACCATCACCTCCCTGTGCACCAGGACCGGAGCTCCCCGTGCGGCACCTCCCCGTGCAGCAGCACCGCCCCCTCCCCCCCCGCACCACGCCGGGGACCCCTCCCCCTCTTTTTTTTCTCTCTCTCTCCCTCGTGCATCGTCTCTCGTGCATCGCCCCCCCCCCCCCACTCCGTGCACCAGGAGCCACAGGACCCTCCCCCCCGACCCCTTTGCACGCCCAGCTCCGTCGTGCAACGGCCTCATGGGGCATCGTGACCGGGGCGTCACCGTGCACCGGGCCTGGGGTGTCACCGTGCATCGAGGCGGGGGGGTCCCCGTGCACCATCAGCCTCATGCACCAGGACTGGGGCACCTCTGTGCACCACCGGCCTCGTGCAATGGCACCAGGATGTCCCCGTGCACCAGCGGCCTCGTGCAAGGACACTGGGGGGTGTCCCCGTGCACCAGTACTGGGGTGTCCTTGTGCAATGGGACCAGGGTGTCCTCGTGCCCCCCCCACCCCCCACTACGTGCCACCAGCCCCGGGGAAGAGGGACACCGGGATGGGGGGGTGGGGGGGACCCTTGTGCATCATCCCAGGACCCCCCATTCCACCGACACCCCCCCCCCATCCCGTGTATCCCCCCCACCCATTCACCGGCACCCCCCGATTTGTTGGGAACCCCCCATTCCCGTGCACCGAGAACTGGGACCCCCCCATTCACCGGGACCCCCCATTCACTGGGACCCCCATTCACCGGGGACCCCCATTCACCGGGACCCCCCATTCACTGGGACCCCCATTCACCGGGGACCCCCATTCACCGGGACCCCCCATTCACTGGGACCCCCATTCACCGGGGACCCCCATTCACCGGGGACCCCTCCCCGTGCACCGGGATTCCCCAATGCACCAGGACCCCCCACTCACCGGGACCCCCATTCACCAGGGACCCCCATTCACCAGGACCCCCTGTGCACCGGGGACCCCCATTCACCGGGACCCCCATTCACCGGGACTCCCGTTCACCGGGGACCCCTCCCCGTGCACCAGGACCCCCCCTCCCACCGTGCACCGGGACCCCCCAATACCCCCAATGCACCAGGACCCCCCATTCACCGGGGACCCCCACATTCCCCGGCGCACCCCCCCTGCACCAGGCCCCCCCGCCCCCCCCCCCGCTTCACCGGCCCCCCCCGTTGAGCGGCCCCGGAGCCCCCGGAGCCCCCGAGCCCCGACAATCCCCCGCCCGCGGGCGGCCCCAGGGCGGGGCTGGGCTGGCTCCACCCCCGCCCGCGGAGCCTTTAATAAACTCGGATCGGTCTTGTAGCCCCGCCTACTGCCGGGAAAGGGGCGGGGCCAGAGCGGGGGACCAATCACAGCGTGGAATGGGAGGGGGCGGGGCTGAAATATGAACGGGTGGGCGGGGCTTAAGAGGGGCGGGGCTTCCCGGGATGGGGGAGGTATTTGCATGGCTGGGGTGGGAGGGGGCGGGGCCACAGGAAGGTGGGGGCGGGGCTTCCCGGGCAGGGCGATGAGTGACGGGTGGGTTGGGGAGGGGGCGGGGCTTGAGAGGGGGCGGGGCTTCCCAGGGCTCTGCGGGCGCGGGACTCGGGGGGTGGGAGGGGCGGGGCTTGGGGCGGGGTTTACAGCACCCGGAGGGGGCGGGGCTTGTGACGGGGCGGGGTCCCATGGGGTGGGCGGAGCTTGGCAGTGGGCGGGGCTTGACGGGAGGTGCGAAGAAAGGCGGTGAGCGTGAGGGGCGGGGCTTTCCCGGTGACGTCATCGCTCCGTTGGCCGGAGGGGCGGGGCTTTCCCTGTGACGTCACCGCTCGGAGGCGCCGCTGGCCGGAGGTGAGCGCGGGGCGAGCGGTCACGTGACGGGCCCGGTTGGGGGGTCCCGGGGGGGTCGGTGGGGACAACCCGGGGTGGCAGCGGAGCGGCCCCGGGGGCTACTGGGGCAGGAGAGGGGCCTGGGGGGCAACTGGGCACCCGAGGGGGCAACTGGGGACCCGAGGGGGTTCTAAAGCACCCCAAGGGGCAGTAGAACATTCATGGGGCAACAGGGCACCCAAGGGGACACCAGGGCACCCAAGGGGGCACCAGGGCACTCTGTGGGGACACCAGGGCACCCAAGGGGACACCAGGGCACTCTGTGGGGACACCAGGGCACCCAAGGGGACTCCAGGACACCCAAGGGGGCACCAGGGCACCCAGGGGGACACCAGGGCACTCTGTGGGGACACCAGGACACCCAAGGGGACACCAGGGCACCCAAGGGGGCACCAGGGCACCCAAGGGGACACGTGGGTGCCCCCTCCGGTGCGTGACAGCCCCGTGTCCCCTCCGGCGTGTGACAGCCCTGTGTCCCCCAGGCTGTGACAGCCCCGTGCCCCCTCCGGTGTGTGACAGCCCCGTGCCCCCCCAGGCTGTGACAGCCCCGTGTCCCCCCAAGTTGTGACAGCCCCGTGCCCCCCCAGGCTGTGACAGCCCCGTGTCCCCTCCGGCTCTGACCACCCCATGTCCCCCAGGCCGTGACAGCCCCGTGTCCCCCAGGCTGTGACAGCCCCGTGTCCCCTCCGGCTCTGACCACCCCATGTCCCCCAGGCTGTGACAGCCCCGTGTCCCCCCCCAGGCTCTGACAGCCCCGTGCCCCCCCAGGCTCTGACAGCCCCGTGTCCCCTCCGGCTCTGACCACCCCATGTCCCCCAGGCTGTGACAGCCCCGTGTCCCCTCCGGCTCTGACAGCCCCGTGTCCCCCAGGCCGTGACAGCCCCGTGTCCCCCCCAGGCTCTGACAGCCCCGTGTCCCCCCAGGCCGTGACAGCCCCGTGTCCCCTCCGGCTCTGACAGCCCCGTGTCCCCCCGGTGTGTGACAGCCCCGTGTCCCCTGCGGTGTGTGACAGCCCCGTGTCCCCAGGCTGTGACAGCCCCGTGTCCCCAGGCTGTGACAGCCCCGTGCCCCCCCAGGCTGTGACAGCCCCGTGTCCCCCCAAGTTGTGACAGCCCCGTGCCCCCCCAGGCTGTGACAGCCCCGTGTCCCCAGGCTGTGACAGCCCCGTGTCCCCGCAGGCCGTGACAGCCCCGTGTCCCCCCCCCAGGCTCTGACCACCCCGTGTCCCCCAGGCCGTGACAGCCCCATGTGCCCTCCAGTGTGTGACAGCCCCGTGTCCCCCAGGCTGTGACAGCCCCGTGTCCCCTCCGGCTCTGACAGCCCCGTGTCCCCCCCCCAGGCTCTGACCACCCCGTGTCCCCCAGGCCGTGACAGCCCCATGTGCCCTCCAGTGTGTGACAGCCCCGTGTCCCCCCAGGCTGTGACAGCCCCGTGTCCCCCCCCAGGCCGTGACAGCCCCGTGTCCCCCCCAGGCCGTGACAGCCCCGTGTCCCCTCCGGCTCTGACAGCCCCGTGTCCCCCCGGTGCGTGACAGCCCCGTGTCCCCTCCGGTGTGTGACAGCCCCGTGTCCCCTCCGGTGTGTGACAGCCCCGTGTCCCCCCAGGCTGTGACAGCCCCGTGTCCCCCCAGGCCGTGACAGCCCCGTGTCCCCTCCGGCTCTGACAGCCCCGTGTCCCCCCAGGCTGTGACAGCCCCGTGTCCCCTCCGGCTGTGACAGCCCCGTGTCCCCCCAGGCCGTGACAGCCCCGTGTCCCCCCAGGCTGTGACAGCCCCGTGTCCCCCCCCAGGCTGTGACAGCCCCGTGCCCCCCCAGGCCGTGACAGCCCCGTGCCCCCTCCAGCTCTGACCACCCCGTGTCCCCCCCGCAGGCTGTGACAGCCCCGTGTCCCCTCCAGCGCGTGACAGCCCCGTGTCCCCGCAGGCTGTGACAGCCCCGTGTCCCCGCAGGCTGTGACAGCCCCGTGTCCCCCCAGGCTGTGACAGCCCCGTGTCCCCCCCCCAGGCTGTGACAGCCCCGTGTCCCCCCAGGCTGTGACAGCCCCATGTGCCCTCCAGTGTGTGACAGCCCCGTGTCCCCCAGGCTGTGACCACCCCGTGTCCCCTCCGGCTCTGACAGCCCCGTGTCCCCCCCCAGGCTGTGACAGCCCCGTGTCCCCCCCCAGGCTGTGACAGCCCCGTGTCCCCCCCCAGGCCGTGACAGCCCCGTGTCCCCCCAGGCCGTGACAGCCCCGTGTCCCCTGCGGTGTGTGACAGCCCCGTGCCCCCACAGGCCGTGACAGCCCCGTGCCCCCCCAGGCTGTGACAGCCCCGTGTCCGCTCCGCCGTGTGACAGCCCCGTGTCCCCCCAGGCCGTGACAGCCCCGTGTCCCCTGCGGTGTGTGACAGCCCCATGCCCCCCAGGCTGTGACAGCCCCGTGTCCCCCCAAGTTGTGACAGCCCCGTGCCCCCACAGGCTGTGACAGCCCCGTGTCCCCCCCCAGGCTGTGACAGCCCCGTGTCCCCCCCCAGGCTGTGACAGCCCCGTCCCCCAGGCCGTGACAGCCCCGTGTCCCCCCAGGCTGTGACAGCCCCGTGTCCCTGCAGGCTGTGACAGCCCCGTGTCCCCCCCGGTGCGTGACAGCCCCGTGTGCCCTCCAGTGTGTGACAGCCCCGTGTCCCCCAGGCTGTGACAGCCCCGTGTCCCCTCCGGCTCTGACAGCCCCGTGTCCCCACAGGCTGTGACAGCCCCGTGTCCCCTCCGGCTCTGACAGCCCCGTGTCCCCTCCGGTGCGTGACAGCCCCGTGTCCCCCCCCAGGCTGTGACAGCCCCGTGTCCCCCCCCAGGCCGTGACAGCCCCGTGTCCCCTGCGGTGTGTGACAGCCCCGTGTCCCCAGGCTGTGACAGCCCCGTGTCCCCTCAGGCTGTGACAACCCCGTGTCCCCACAGGCTCTGACAGCCCCGTGCCCCCCCCCAGGCTGTGACAGCCCCGTGTCCCCCCCACAGGCCGTGACAGCCCCGTGTCCCCCCCCAGGCTGTGACAGCCCCGTGCCCCCCAGGCCGTGACAGCTCCGTGTCCCCTGCGGTGCGTGACAGCCCCATGTCCCCCCAGGCTGTGACAGCCCCGTGTCCCCCCAGGCTGTGACAGCCCCGTGCCCCCCAGGCTGTGACAGCCCCGTGCCCCCCAGGCCGTGACAGCCCCGTGTCCCCTCCGCCGTGTGACAGCCCGGTGTCCCCGCAGGCTGTGACAGCCCCGTGCCCCCCAGGCTGTGACCACCCCGTGTCCCCGCAGGCCGGTGGCGGGGCCGATGGCGGCCGAGGGGGGCCGGGTGCAGATCTCCTTCCCCCAGCACGCGGCGGCGCTGCTGGAGTCCCTGAACCGCCTGCGCCTGGAGGGGAAGTTCTGCGACGTCGCCGTCCACGTGGGCGGCCGCGTCTTCCCCGCACACAAGAGCGTCCTGGCCGCCGCCTCCCCCTTCTTCCACGACAAACTGCTGCTGCAGGACGGGGGGCGCCTGCTGCTGCCCCCCGCCATCGACCCCGACGCCTTCGAGGGGCTCCTGCACCTCATCTACTCCGGCCGCTTGACTTTGTTGTTGGAGGCTCTCCCGGGTCATCTCCTGGTGGCCAGCGGGCTCCAGATGTGGCACGTGGTGGACCAGTGCTCCGAGATCCTGAGGGAGTTGGAGGGGGGGAGGTGTCGGTGGGCTGGGAGGGGCAGCGAGGTGACAACGGCGGCGGCGGTGGTGGGAAGTGGCCGCGGTGGGGAAGCTTCGTCATCGTGGAGCACGCGTGGTGGAGACGGGGCTTCGTGCGTGGCTCCCGGTGGAGATGGGGCTTCAGCTTCATCCTGGAGCACTCGTGGTGGAGCTGGGGCGTCATCGTGGACCACCCGTGGTGAGGGGTCTTCCTGCACCACCCGTGGTGAGGGGTCATCGTGTCCCACCCGTGGTGGAGATGGAGCCTCATCGTGGCCCAGCCGTGGCGGCGATGGGTCTTCATCCTCCTCGTGGATCACCCGTGGTGCTGATGGATCTTCATCATCATCATCATCCTGGCCCGTGCGCGGCAGCGATGGCTCCTCCTGGGCCCCCCGCGGCGGTGACGCGGTGACCCCGTCCTTCGCCAAGGAGGAGGGGGACGAGGTCCTCAAAATCCGCGTGGCTGCCGACGTGGCCCCGGCGGCGCCATCGTCCCTGAGCTCCCTCCTGAAGGACAGCGGCGAGGAGGTGCTCAAGATCTGCGTGGAGGAGGAGGAGGAGGAGGAAGAGGAGGAGGAGGAAGAGGGCGGCCACCGCCCCCGCCCCGGCGATGCCCTCCAGATCATGCTGGAGGAGGAGGAGGAGGAGGAGGAGGGGGTCGGGGAGCCTGGGGACCCCCAGAAGATCTACATCAAGCAGGAGCTGGGTGATGCCACCACCGCCGAGGGCCTCCTGCCGCCGGCCGAGCTGGCCCAGGTGAGTTACCTCGCCCCGGGCAGCGGCGGCGCCGGGCCGGCGGTGACCGCGGTGACAGCGGTGCCAGCAGGCGGCCCGATGGTGGCAGCCGCCGGCGTGGCCGCGTTCCCTCAACCCTCCTGGAAACCGGTTGATCTCCACGGGAACGAGATCCTGGGCCGCGGGGAGGCCCTGCACGCCCCGGTGAAGCTGGGGGCGGCCCCGGACGGGAAACGCTTCGGCTGCCTGTGCGGGAAGCGCTTCGCCGTGAAGCCCAAGCGGGACCGGCACATCCTGCTGACGCTGAGCCTGCGGCCCTTCCCCTGCCCCGCCTGCCACAAGCGCTTCAAGCTCAAGCACCACCTCACCGAGCACCTCAAGACCCACGAGGGCGCCGGCCGGGCCTGCGAGGGCTGCGGCCGCCGCTTCCGCCTGCGCAGCGGCCTGGCCAAGCACCGGGCCCTGTGCCGGGGGGCGGCCTGGCCCGGGGGGTGCTGGGCCTGCGAGTGACCGGGGCGGGGGTGGGGACCGGCCCGGGGGCTGCGGGGCCTTCGAGTGACCGGGGCGGGGACCGGTCCGGGGGCTGCGGGGCCTGCAAGTGACCGGGGGGTGGGGACCAGTTCAGGCGCTGGGACCAGTTGAGGCACTGGGACCAGTCCCGGTGCTGGGACCAGTTCAGGTGCTGGGACCAGTCCAGGTGCTGGGACCAGTCCCAGTGCTGGGACCAGTTTAATGTCGTGGTCCCAGTTTAATGCTCTGCTCCCAGTTCGGGGCCCTGATCCCAGTTTGGGGCTCTGATCCCAGTTCAGCCCAGTTCCCAGTTCAGCCCCTGGACTGGTTCGGGCCCCGCTCCCAGTTCAGCCCCTGGACTGGTTCGGGCCCCGCTCCCAGTTCAGCCCCTGGACTGGTTCGGGCCCCGCTCCCAGTTCAGGTTCCGGTCAGCGCCCTCCCCTCCCGCTCCCATCGGCCAATCAGCGCACGCAGAGGAGCGCAGTAGCCAATGGCGGCGCGGGGGGGGCGAGACAAGCGTCGCTGTGGCAACCAGTGACCATGGCAACGGCGCCCCCGGGTCCTGCCGCCTGCCCGCCCGCAGCCACCGCTGGGGACCGCCCCCCCCCCCGGGACACTCGTGTCCCCAAGTGCCACCCCCGGCAGGACACGGTGCCACCCGCAGTGTCACCCCACGAGCTTTAATGGGCTGAAACGGTGCGAGAAAGGGACAAAGCTGTAAACAGAAAGAAAATAAAAGTGTTGGGTCCTTGGGATGGGGAGAACCAGTGCGGGACTGGGCCAAACTGGGATGGCGCTGCCACCCAGGAGGTGACACCGGGGTCCCACCAGTGCGGGACTGGGCCAAACTGGGATGGCACTGCCACCCAGGGGGTGACACCGGGGTCCCACCAGTGCGGGACTGGGCCAAACTGGGATGGTGCTGCCACCCAGGAGGTGACACAGGGGTCCCACCAGTGCGGGACTGGGCCAAACTGGGATGGCACTGCCACCCAGGGGGTGACACAGGGGTCCCACCAGTGCGGGACTGGGCCAAACTGGGATGGTGCTGCCACCCAGGAGGTGACACCGGGGTCCCACCAGTGCGGGACTGGGCCAAACTGGGATGGCACTGCCACCTATATGGTGACGTGGGGGTCCCACCAGTGCCAAACTGGGCTGGCACTGTCATCTACAGGGTGACACAAGGGGAGGTGGCATCCCACCAGTCCTGGACTGGGCCAAACTGGGATGGTGCTGTCACCTCTGGGGTGACGTGGGGGTCCCACCAGTGCCAAACTGGTCACCATTCTGGGCACACCCTACGTGACAGGTGGGCGGGCACCGGGGTTCCTCCTGCCCCACTGGTGGCTTCTGGGCGCGTTGGGTCTCCGTGTCCACGCTGCGGTGGAGGCCACCAGCGGGGACCTGGTGGTGGCCTGAGTGGGTGTCCCCGAGGGTCCCTCAGGATCCCCGTGAGGGGACTCCTCACCGGGGGCTCCTCACCGGGGGCTCCTCACCGGGAATCAGAGAAGAGTTTGGTTGGAGAAGACCATGATGATCCCACCAGCATGGCCCAAGTGTCCCCAAGTGCCACATCTGCACGTCCTTGAGATGCCCCCAGGGATGGGGACCCCACCCCCACCCTGGACAACCTGTTCCAACCCCCAAGAACCCTTTAGGTGAAGAAATTCTTCCTCAGGTCCAACCTCAACTGCTCTTGGGCCAACTGGAAGCCACTTCCTCTCGTCCTGTCCCTTGGTCCTGGGTTGGACAGAGCCAGAAGGTCCCCCCTCAGCCTCCTGTTCTCCAGGAGAAACAACCCCAGTTCCCTCAGCTGCTCTTCATGAGTTCTCCAGACCCTTCTCCTTGTTCTCCAGACCCTTCTCCTTCTTCTCCAGACCCTTCTCCTTGTTCTCCAGACCCTTCTCCTTCTCCAGACCCTTCTCCTTGAGCTCCAGACCCTTCTCCATGAGCTCCAGACCCTTCTTGTTCTCCAGACCCCTCTCCTTGTTCTCCAGACCCTTCTCCTTGTTCTCCAGGACCTTCTCCTTGTGCTCCAGCCCCTTCTCCTTGAGTTCCAGACCCTTCTCTTTGTTCTCCAGACCCTTCTTTGTTCTCCAGGACCTTCTCTTTGTTCTCCAGCCCCTTCTCCTTGTGCTCCAGACCCTTCTCCTTGAGCTCCAGACCCTTCTCCATGAGCTCCAGACCCTTCTTGTTCCCCAGACCCTTCTCCTTGTTCTCCAGCCCCTTCTCCTTGACCTCCAGACCCTTCCCCAGCTCCGTTCCCTTCTCTGGACACGCTCCAGCCCCTCCAGGTCCTTCTTGGACTCAGGGGCCCAACACTGGACCCAGCACTCGAGCTGTGGTCCCACCAGTGATTCCCAGTACAGGGTGAGAGAACTTCCCTGGTCCTACTGGCCACACTGGTGCTGATCCAGGCCAGGATGTCCTTGGCCTTCTTGGCCACCTGGGCACTCTGATGACCCATGTCCAGCTGCTGGTGACCAACACCCCAGGTCCCTGTGTGCCCAGCAGCTCTCCAGCCACTGCTCCTGTGGGGTGACCCAAGGGCAGGACCCAACACTTGGCCTGGTTGAACCTCACACCGTTGACCTTGGCCCATGGATCCAGCCTGGGCAGACCCTCTGCAGAGCCTCCTGACCCTCCAGCAGATCCTCACTCCCACCCAGCTGGGTGTCCTCTGCCACCTGACCAAGGGTGCCCTGATCCCCTCGTCCAGGTCACGGACGTTAAACAGAGCTGGTCCCAACACCGAGCCCTGAGGAACATCCCTGGTGAGCGGCCACCACTGGAGTTATCTCCACTCCCACCACTCTCTGGCCACAACCACCCAGCCAGTTTCTCACCCAGAGAAGCATCTGCCCACCCAAGCCATGAGCCACCAGTTCCTCCAGGAGAAAGATGTGGGAGAGTGTCCAAGGCCAAAGTCCAGGCAGACCCTCACCCACCGGGCAGGTGACCATGCTGTAGGGGATCAAGCAGAACCTGCCCCCCATGGAGCCAGGCTGCCTGGGCCTGGCTGTCCCACAGGTGCCAGGTGAGCACATTCAAGGTGAACCTCTCCATGATCTTCTCCTGGTACCAAGGTCAGGCTGGTTCCCTGGATTCTCCTTCTGGCCCTTCCTGTAGATGGGCATCACCTTGGCAGATCTTCTGGGACCTCCCCAGGGGCGTTGGGAAATGATGGAGAGGGGCTTGGGAAGTTCCTCCACCAGCTCCTCCTTGGATGGATCCTGTCTGGCCCCGTAGAGTTGAGTGCTCACTGAAGAAGGTCCATGAGGGTTCACTGAAGAAGGTCCATGAGGGTTCACTGAAGAAGGTCCATGAGGGTTCACTGAAGAAGGTCCAGGCTGCCTGGACCTCTCTGTCCTTCAGAGCTGTCACCCAAGGGACTCCCAACGTGTCCTCAACAGGCCAGAGTTTGCTCTCGGGATGTCCATGGTGGTGGTCCTGCTCATCCCCCTCCTTCCTTCACCAACAATCAAGAACTTGACCAACCCATCCCAACCAACCCAACCCAACCAACCAACCCATCCCATCCCAACCCAACCCAACCCAACCACCCCATCCCAACCCATCCCAACCAACCCATCCCAACCCATCCCAACCAACCCATCCCATCCCAACCCAACCCAACCCATCCCATCCCAACCCAACCCAACCCATCCCATCCCAACCAACCAACTCATCCCAACCAACCAACCCATCCCAACCAACCCATCCCAACCCAACCAACCCATCCCAACCAACCCATCCTAACCAACCCAACCCATCCCAACCCAACCAACCCATCCCAACCAACCCATCCCAACCCAACCCATCCCAACCCAACCAACCCATCCCAACCCAACCAACCCATCCCAACCAACCCATCCCAACCAACCCATCCCATCCCAAACAAACCAACCCATCCCAACAAACCCAACCCAACCCAACCATCCCAACCAACCCATCCCAACCCAACCCATCCCAACCAACCCAACCCATCCCAACCATCCCAACCCAACCAACCCATCCCAACCAACCCATCCTAACCAACCCAACCCATCCCAACCCAACCAACCCATCCCAACCAACCCATCCCAACCCAACCAACCCATCCCAACCAACCCAACCCAACCAACCCAACCCAACCCAACCAACCCAACCCAACCCAACCCAACCCATCCCAACCCAACCCAACCAACCCATCCCAACCCAACCCATCCCAACCAACCCAACCCAACCAACCCAACCAACCCAACCCAACCAAACCAACCCATCCCAACCAACCCATCCTAACCCAACCCAACCAACCCATCCCAACCAACCCAACCCAACCCATCCCAACCCACCCATCCCATCCCAACCAACCCATCCCAACCAACCCATCCCAACCAACCCAACCCAACCCAACCCAACCAACCCAGCCTAACCAACCCATCCCAACCCAACCCATCCCAACCCATCCCAACCCATCCCAGCCATCCCATCCCAACCCATCCCAACCCAACCCATCCCAACCATCCCATCCCAACCAACCCATCCCAACCCAACCCATCCCAACCCATCCCAACCCATCCCAACCAACCAACCCATCCCAACCAACCCATCCCAACCAACCCATCCCATCCCAACCAACCAACCCATCCCAACCAACCCATCCCAGCCATCCCATCCCAACCCATCCCATCCCAACCCATCCCAACCATCCCATCCCAACCAACCCATCCCAACCCAACCCATCCCAACCCATCCCAACCCATCCCAACCCATCCCAACCAACCCAACCCAACCCATCCCAACCAACCCATCCCAACCCATCCCATCCCATCCCAACCAACCAACCCATCCCAACCAACCCATCCCAACCAACCGATCCCAACCCAACCAACCCATCCCAACCAACCCATCCCAACCCAACCAACCCATCCCAACGAACCCAACCCAACCCAACCAACCCAACCAACCCACCCATCCCATCCCAACCACCCAGCCCATGGTTCTGAGGTCGTTAACACATCGCAGTTCGTTTGCGTCTCCGTTAATGGAAGTTGAGGAGCTCGTTAAGAAACTTAACGAGGACACGGGGACACGGGGACACGGGGACACGGGGACACAGGGACACGAGGACACGGGGACACGGGGACACAGGGACACGAGGACACGGGGACACGAGGGACACGAGGACACGAGGGACACGAGGACACGGGGACACGGGGACACGGGGACACGGGGACATGGGCACACGGGGACACGAGGACACGGGGACACGGGGACACGGGGACACGAGGACACGGGGACACGGGGACACGAGGACACAGGGACACGGGGACACGGGGACAGGGGGACAGGGGGACACAGGGACAGGGGGACACAGGGACAGGGGGACAGGGGGACAGGGGGACACGGGGACACAGGGACACAGGGACACGGGGACACAGGGACACAGGGACACGAGGACACGGGGACACAGGGACACAGGGACACGGGGACACAGGGACACGGGGACACGGGGACACAGGGACACGGGGACATGGGGACATGGAGACACGGGGACACGGGGACACAAGGACACGGGGACACAGGGACACAGGGACACGGGGACATGAGGGCACAGGGACACGGGGACATGAGGACACAGGGACACAGGGACACGAGGACACAGGAACACGGGCACACGGGGACACGAGGACACGGGGACACAAGGACATGGGGACACGGGGGACACGGGGACACGGGGACACAGGGACACGGGGACACGGGGACACGGGGGCACGGGGACACGAGGACACGGGGACACAGGGACACAGGGGCACGGGGACACGAGGACACGGGGACACAGGGACACGGGGACACAGGGACACAGGGACACGGGGACACGGGGACACGGGGACACGAGGACACAGGGACACGAGGCCACGGGGACATGAGGACACAGGGACACGGGGACACGGGGACACGAGGACACAGGGACACAGGGACACGGGGACACGGGGACACGAGGACACAGGGGCACGGGGACACGAGGACACGGGGACACAGGGACACGGGGACACAGGGACACAGGGACACGGGGACACGGGGACACGGGGACACGAGGACACAGGGACACAGGGACACGAGGACCTGGGGACACAGGGACACGAGCGAGTGGCGTTGCCCCGGCGGTGACGGGGGCGCTGAGTCCTCCTCCCCCGTGGCGCTGCTGTCCCCTGTGTCCCCACATTCGTGTCCCCTCCGTGTCCCATGGCACCAGCTGTGCCACAACCCGAGCTGAGTGACATCTGGGAGGTGACAAGAGGGGACACGTGGTCACACCAGTCCTGGACTGGGCCACACTGGTTCTGTCCCCACTGGTTGGTGACTCACCTGGATATCGAGGTGCACCCTGGGGTCAGGGGGTGTCACCGCTGTCCCCATCGTCCTCGAGGATGGCGGCGCCCAGGGCCTGCAGCTGCGTCACGAGGGAGCCCAGCGCCGCTGGGGGGGACATTGGGGACATTGAGGGCTGGAGGACACACGGGGTGACACTGGGGGCATGGGGTGACACTGGGGACGTGGGGTGACACTGGGGGCATGGGGTGACACTGGGGACATGAGGTGACACTGGGGATGTGGGGTGACATTTAGGGTTGGGGAGGACACTGGGGGCGTGGGGTGACATTTAGGGCTGGGGGACACATGGGGTGACACTAGGGACATGGGGTGACACTGGGGACGTGGGGTGACATTTAGGGTTGGGGGGACACTGGGGACATGGGGTGACACTGGGGATGTGGGGTGACATTTAGGGCTGGGGGGACACTAGGGACATGGGGTGACATTGAGGGGGACATTGGGGGGCACCCAGGGGTATCACAGGACATGAAGGGGGACACTGGGGGGACATGGGGACACCTGCAGGTGCCACACGGGCCAGGCCTACCTCTGCCAGGGGGGTGCCACATCCTGTCCTCGTGGGGGGTGACCTGGGTGTGACACAAGGGGTGACACAGGGACAGAAGCTTCCCCTGTCCCCAAGTGCCCTTCCCAAGCCCAGTGTCCCCCCTTGTCACCCCTGTCCCCGTGCCACCTCACCTTGTCCCACGTCACCTTGTCCTTTGTCCCTCGGCCTTGTGCCACCTGCGCAGCCACCCCTAAGGCCACCGCTGTGGGGACAGGGACAGGCCACAGAGGGGACATGGCAGCCACCGCTCACCCACAGGGACACAGGGTGGCACTCGGGTCCCCGTGGTGTCACCAGTGTGTCCCCTGTCACCTGCTTGGTGTCCCCCCAGTGATGTCCCCTGCCCGGTGTCCCCCCACCAAGGCTGTCCCCAACGTGCCCCCACTCACCGCTGCGCCGGACCTCGGCCACCGTCCCCATGAGCAGATGGTCACTGCCTGTCACCTTGGCCACCGGGCTGGGGACAGTGTCACCGTGTCACCCTGGCCCCACTCATGGCTCAGGGTCAGTGGAGTGGGGACAGTGTCACCATGTCACCCCTGGAGTCCCCAGGAGCGGGGACAGGGCTCCCCTGCCACCCCTGGGGTCCCAAAGTCATCCCCGGGGTCTCAATGTCCCCCTCAGTGTCCCCATGCCACCCTTGGGGTCCCAATGTCACCCATGGGGTCCCCTGGTGTCCCTCAACACCCCCCAAAGTGGAGCCAGGTGTCCAGGCCCCTCCTGTCACTCACTTGTCACCCGCCAGGTCCCGCTGCCACCGCGGCTGGTCCAAGGTCACCACCGGGGCCACCAGCCCTGGGGACAGAGGACAGAGTGACACCGGGGCCACCAGCCCTGGGGACAGAGGACAGGGTGACACTGGGGCCACCAGCCCTGGGGACAGAGGACAGGGTGACACTGGGGCCACCAGCCCTGAGGACAGAGGACAGGGTGACACTGGGGTCACCAGCCCTGGGGACAGAGGACAGGGTGACACTGGGGCCACCAGCCCTGGGGACAGAGGACAGGGTGACACTGAGGCCACCAGCCCTGAGGACAGGCTGAGTCCAGGGCCACCTGCTGTGGAGGAGGGGTGACAACAGTGACATCGGGGCCACCCTGGTCCTGTCCTCACGCTTGTCCTGTCCCCATCCCTGTCACCACGTCCCTGTCCCCTCTGTCCCCACATCTCCCTCCCCATGTCCCCAGCCTCTCCCTGTCCCCATGTCCCCTTTCCTGTCCCTGTGTCCCCCTCCCCACCTGTGGCCCCTGTCCCCATGTCCCCCCCCCCCCGTCCCCATGTCCCCTTTCCTGTCCCTGTGTCCCTCTCCCCACCTGTGGCCCTTGTCCCCATGTCCCCCTCCTTGTCTGACATGTCTCCCCTCCCATGTTCCCATGTCCCCATGTCCCCATGTCCCTGTCCCCATGTCCCCACGTCCCCGTGTCCCCATGTCCCTGTCCCCATGTCCCTGTCCCCGTGTCCCCACGTCCCCGTGTCCCCATGTCCCTGTCCCCATGTCCCTGTGTCCCCATGTCCCCACGTCCCCATGTCCCTGTGTCCCTGTCCCCATGTCCCTGTCCCCATGTCCCCACGTCCCCACGTCCCCATGTCCCTGTCCCCATGTCCCCAGGTCCCTGTCCCCATGTCCCTGTCCCCATGTCCCTGTCCCCATGTCCCCATGTCCCCTTGTCCCTGTCCCCACGTCCCCATGTCCCTGTCCCCATGTCCCTGTCCCCATGTCCCCATGTCCCCATGTCCCCGTCCCCATGTCCCTGTCCCCATGTCCCCACGTCCCCGTGTCCCCATGTCCCTGTCCCCATGTCCCCATGTCCCTGTCCCCATGTCCCCATGTCCCTGTCCCCGTGTCCCCATGTCCCATGTCCCCGTACCCTGGAGGACGCGGAGCCGCTCTCCCGCCCGGCGCAGGCGGGCGCTGAGGGTCACCAAGGTCCTGGTGGCCGCTGTCACCTCGGCCTCACACGCTGCCACCACCCCGGCCAGCCTGGGGACAGGGGACACAGGGACAGGGAGGGGACACAGAGACAGGGAGGGGACACACAGGGACACTGGTGACCTCCCAGTATCCCCATCCCAGGATGTCCCAGACACCCCCCAGTGCCTCCCAGTCCCCTACCAGTGCTGCCCCAGCCCCTCCCAGTGCCTCCCAGTGCTGCCCCAGCCCCTCCCAGTGCCGCCCCAGCCCCTCCCAGTGCCTCCCAGTGCTGCCCCGGCCCCTCCCAGTGCTGCCCCAGCCCCTCCCAGTGCCGCCCCAGCCCCTCCCAGTGCCTCCCAGTGCTGCCCCGGCCCCTCCCAGTGCTGCCCCAGCCCCTCCCAGTGCTGCCCCAGCCCCTCCCAGTGCCTCCCAGTGCTGCCCCAGCCCCTCCCAGTGCTGCCCCAGCCCCTCCCAGTGCCTCCCAGTACTGCCCCAGCCCCTCCCAGTGCTGCCCCAGCCCCTCCCAGTGCCTCCCAGTGCTGCCCCGGCCCCTCCCAGTGCTGCCCCAGCCCCTCCCAGTGCCTCCCAGTACTGCCCCAGCCCCTCCCAGTGCTGCCCCAGCCCCTCCCAGTGCCTCCCAGTGCTGCCCCGGCCCCTCCCAGTGCTGCCCCAGCCCCTCCCAGTGCTGCCCCAGCCCCTCCCAGTGCCTCCCAGTGCTGCCCCAGCCCCTCCCAGTGCTGCCCCAGCCCCTCCCAGTGCCTCCCAGTACTGCCCCAGCCCCTCCCAGTACTGTCCCAGCCCCTCCCAGTGCCTCCCAGTGCTGCCCCAGCCCCTCCCAGTGCTGCCCCAGCCCCTCCCAGTGCCTCCCAGTGCTGCCCCAGCCCCTCCCAGTGCCTCCCAGTACTGCCCCAGCCCCTCCCAGTGCTGCCCCAGCCCCTCCCAGTGCCTCCCAGTACTGCCCCAGCCCCTCCCAGTACTGCCCCAGCCCCTCCCAGTGCCTCCCAGTACTGCCCCGGCCCCTCCCAGTACTGCCCCAGCCCCTCCCAGTGCCTCCCAGTACTGCCCCAGCCCCTCCCAGTGCACCCCCAGTGTGTCACCATGTCCCCCTCCAGTCCCCCCAGTCCCCTCCCAGTCCCTCCCAGTACCTGGACACCGCCCGGACCAGTTCCCCCAGTGCCTCCTCAGCCGCCTCTGCCCGTCCTCGCTGCCGTGCCACCTCCTGCGCCAGGCGCTGTGACAAGTGCCACCATGTCCCCAACGTGTCCCCAAGGCCTCCAGTGTCCCCAGGATGTCCGCACTCTGGGTCCCCTCCCCAGTCAGGCACTGGGACGCTGCCAACTGGTCACTGATGGCCCCAGCATGTTCCCACACCGTCCCCAAGTGGCCTCCCGTGATGTCCCCACCGTGTCCCCAACACACCCCAGACACCTCTGTGTCCCCATGTCCCCAGCATAGCCCCATGTGTCCCCACGTCCCATGTGTCCCCGTGTCCCCAGCAGGTCCCCACATGTCCCCCATGTCCCCATGTCCCCCCATGTCCCCCATGTCCCCCGATGTCCCCCCATGTCCCATCATGTCCTCACTTGTCCCCCCATGTCCCCACCTGTCCCATGTGTCCCCCCGTGTCCCCCCATGTCCCCATGTCCCCCATGTCCATGTCCCCGTGTCCCCCCATGTCCCCCATGTCCCCCGATGTACCCCCATGTCCCATCATGTCCTCACCTGTCCCCCCATGTCCCCACCTGTCCCCGTGTCCCCCCGTGTCCCCCCATGTCCCCATGTCCCCCATGTCCCCGTGTCCCCCCATGTCCCCATGTCCCCCCATGTCCCCCCGTGTCCCCACCTGTCCCATGTGTCCCCCATGTCCCCATGTCCCCCATGTCCCCGTGTCCCACCTGTCCCCCCATGTGTCCCCATGTCCCCCATGTCCCCCCATGTCCCCATGTCCCCCCGTGTCCCCACCTGTCCCATGTGTCCCCCATGTCCTCCCGTGTCCCCCCATGTCCCCATGTCCCCCCGTGTCCCCATGTCCCCCCGTGTCCCCCCATGTCCCCGTGTCCCTCCATGTCCCCATGTCCCCCCATGTCCCCATGTCCCCCCATGTCCCCCCGTGTCCCCACCTGTCCCATGTGTCCCCCATGTCCCCATGTCCCCCATGTCCCCGTGTCCCCTCATGTCCCCGTGTCCCACCTGTCCCCCCATGTGTCCCCGTGTCCCCCATGTCCC
Source organism: Caprimulgus europaeus (assembly GCA_907165065.1). Next base: position 61,160 of record CAJRAV010000009.1, read on the forward strand.
CACCTGTCCCCCCATGTCCTGTGTCCCCCCATGTTCCCCATGTCCCCCATGTCCCCCCATGTCCCCATGTCCCCCCGTGTCCCCACCTGTCCCATGTGTCCCCCATGTCCCCACCTGTCCCTCCATGTCCCCCCATGTCCTCCCGTGTCCCCCCATGTCCCCATGTCCCCCCATGTCCCCATGTCCCCCCATGTCCCCCCGTGTCCCCACCTGTCCCATGTGTCCCTCATGTCCCCATGTCCCCGTGTCCCCCCATGTCCCCCATGCCCCCCCGTGTCCCACCTGTCCCCCCATGTCCCCCCCATGTCCCCCATGTCCCCCCATGTCCCCCGTGTCCCCTGACCTCGGTGTCCCTGCGCTGTAGCTCGGCGCTGGCCGCCCTCTCGCGCAGGCTCAGCTCCAGCCGGGCCACCCGCCGTGTCCCCGCGGCCACCGCTGTCCCCAGCGTCCCCACCTGAGCCCCCCCCGGGAAACAGGTGACCCCCGGGAGGGACCCGGTGTCCCTGTGCCCCCCAACCCCCCCAGGACCCCCCCGGGAGGGACCCGGTGTCCCTGTGCCCCCCAACCCCCCCCTGGAGGGACCCGGTGTCCCTGTGCCCCCCAACCCCCCCCTGGAGGGACCCGGTGTCCCTGTGCCCCCCAACCCCCCCCCGGGGGGGACCCAGTGTCCCTGTGCCCCCCAACCCCCCCCTGGAGCGACCCGGTGTCCCTGTGCCCCCCAACCCCCCAGGACCCCCCCAGGGAGGGACCCAGTGTCCCTGTGCCCCCCAACCCCCCCCCGGGACCCCCCCCCGGGATGGACCCAGTGTCCCTGTGCCCCCCCAAACCCCCCAGATGGAACCTGAGACCCCCCAGGAGGGATCTGGCTGTCCAGGAACCCCCCAGGGCCCCCCCAGATGTGACCCAGGTGTCTGGGTGACCCCCAAACCCCCCCAGATGAACTTAGGACCCCCCCAGATGTGACTCAGGTGTCCCTGTGCCCCCCAAACCCCCCCCCCCAGATGGAACCTGAGACCCCCCAGGAGGGATCTGGCTGTCCAGGAACCCCCCCAGATGGGACTCAGGACCCCCCCCGATGTGACCCAGGTGTCTGGGTGACCCCCAGAACCCCCCCAGATGGGACCCAGGACCCCCCCAGAAGGGATTTGGGTGTCCAAGAACCCCCCAGGACCCCCCAGATGGACCCAGGGCCCCCCCAGATGGGACCCAGGACCCCCCCAGAAGGGATTTGGGTGCCCAAGAACCCCCCCAAACCCCCCAGACAGGACCTGGGACCCCCCCCCCAGGGAGAGACCCAGGAGTTTGGGTGCCCCCCAACCCCCACAGATGGAACCTGAGACCCCCCAGGAGGGATCTGGCTGTCCAGGAACCCCCCCAGATGGGACTCAGGACCCCCCCCGATGTGACTCAGGTGTCTGGGTGACCCCCCAGCCCCCCCCCCCCCAGGACCTGGGACCCCCTCCTGGGGAGAGACCCAGGAGTTTGGGTGCCCCCAAACCCCCCCAGATGTGACCCAGGTGTCTGGGTGACCCCCCAGCCCCCCCCCAGGACCCCCCTGGCACCCACCTGCGCCCGCAGCGCCCGCTGGGTCTCCTCCTGCGCCCGCAGCTGCACCAGGAGGGCGAAGACCCTCCCCCGCCAGCACCCCAACAGCGCCCGCAGCCGGGGGGGGGCCACGGCCAGGGGCACCCCCGGGGGGGGCAGCTGGGGGGGGGGGATGGGGTGGGTGCTCTGGGGCACCCAAACCCCCCCCCCAGACCTCCTGAGCCACCCAGAGGTACCCCAAAGCCACCCGAGCCCCCCCCTCAACACACCCAGGGGCTCCTCAGCCCCCCAAAGACACCCCCAGGGGTCCCCCCAGACCCCCCTCCCCCCCAGGGGCACCCCATGTGCCCCCAGCCCCCCAAAAGCACCCAGGGGCACCCCATGTCCGCTCAGCCCCCCAAAACCCTGCCAGCCCCTCAAAAGCTCCCCCAGCCCCCCAAAAGTCCCACCCAGGGGCACCCCAGGCCCCCCCAGCCCCCCAAAAGCCCCCAGGGGCACCCCAGGTCCCCCCAGCCCCCCAAAAGTCCCCCCCAGCCCCCCAGAAGCCCCTCCAGCCCCCCCAGGACCCCCCCAGCCCCCCCCGGACCCCCCCTCAGCTCCCCCAAGACCCCCCCAGCTCCCCCTCAGCCCCCACCTCAGCCCCCTCTCAGCCCCCCATGACCCCCCCAGAAGTCCCCCCAGCCCCCCCTCAGCCCCCCCAGCTCCCCCTTTAGCCCCCCCAGCCCCCCAGGACCCCCCCAGCCCCCCCTCAGCCCCCCAGGACCCCCCCAGCCCCCTCAGCCCCCCCCCGGATCCCCCCTCAGCACCCCCAGGACCCCCCCAGCCCCCCCCCCAGCCCCCCCAGGACCCCCCCAGGGCCCCCCCAGCCCCCTCTCAGCCCCCCCAGAAGCCCCTCCCCAGCCCCCCCAGCCCCACCTCAGCCCCCCCCCAGCCCCCCCAGCCCCACCTCGCGGCCCAGCTCCCGCTCCTGCAGGCTCAGGATGCGGCCGAGGGCGCTGAGCCGGGCCTGGAGCAGCACCTGGGGCTGGCACTGGGGACAGGGGACAGTGTGGGGACATCAGGGGACATCCCGGGGACAGGGACATCAAAGGGACATGGGGACAGCCTAGGGACATGGGGACACCCTGGGGACATGGCAGGGACATGGGGACACCCTGGGGACATGGGGCTGGGGACATGGGGACACCTGGGGACAGGGGGACACCCTGGGGACATGGGGACACCCTGGGGACATGGCAGGGACATGGGGACACCCTGGGGACATCAGGGGACATCCCGGGGACAGGGGCATCAGGGGACATGGGGACACCCTGGGGACACAGTGGGGACATCAGGGGACATCCCGGGGACAGGGACATCAAAGGGACATGGGGACACCCTGGGGACACCGTGGGGACAAGGGACATCAGGGGACACAGTGGGGACAGGACCACCACGTCCCCTTCACCATGGGGACACCCTGGGGACATCAGGGGACTTGGGGACAGGGCCACCACGTCCCCTTCACCCTGGGGACACTGTGGGGACATCATCCTGGGGCCGGGGCCGTCGTGTCCCCAGGGGGAGGGGACGCGGCCCCAGGTCCGGGCTCACCTGCTCCAGGGGCAGATCCCCACCAGGCTCCGCCCCCCGGGCTTGGCCACGCCCCCTCTGGGCCTCAAGCTCCGCCTCCAGGGCTCGGCCACGCCCCCTCTCGGCCTCAAGCTCCGCCTCCAGGGCTCGGCCACGCCCCCTCTCGGCCTCGAGCTCCGCCCCCAAGGCTTGGCCACGCCCCCTCTCGGCCTCGAGCTCCGCCTCCAGGGCTCGGCCACGCCCCCTCTCGGCCTCGAGCTCCGCCTCCAGTGCCTGGCCACGCCCCCTCTCAGCCTCAAGCTCCGCCTCCAGGGACCTATCAAAGGGGACCTCGGTGTCCAGGCTCTGGGGGTTACTGGGAGCACTGGTGATACTGGGAGGGTTAGTGGGGGGGTTACTGGGAACACTGGTGTTACTGGGAGGGTTGGGGGGGGTTACTGGGAACACTGGTGTTACTGGGAGGGTTAGGGGGGGTTACTGGGAACACTGGTGTTACTGGGAGGGTTAGGGGGGGGTTACTGGGAACACTGGTGTTACTGGGAGGGTTAGTGGAGGATTACTGGGAACACTGAGGGGGTTACTGGGAGCACTGGTGTTACTGGGAGGGTTAGTGGGGGGTTACTGGGAGCACTGGGGGGGTTACTGGGAGCACTGGGGGGGTTACTGGGAGCACTGGGGGGGGAACCTGGGGGATTACTGGGAACACTGGTGTTACTGGGAGGGTTAGTAGAATACTGGGAACACTGGGGGGTTACTGGGATGGCTACTGGGACCACTGAGCGGTACCAGGAGGTTACTGGGAACACTGGGGGGTTACTGGGAACACTGGAGGGGGGAACTGGGAGGTTACTGGGAGCACTGGTAGGGGTTACTGGGAGCACTGGGGGGTTACTGGGAATATGGAAGCACAGTAAGAACAATCAGGAAGCGTGGGGGGGGGAACTGGGGGAACTGGGTGAACTGGGGGGTTACTGGGAACACTGGGGGGGTTACAGGGAGCACTGGGAGGGGTCACTGGGAGGTTACTGGGAGCACTGGGAGGGGTCACTGGGATGTACTGGGAGCACTGGGAGCCCTTACCTGGCACTGGGCGGGGGCAGCACAAAGTGGGCCGGGGGGACGAGGCCCCGCAGAGCCGGGGGGCGCTGGGCCATGGGCGACCTGGGGGGACGGCTCCCAGTAACTCCCAGTGCCTCCCAGTAACTCCCAGTGCCTCCCAGTAAGTCCCAGTGCCTCCCAGTAACTGCCCCAGTAAGTCCCAGTGCCTCCCAGTAACTGCCCCAGTAACTCCCAGTGCCTCCCAGCATCCCCCTATCCCAGTACCTCCCAGTTCCTCCCAGTAACTCCCAGTTCCTCCCAGCATCCCCCTATCCCAGTACCTCCCAGTAACTCCCAGTGCCTCCCAGTACCTCCCAGTGCCTCCCAGTACCTCCCAGCATCCCCCTATCCCAGTACCTCCCAGTACCCCCTATTCCCAGTTCCTACCAGTAACTGCCCCAGTAACTCCCAGTAGTCTATTCCCAGTACCTCCCAGTATCCCCCTATCCCAGTTCCTCCCAGTAAGTGTCCCATGGCCCCAGTAACTCCCAGTATCCCCCTATTCCCAGTTCCTCCCAGTAACTGCCCCAGTACCACCCAGTATCCTCCTATCCCAGTACTCCCCTATTCCCAGTTCCTCCCAGTAACTGCCTCATAACCCCAGTATCTCCCAGTACCACCCTATCCCCCAGTCCCAGTTCCTTCCAGTAAGCGCCCCACAACTCCAGTAACTCCCAGTTCAAACTCCTTTTCCCAGTCCCGGTAACTCCCCGTAAGTGTCCCATGGCCCCAGTAACTCCCAGTACTGCCCTATTCCCAGTTCCTCCCAGTAACTGCCCCAGTAACTCCCAGTATCCCCCTATCCCAGTACCTCCCAGTACTCCCCTATTCCCAGTTCCTCCCAGTAACTGCCTCATAAACCCAGTATCTCCCAGTACCACCCTATCCTCCAGTCCCAGTTCCTCCCAGTAAGTGTCCCATGGCCCCAGTAACTCCCAGTAACTGCCCCAGTAACTCCCAGTATCCCCCAGTCCTTCCCAGTAACTCCCAGTATCCCCCAGTCCCAGTACTTCCCAGTAACTGCCCCACAATCCCAGTACCTCCCAGTTCAAACTCCTATTCCCAGTACCTCCCAGTACTGCACCCCCCAACACCCACAGTCCCAGTTTCCCCTTTTCACGCTCCCAGTAACTCCCAGTTCACCCCTCATGGTCCCAGTAGTTCCCAGTAACTCCCAGTAGCCCACATTGACCCCCCATTCCCCCCAGCACAATCCCAGTGGCTCCCAGTAACCGCCCTCTCCTATTCCCAGTGGCTCCCAGTAACTCCCAGTTGCTTCCCACTTTCTCCCCCGACGGTGTCCAGGGGCTCCCAGTGCTCCCAGTTCACCCCTCCCCGGCCCCAGTCCGTCCCAGTCCCCCCGCACTGACGCTCCCAGTGCTCCCAGTTCACTCCCCCCGGCCCCAGTCCGTCCCAGTCCCCCTGCACTGACGCTCCCAGTTACCCCCCCCCGGCCCCAGTCCATCCCAGTCCATCCCAGTCCCCCCGCACTGACACTCCCAGTGCTCCCAGTTCACCCCCCACGGCCCCAGTCCGTCCCAGTCCCCCCGCACCAGCGCTCCCAGTACACCCAGTTCCTTTTCCCTCATACTCCCAGTGCCTCCCAGTACACCCAGTAACCATCCCCTCACATTCCCAGTAACTCCCAGTTCCCCCCCCACACTCCCAGTAACTCCCAGTAGCCCACACTGCCCCCCCAGCACGACCGCAGTGGCTCCCAGTAACCGCCCTCTCCTATTCCCAGTGGCTCCCAGTAACTCCCAGTCGCTTCCCACTTTCTCCCCCCACGGTGTCAGGGGCTCCCAGTGCTCCCAGTTCACCCCCCACGGCCCCAGTCCGTCCCAGTCCCCCCGCACTGACGCTCCCAGTGCTCCCAGTTTCCCCTCCCCCCCCGGCCCCAGTCCGTCCCAGTCCCCCTGCACCAGCGCTCCCAGTTCCCCCCCAACCGTCCCAGTCCGCCCGCACTGACGCTCCCAATGCTCCCAGTTCCCCCCTCCCCGACCCCCGCCCGTCCCAGTCCATCCCAGTCCTCCCGCACTGACGCTCCCAGTGCTCCCAGTTCCCCCCCGCCCGGCCCCAGTCCGTCCCAGTCCCCCCGCACTGACGCTCCCAGTGCTCCCAGTTCCCCCCCCGGCCCCAGTCCGTCCCAGTCCCCCCGCACTGACGCTCCCAGTTCCGCCCCCGCCTCACGAGCGCGCGCTGCCCGCCGGGAACGCGCCGCCGCTCTCCCCCTCCCGCTCCGCTCCGTTCAGCCAATGAGCGCACGGAGCCGAGCGAAAGCCCCACCCCCTCACCCCTGCGGCGGGAAAATACCAGCCAATGAGAGGCAGCGATAGGGAGGCCCCGCCCACCCCGCTGGCCAATGCGAGGGAGGGACCGGGAGAGGGAACGGGGAGCGGGAACTGGGAGCACTGGGAGGGACTGGGAGCGGGAACTGGGAGCACTGGGTGGGACTGGGAGCACTGGGAGCGGGAACTGGGAGCACTGGGAGGGACTGGGAGCACTGGGTGGGACTGGGAGCGGGAACTGGGAGCACTGGGAGCGGGAACTGGGAGCACTGGGAGGGACTGGGAGCAGGAACTGGGAGCACTGGGTGGGACTGGGAGCACTGGGAGCGGGAACTGGGAGCACTGGGAGGGACTGGGAGCACTGGGTGGGACTGGGAGCGGGAACTGGGGGCACTGGGTGGGACTGGGAGCACTGGGAGAGGGAACTGGGAGCACTGGGAGGGGGAACTGGGAGCACTGGGAGGGAGCTGATCCTCCTCACGGGTACATTGATTATCCTCACTGATTAATTAATTGATCTCACATAGAAATTATTGATTAATCTCACCGATAAATTAATTACCGGCTCACAAGTTGATTATTCTCTTATAAATCGATTCTTCTCATGTATAAATTGATTATTTACACTGATAAATTAATTATTCTCACTGATAAATTAATTAATCTCACTGATAAATTAATTATTCTCACTGATAAATTAATTATTCACCCTCATAAATTGATTATTCTCACTGATAAATTGATTCTTCTCTTATAATTTGATTATTCTCACATATAAATCAATTCGTCTCACTGATAAATTGATTATTTACACTCACAAATTAATTATTCACCCTCATAAATTAATTAACCTCACTGATAAATTAATTATCCTCACTCAGCAGTTGATTATTTGCACTTATTAATTGATTATCCTCACTGATAAATTGATTCTTCTCTTATAAATTGATTATTCGGCGCTATCAATTGATTCTCCTCACGCACAAGCTGATTAATCTCGCTGATCAATTAATTATCCTCTTCGAAATTGATGATTCCCATCGATTTCCTGGCGGGAAAACACCAGCCAATGAGAGGCTGCGATGCAGAGGCCCCGCCTCCCCGCTGGCCAATGAGAGGCTGCGCTGGAGGGTGAGGGGCGGAGCCGAGGGAGCGGCGGCTGGTCCCGCCCCCTCATGGAGGCTCCGCCAATCAGAGCTCGAGGGGCGGGGCCTGGGGGTAAATGGAGTCCTGAGGGGCAAATCTGGTCCCTGAGGGGCAAATCTGGGTCCTGAGGGGCAAATCTGAGCCCTGAGGGGCAAATCTGGGACCTGAGGGGGGTAAATCTGAGCCCTGAGGGGTAAATCTGTGACTCAAGGGGGTAAATAGGGTCCTGAGGGGCAAATCTGAGTCCTGAGGGGCAAATCTGGGCCCTGAGGGGCAAATCTGGGTCCTGAGGGGCAAATCTGGGCCCTGAGGGGGGTAAATCTGAGCCCTGAGGGGTAAATCTGTGACTCAAGGGGGTAAATGGGGTCCTGAGGGGCAAATCTGAGTCCTGAGGGGTAAATGTAGGACCCAAGGGGGTAAATGGGGCCTGATGGGACGAATCTGAGTCCTGAGGGGGGTAAATCTGGGACATAAGGGGGTAAATAGGGTCATGAGGGGCAAATCTGGACCCTGAGGGGTAAAACTGGTCCCCAAGGGGCAAATCTGCACCCAGAGGGGTAATTATGGCCCCTGAGGGGTGGCTGCGGCCCGGGGGTGCGCGGGCTCCGGGGGTGGCAGCGGCCGGGTCCCTCCCGTTGTCCCGTCCGGGTGTGGCCGTGGCGGTGACGTCGGTGCCGGCGGCGGCGGGAGCGGCTGTGAGGAGCACGGGGAGGTGGGTGCTGGGGGCCAGGGGTCCCCCCAAAGCCGGGGTCCCTTTGGGGGGTGGGGGGGGGGATGGGGGGGACACCCCAGGGGTGGGGGCGGGGGGAGGGGCTGGAGGTTTGGGGGGAGCCGGAGCCGCATCCGGAGCCAGCGGTGGCGGCGGGAAGGGAAATGGTGGCGGCGGCCACACCCGGGCACGGGGACCCAAAACAGGGGGTGCCCCAAACAGGGGGGGTCCCCAAAACATGGGGTGCCCAAACACAGGGTCCCCCAAACACGGGGTCCCCCCTGGACACGGGGTCCCCCAAAACAGGGGGGCCCAGCCACGAATTCCTGGGTCCCCCCCAGGTCACCTGGGTCCCCCCTGGACACGAGGTCCCCAAAACACAGGGTCCCCCCAAAACAGAGGGTCCCCAAAACACGGGGTCCCCCCTGGACACGGGGTCCCCCAAAACAGGGGAGCCCGGCCACGAGTCCCTGGGTCCCCCCGGGTCACCTGGGTCCCACCCCTCAATTCCTCAGTCACCACCCAGACGTGGGGTCCCAGCCCCAAAATCCTGGGTCCCCCCTGGACATGGGGTCCCCCAAAACATGGGGTCCCCCAAAGCAGGGGTTCCCCCAAAGCAGGGGATCCCCCAAAACACAGGGGCCCGGCCATGAATTCCTGGGTCCCCACCCTGACACCTGGGTCCCCCCTGGACACGAGGTCCCCACCCCCACACGGGGTCCCCACCCCCACACGAGGTCCCCACCCCCACACGGGGTCCCCACCCTGACACCTGGGTCCCCCCTGGACACGAGGTCCCCACCCCCACACGGGGTCCCCACCCCCACACGAGGTCCCCACCCCCACACGGGGTCCCCACCCTGACACCTGGGTCCCCCCTGGACACGAGGTCCCCACCCCAACACGAGGTCCCCACCCCCACACCGGGGTCCCCCCCCGCCGCGGGTCCCAGCCCCCCGCCCGTGTCCCCAGCGCCACCCGTGTCCCCCAGGATGTCCCCCCCGGATCTGTCCCCGGCGGTGGCCGCGGCCGAGGTGGCCTCGGGCCGGGCGCTGCGGGCGCTGTCGGGGCTGGCGGAGGCGTTGGGGACCCCGGGGACGGTGCCGGCGGCGCTGGCGGAGGCGGAGGCGGCGCTGGCGGAGGCGGAGGCGGCGCTGGCGGGGCTGGAAGCGGCGCTGGTGGCGGGGCCGGCGGCGCTGGGGCCGGCGGGGACCGCGGGGCTCGATGCCCCCGGCCTGTACCGGGCCCTGGAAGCCGCCGCCGCCGCCGGCGCTGCCGAGCTGGAGCGGGAGCTGGACCGGAACCGCCGCTACCGCCGGCGCCTGCGGCTCGGCCAGGGCGTGGCCGCGGGGCTGCTGCTGCTCGGGGCCCCTCTGCGTGAGTACGGGCCAGTACGGGCCAGTACGGACCAGTACGGACCAGTACGGGCCAGTACGGACCAGTACGGACCAGTACGGGCCAGTTCAGGCCAGCTGGGAGCCCTACAGACCAGTAGGGACCAGTACGGACCAGTACGGGCCAGTAGAGACCAGTACAGACCAGTAGGGACGAGTATGGACCAGTACGGACCAGTTCCGGCCAGCTGGGAGCCCTACAGACCAGTAGGGACCAGTACGGACCAATAGGGACCAGTAGGGACCAGTATGGACCAGTTTAGACCAGAACACACCAGTTCAGACCAGTAGAGAACCCTACAGACCAGTAGGGACCAGTACGGACCAGTAGAGACTTTCTCCTGCCCTGACCAGTATGGACCAGTTCAGACCAGTTCAGGCCAGCAGGGAACCCTACAGACCAGTAGGGACCAGTCGGGACTAGTAGAGACCAGTACAGACCAGTAGAGAACCCTACAGACCAGTAGGGACCAGTACAGACCAGTAGAGACTTTCTCCTGCCCTGACCAGTACGGACCAGTATAGACCAGAACGAACCAGTTCAGACCAGAACAAACCAGTTCAGACCAGTAGGGAGCGCTACAGACCAGTAGAGACTGTCCCTTGCCCGGACCAGTATGAACCAGTTCAGACCAGTAAGGACCAGCAGGAAGCTCCAGAGATCTCTTTGCATCAGTAACACCAGTAGAGGACTCTACAGACCAGTATGGACCAGTATGGACCAGTAGGGAACCCTCCGGCCCAGTGCTCCGACCAGTACAGACCAGTCTGGAGCCACGGGGGCCAGGCAGGAGCTCTGCAGACCAGTTCAGACCAGTTCAGACCAGTTCAGACCAGTAGATACGGGGAGAGACCAGTGGGAGCCACTGCAGACCAGTAGGGACCAGTACAGACCAGTAGGAACCAGTACAGACCAGTAGAAACCAGTACAGACCAGTGGGAACCAGTACAGACCAGTAGGGACCAGTACAGACCAGTGGGAACCAGTACAGACCAGTAGGGACCAGTACAGCCCAGTAGGAACCAGTACAGACCAGTACTCTGACCAGTACAGACCAGTAGGAACCAGTACAGATCAGTACTCTGACCAGTACAGACCAGTAGGAACCAGTACAGACCAGTGGAATGGTCTCCAGCCCAGTGCAGACCAGTACAGAGCTTCCCCTGGCCCAGGCAGGGACTGGGGACACTGGGAGGGGACTGGGGACACTGGGAGGCACTGGGGACACTGGGAGGGGACTGGGGACACTGGGAGGGGACAGGGACACTGGGAGGGGACAGGGACACTGGGAGGCACTGGGGACACTGGGAGGGGACTGAGGACACTGGGAGGGGACAGGGACACTGGGAGGACACTGGGAGGCACTGGGGCCACTGGGGGACACTGGTGACACTGGGGGGCACTGGGGACACTGGGAGGGCGCTGGTGACACTGGGAGGACACTGGGGACACTGGGAGGCACAGGGGACACTGGGGTGGCACTGGGAGGCACTGGGAGGGGACAGGGACACTGGGAGGGCACTGGGAGGGCACTGGTGACACTGGGAGGGCACTGGTGACACTGGGTAGCACTGGTGACACTGGGGGGCACTGGTGACACTGGGGACACTGGGGGGCACTGGTGACACTGGGAGGCACAGGTGACACTGGGAGGACACTGGGGACACTGGGAGGCACTGGGAGGCACTGGGGACACTGGGAGGCACTGGGGACACTGGGGACACTGGGAGGCACTGGGGACACTGGGGGGCACTGGGGACACTGGGAGGGGACTGAGGACACTGGGAGGGGACAGGGACACTGGTTGGACACTGGCAGGGCACTGGGGACACTGGGAGGCACTGGGGACACTGGGGGGCACTGGGGACACTGGGAGGGCACTGGGGACACTGGGGGGCACTGGGGACACTGGGGACACTGGGAGGCACTGGTGACACTGGGAGGCACTGGTGACACTGGTGACACTGGTGACACTGGTGACACTGGGAGGCACTGGGGACACTGGGAGGCACTGGGGACACTGGGAGGGGACAGGGACACTGGGAGGACACTGGGAGGCACTGGGGACACTGGGGGGCACTGGTGACACTGGGAGGGCACTGGTGACACTGGGAGGCACAGGTGACACTGGGAGGCACAGGTGACACTGGGTAGCACTGGTGACACTGGGAGGCACTGGTGACACTGGGGGGCACTGGTGACACTGGTGACACTGGGAGGCACTGGTGACACTGGGTAGCACCGGGCCAGCCGGTGACGCCCCCCTGTCCCCGCAGTGTCCCTGGACGCGGTGCGGGAGGCGCTGGGGGTGACCCAGGAGAGTCACCTGGTCCCCGCCCTGGCCACCCTCGTCCTGGGCTTCCAGGTGGCCCTGTGGGGCGCGGGGACGTCCCGGCGTCACTTGGCCACCGCCGCCTGTCACCAGCGGCACCAAGCCCTTGGCTACCACCGCCTGGCCCGGGACGCCGCCGCCGCCGCCGCCGCCACCGCCCGGGCCACCGAGGCCACCGCCGCCGCCAGCGCCACCCTGGGGGGGCTGGAGGAGGTCACCTGTCACCTGCGGGCTCTGGTGGCCGCGGTCACCCTGGACCTGGAGGTGGCCAAGGGCTTCCCCGCCAGCGCCCGGGCCCTGGGGGACGCCGTGGTGGCCCTGGGGACAATGATGGGGGACAAGGAGGGGACGCAGAGGTTGGCCCAGGCGCTGGAGGCGCTGCGGGGGGACGAGTAGGGACGGGGACACCGGGGGGTCCTCTGCGTCCTGGGGACACCCCGATGTCCCCTGTCCCACCTGGGGACACCCCAATGTCCCTTCTCCATCCTGGGGACACCCCGATGTCCCCTGTCCCACCTGGGGACACCTCAATGTCCCTTCTCCATCCTGGGGACACCCCAATGTCCCCTGTCCCACCTGGGGACACCCCAATGTCCCTTCTCCATCCTGGGGACACCCCGATGTCCCCTGTCCCACCTGGGGACACCTGGATGTCCCTCTCCATCCTGGGGACACCTCAATGTCCCTCCTCCTGGGGACACCCCGATGTCCCCTGTCCCACCTGGGGACACCTCAATGTCCCTCCTCCTGGGGACACCCCGATGTCCCCTGTCCCACCTGGGGACACCTGGATGTCCCCTTGGTGGTCCAAGGACACCAGGGACAGGTTGGTGACACCATCCCCTGCCCCCCAATAAACTCAGGGACACGCTGAGCTGTCACTGGGGGTTGGGGACACTGCAGGGACATGGGGACACCAGGGGACGGGGATGTCCCCAAGCCATCACTGTCCAGGGCCTCAGGGCTGTCCCCAGTGTCCCCAAGGGCTCGTGGCTGGATGTCCCCGAGCCAGGGGGGGACACAGTGAGGACACAGCCGGGCCAGCAGCAGGGGACAGCTCTGGGGACAGCTCTGGGGACAGCTCTGGGGACAGCTCTGGGGACAGGCCACTGCCACGCTGGGGACACGGCTGGGACAGTGTTGGGGACATCTCTGAGGCCACCTTGGCCACTCCAGGGCCAGCACTGGGACACGCTGGGGCCACCATGGAGGACACACTGGGGACACTGAGGCCATCAGCACTGGGGACACACTGGGGACACTGAGGCCACCATGGAGGACACACTGGGGACACTGGGGCCACCAGCATTGGGGACACACTGGGGACACTGAGGCCACCAGCATTGGGGACACACTGGGGACACTGAGGCCACCAGCATTGGGGACACGTTGGGGACACGTTGGGGACATCAGGGGACACGTGGGGGGAGGGGGACGTTGAAGGTTGCAGGTGGCCGTGCCCCAGTGGGGACATTGAGGGGGGGCACTGGGGGCCACGGGGCTGGTGGGGGACAGTGAAGGACATCGGGGGACAGCAGGGACAGTGGGTGGGACTGGGAGCACTGGGAGCACTGGGAGAGGGAACTGGGAGCACTGGGAGGGACTGGGAGCACTGGGAGAGGGAACTGGGAGGAACTGGGAGCACTGGGAGGGACTGGGAGCACTGGGAGAGGGGACTGGGAGCACTGGGAGGGACTGGGAGCACTGGGAGAGGGAACTGGGAGCAATTGGGAGCACTGGGAGGGGGAACTGGGAGCACTGGGAGGAACTGGGAGCACTGGGAGAGGGGACTGGGAGGGACTGGGAGCACTGGGAGAGGGGACTGGGCCCCCTCCCCAAGCCCCCCCACCCTTTCTGGGCCCCCCCCCCCCCCCCCCGGTTATTTGTGGCTCAGATTTGGGGTCCAAATTCCCCCCCTCCCCCACCCCAAACCCCCCCCAAATGAAAGATTTTAACCGAAATTTCCCCCTTTCCACTTCCCCCCCCCCAAATAACCAAATTATTAATTAATAATTATTAAGATTTATTAATAACCCCTCCCCCCCCCCGCTGAGAACTGAGCGCTCATCACAGCAGTGAGACCCCCCCCCACCCCCTGAGCTGGGACCCCCCCCCCCCCAAACCCCTCCCCCACCCCTCCAATGACTCATTAATAACCCATCTTAATTAAAAACCTCATTAATAACCCACCTTAATTAAAACCCTCATTAATTAACAGATTTCAGAATCAACTTTTTATTTCAGAATAATTTGAGTTTAAAAAGTACAATTTTGGGTGTGGGGGGGTGAAAACAACAATTAATCCATTAATTAGCTAATAGCGGGGTAAAATTAATTAGGATATCGCTAATTAATCGATTTTAATAATTAATGAGCTGGGATTGTTGCCTTTCAACCAATGGGAAGGGTGGAAAAAGCCCCTCCCCCCCCATCGAGATTTAATGATTATTTTTCATCAATATTCCGGAATTTCATCATTATTTTTCCTAATAATTAGGTAAATTTCAGTTGGATTAAAACTTAATGAATATTAAACCTTAATTAATATGCAAATGTCTCCTTCCCCCTCCCCCCCCCCCGTTCCTTGGCCGCTTTCAGGAGGCGATTGAAGACTTTTAGGTCGCAAGGAAATTGGGGTAGATTCGGGCTAAATTAATTAATGCTGATTAATTAATCAGTTAATGAAGTGGTAATTAATTAATGCTGGTTAATTAATCAATTAATTGAGTGGTAATTAATTAATGTGGATTAATTAATCAATTAATTGAGTGGTAATTAATTAATGTGGATTAATTAATCAATTGAGTGGTAATTAATTAATGTGGATTAATTAATCAATTAATTGAGTGGTAATTAATTAATGTGGATTAATTAATCAATTAATTGAGTGGTAATTAATTAATGCAGATTAATTAAGCAATTAATGAAGTGGTAATTAATTAATGCGGATTAGTTAATCAATTAATGAAGTGGTAATTAATTAATGTGGGTTAATTAATCAATTAATTGAGTGGTAATTAATTAATGCTGGTTAATCAATCAATTAATGAAGTGGTAATTAATGCTGGTTAATCAATCAATTAATGAAGTTGTAATTAACGAATGCGGATTAATTAATCAATTAATTGAGTGGTAATTAATTAATGCGGCTTAATTAATCAATTAATTGAGTGGTAATTAATTAACGCGGGTTAATTAATCAATTAATCAAGTGGTAATTAATTAATGCTGATTAATTAATCAATTAATTAAGCGGTAATTAATTAATGCTAATTAATTAATTAATTAATTAAGTGGTAATTTGGGGCGATCAAGAGTTGAAATGGGGTGGGAAAGAGGGAAATTGGTCCATGGATACTTGGAGCTTGGTTCAAGTGTCCCGGTGCCACCAGGGGGGTGGGGGGCGCTGCTGGAGCAACATCTCGGGGGGGTCCTGGGGTGGGGTCCTGGGGGGGGGGGGTCCTGGGGGGGGTGGTCCTGGGGGGGGGGTGGGCCACGACCCCCAGCCCATGGGAGCCCAGGCACGGGGGTGGGGGGCTCCAAAGAGCGTCCTCCACCCATGGACCTCACCCCTGGGTCTTCAACAGGTCCTGGGTCTTCAACATCTTCTCATGGTTCCTCAACACCTCCTGGGTCTTCATCATCTCCTGGGCCTTCATCATCTCCTCCTGGGCCTTCATCATCTCCTCCTGGGCCTTCATCATCTCCTCCTGGGCCTTCATCATCTCCTCCTGGGTCTTCAACACCTCCTGGGTCTTCATCATCTCCTCCTGGTTCTTCATCATCTCCTCCTGGGCCTTCAACATCTCCTGATGACCCCTCACTCCTTCCCAGAGCTGCTGGCTGTGGAGGTGGGTGGTGGATCTACCTTGGTGCAGACCCAAAGATGCCACAGGGGGGTTCACTGAGGAGCAGCACCTCACGCAGTCAACCTACCTCCACGTCTCCATCGTGAGCAAAGGTTCTCAAGTGCCACCACCAGGCTTGTAGGTGACATTTGGTGGCTTCATCCTTGATGAATCCACAGCAGGTTGACTCGTGGTGTCACCTCCTCTGGAGGTTCCAGCTTGGACCCACCATTGGGTGTAAAGACAAGACAAGGAACCACTCCCTTGGGCCACCCAAGTAGCAACGTGGTCACCATAAATGAGATGTTCTCCTTGAGGGTCCACCACCTTCCCAGCCCAATTAGTGAAGGTCCATGTGAGGGACCAGTGGAGATCCACAAGTCAAGGATGGAAGTCAAGGATGAGCTGAGCTGGATGGGTGGAGGTTGGTGGTGAGATGTTTGGGAGGTGACCAACTTGGAGATGAAGGAATAATCTGGAATTGAGAAGCCACCAGAGCCTCAACCCAAAGGTCTCCAGTGTCAGTGAGGAGAACAAAGGTCCCAGAAGACACAGGAACCCCGTTGTCACCAGGAATATTGACCCCAAACATGGTGGGCAAAGACTTACACAACCATGGCCATCAGGTAGGACATGGACACACCTTCTCTGGCTGAAGAACCTGGCTCAGTTGATGAACTTGGAACATCTCCAGACCTTCTATGGTGGTCATAAAAGTGACCTCCAGTGGTCACCACCACCACCACCCTGTGGTACCACTGGAGCTGCTGGGCTCGTTGATGGCCCCTCACACCCCACCTCCACCCCGGCTGGACTCGTTGATGGCCCCTCACACCCCACCTCCACCCCGGCTGGGCTCGTTGATGGCCCCTCACACCCCACCTGGACCCCAGCTGGACTCGTTGATGGCCCCTCACACCCCACCTCCACCCCGGCTGGGCTCGTTGATGGTCCCTCACACCCCACCTGGACCCCGGCTGGGCTCGTTGATGGCCCCTCACACCCCACCTGGACTCGTTGATGGCCCCTCACACCCCACCTGGACCCCGGCTGGGCTCGTTGATGGCCCCTCACACCCCAGCTGGGCTCGTTGATGGCCCCTCACACCCCACCTCCACCCCGGCTGGACTCGTTGATGGCCCCTCACACCCCACCTCCACCCCAGCTGGGCTCGTTGATGGTCCCTCACACCCCACCTCCACCCCGGCTGGACTCGTTGGTGGCCCCTCACACCCCACCTCCACCCCAGCTGGACTTGTTGGTGGCCCCTCACACCCCAGCTGGACCCCGGCTGGGCTCGTTGGTGGCCCCTCACACCCCACCTGGACCCCGGCTGGGCTCGTTGGTGGCCCCTCACACCCCACCTGGACCCCGGCTGGGCTCGTTGGTGGCCCCTCACACCCCACCTGGACCCCGGCTGGACTCGTTGATGGCCCCTCACACCCCACCTCCACCCCGGCTGGGCTCGTTGATGGTCCCTCACACCCCACCCGGACCCCGGCTGGGCTCGTTGATGGTCCCTCACACCCCACCTGGACCCCGGCTGGACTCGTTGGTGGCCCCTCACACCCCACCTGGACCCCGGCTGGACTCGTTGATGGCCCCTCACACCCCACCTGGACCCCAGCTGGGCTCGTTGATGGCCCCTCACACCCCACCTGGACCCCGGCTGGACTCGTTGGTGGCCCCTCACACCCCACCTCCACCCCGGCTGGACTCGTTGGTGGCCCCTCACACCCCACCTCCACCCCAGCTGGACTTGTTGGTGGCCCCTCACACCCCAGCTGGACCCCGGCTGGGCTCGTTGGTGGCCCCTCACACCCCACCTGGACCCCGGCTGGACTCGTTGGTGGCCCCTCACACCCCACCTCCACCCCGGCTCTGCGCCGGCTCCTCCCTTTCTCCCCGTGGCTCTCGGCTGCGCCGGGCCCAGCGCCCCCAGCCCTGGTCCTGCTGTGGATCTCCTGGTGCCTGCTGCGGTGGGACGCTTGGCGGAAGCTCTTGGGGCAGAGGGGGCAGGGGTAGGGCTTGTCCCCGGTGTGGACGCGCCGGTGGGTGACCAGGAGGAAGTTGGAGTGGAAGCTCTTCCCGCAGTCGGGACAGCGGTGGGGTCTCCCCTCGCTGTGGAACCGTTGGTGTTTCAGGAGAGCTGAGATGCCACCAAAGCATTCTCCACAGCTGGGACACCTGAAAGGTTTCTCCTCCGTGTGGCTTCTCCGGTGTCTCCGTAGGGTTGAGCCGTCGCTGTAGCACCTCTGGCAGTGGGGACACTGGAAAGGTCTCTCCCCAGTGTGGCCCCGTTGGTGTCTCAGGAGGCTGGCGCCGTGCCTGAAGGTCTTCTCGCACGTGGGACACCTGTGGGGCCGTTCTCCAACGTGAGTCCCTCGGTGAAGGACCAGGGTGGACTTTGTCTGGAAGCTCTTGGTGCAATAAGGACATTGGTAACGGCCCTCCCCTGGGGGAGCTCCTGGAGATGTTCTCTGCTTCTTCTCCAGGTGGTTCTTCTTGTGTTTGATGAGGCCAGAGCTGTCCGTGTAGCTCTGGCCACAGTCCAGGCACTTGTAGGGTCTCTCCCCCGTGTGACTTCTCTGGTGTCTCGTTAGGTGGGAACTCAACCTGAAGCTCTTCTGGCAGTGGAGACAGCTGTAGGGTTTCTCCCCAGTGTGGATCCTCCGGTGGGCCAGGAGGTCCGAGCTCATGATGAAGCTCTTCCCACACTCAGGACACTGGTAGGGCTTCTCCCCACTATGGACCCGTTGATGAACAACCAGGATGGACCTTCTGCTGAAGCCCTTCCCACACACCGAGCACGTGAAGGGCTTCTCCCCAGTGTGGATCCTTTGATGGATGGCCAAGTACCTCCTCAAGCTGAAGCTCTTCCCACAGGCAGGACACGGGAAGGGATTGTCCACGCGGTGGGTGGCCTCGTGGGCCAGGAGATACGCGCTCAGCCGGAAGCTCTTCCCACACACCAAGCAGACGTGGGGTCTGTCCCTGGCGTGGGTCTGGCGGTGGGTGCTGAGGGTGGAGCTCAGCCTGAAGCTCTTCCCGCAGACCCCACACGTGTGGGGCTTCTCCCCGGTGTGGACCCGGTGGTGTCTGGTGAGCGCGGCCCCGACGCGGAAGCTCTTCCCGCACTGGTGGCACGTGAAGGGCTTCTCCCCGGTGTGGATGCGCTGGTGGGGGATGAGGAAGGACCTTCTGCTGAAGATCTTCCCACAGTCAGGACAGCTGTAAGGAGCTTGGGGGGTTGTCTCCTTTTTGGGGCAGTTTGAGGTCTTCTTCTCGTGCCGCCGCCCGCGCTGCCTCGCTGACGGGCGTCCGTGAGCGTCGTCGGTTGGTTCTTCAGGGGGTTGGTGTGGTTGACTCTCAGGTTCCTGCTGTGCCTCTGGGTTTGGCTCTTGGGGGATGTCCACCTCAGACAGGACCCAGCACAACTCAGGTCCTTCCAGGTCCTCCAGAAGGTTCTCGTTCCCATCTGCCATCCTGGCAGCTGTAGGGGTGAAGATCCACAGTGAGGACAATTCCTTCACCAAAGAAAGTTGAAGGTTCTGATGCCCAAACCCAACTTTCCCAGTAGCTCCAGTGGTACCACAGGGTGGTGGTGGTGACCCCAGTCTACAACCCCACACCCATGGAGCTCACAGGGCAGGAGGACACAGAAAAAGCCCATGGGAAGGAGATCTGTGCAGGGTCACCAGACAGAGAAGGTCCATGGGGACCCCTGGGCTGAGGAAAGATGATCGTGCCCCTCTCCTCCCCTGCTGCCCACCTGCCCAAGGAACTTCTCCTCCCTGCCACCCTTCCCCACCACACCTAGAGCCCACCCCTTGCTCCAAAAAGACCTGGAGAAAACAGAAGAGGTGGTGGTGGGGTCCCATGGTCACCCACACCCCACAGGTGGGACGAGACCCACCACCACCTCACCATCCTGCCCCAAAGCACCATCAGCCCCCAGCATCCACCTGGACCTGGTGGCAGGACCCAACCCCCATCACCCAGCCCCACATCTGCATCCCACCCCTGAACCCTCAGAGCTCAGCCCAAGGAGCCCCCCACGAGATGGGGTCACCTGGGGGGTGCGATGCTTCCGGGGGGGGTGGGGCTGCTGGGTGCTCGGTGGTCCCCGTGGAGATGGGTCCTCGTGTGACCCGGATACAATGAGCAGTAGAACCGCGCTCTTCCTCCTCCTCTTCCTCCTCCTCTTCCTCCTCCAGCCCTCCTCTTCCTGCTTCTGCTCCTCCTCCTGCTCCTCCTCCTCCACCTCTCTTCCTCCATCTCTCCACTTCCTGCTCCTCCTCCTGCTCCATGTCTCCTCCTTCTGCTTCTGCTCCTCCTCCTCTCCATCCCTCCTCCTCTTCCTCCTGCTCCTCCTCCTTCTCCATCTCTCCTCCTCCTGCTCCTCATCCTCTGTCCCTCCTCCCCATCCCTCCTCTTCCTGCTTCTGCTCCTCCTCCCTCTCCCCCCTCTCCCTCCTCCACCCAGGACCAGTGTCCACCCTTGGTCCCCACTTCTTCACCCCACCCCAAAACTCATGGCACCCCCCAGGAGGAGCAGGGGTGGAGATGGGGCAGGTCGGGGTGGGGCAGCGCTGGGCTCTTGGTTGCTCCCACCCGCGGGGGGTGAACCTGGGGAGAGGAAACGTGGGGGGAGGAGGAGGAGGAGGAAGGAGGAGGAAGAAGGAGGAGGAAGGAGGAGGAGGAAGGAGGAGGAGGAAGGAGGAGGAGGAGGAGGAAGGAGGAGGAGGAGGAGGAAGGAGGAGGAGGAAGGACGAGGAGGAAGGAGGAGGAGGAGGAGGAGGAGAAGGAGGAGGAGAAGGAGAAGTGATGCAAAGGCCACCACTCACCACTGCCCATGGGCATGGGGATGTCCAGCCACTTCCCAACCGAAACCTGGCCAACCCCAACCCCCACCCCAACCCCCACCCCAACCCCCACCCCAACCCCCACCCCCTCCTCTCCGTTCTCTTGCTGAGCACCACGTGAGATGGATGGGAACAGCTCTTTGGTTGGGCTGGGTCATCTACCTGGCTGTGTCCCTCACCCAGCCTCTTGTGTGTCCCTCACCCAACCTCTTGTGTGTCCCTCACCCAGCCTCTTGTGTGTCCCTCACCCAGCCTCTTGTGTGTCCCTCACCCAGCCTCTTGTGTGTCCCTCACCCAGCCTCTTGTGTGTCCCTCACCCAACCCCTTGTGTGTCCCTCACCCAGCCTCTTGTGTGTCCCTCACCCAACCCCTTGTGTGTCCCTCACCCAACCCCTTGTGTGTCCCTCACCCAGCCTCTTGTGTGTCCCTCACCCAACCTCTTGTGTGTCCCTCACCCAACCTCTTGTGTGTCCCTCACATTGGTTCCCTGTTAGATGAAGAGGACACGAGCCCATCATCAGTGTCTCCTTCCCCAGGGTTAAATAGTCCCCAAGCCATCGGTGAGAGCACCTCATCGTGGTCTTCTATCCCACCAGGAAGCCTTGGTGACCACCACCATCATCTTCAGTTGGTGATCAGGTGTTCATTCACCTCACCCTGCTCTTAATGAGGTGGTGGAGAAACATCTAAAGAGCCAATAAAACACAAGGAGGGGGTCACAGGAAAGACCTGAGACACCAACCAACGTCCCACCAAACCTTGCTTTGGCCAACCTTGGGTCTTGTTGATGATCCCCTTGGCTAATGGGGCTGTTAAAGGAGAAGACTTTGCTTGAGTGTTCATGCAACCTTCAAGGAGCTGCTCATGCACCACCCAAGAGCAAGGTCCCCACCACAGGTGACCTTGGTGGACTCATGGTTGACCCCTTTGAGTCCTCACTCCCACCCATGATCTTCTCATTCAAATAATGAATTGATCCAGCTGGTCTGGAGGAACATCTCGAGGTGGGTGTGTCTGGAGAGAGACCTCCAAGCAATCCTTGGGCAGTGAAATGACACCTGAGCTCCTCACATGCTCCTCACGTGCTCCTCACGTGTTCTTCACGTGTTCCTCACGTGCTCCTCACGTGCTCCTCACGTGTTCCTCACACATCTTTTTGGTCCCATGGTGATATCTAGTGTGGGGTCTTCCAAAACCTCGTTGGATTCTTTCTCCATCTCCAGGCATTTCATTGTCCTCATCTTCTGGAGCTGCAGCTTCTGCTGCTGGTTGTGACCTCCTCATCTTCTGCTTGGTGTTACTTCTGCACCCACACGTGGATGAGAAGTTCCAGACTTGGGATAAACTCTCCTTAGCAACAACCAAGGTGTTGGCCACGTTCTCCTCAGAGTCAATCCAAAGCCACCACCCTGGAGCCACCTACTGAGAAGAAAATTCACCCAACATTTCCAGGTCACCTCCCTGGAGAAGCTCCCACCAGCACCTCCTCCAGGTGGGGCTCCTGATGGAGAAGATGCTCAGCCCCCAGGCTGAAGGACTCCCCACAGACCAAGCCCCCATGGGAGCTCTCCTGGGGGTGGATCTGCTGGTGGGTGGTGAGGTGGGACTTGGTCCAGAGATGTTGGCAGTTGTACAGCATCTCCTCTCCATCTTTCTCCTTTCTGGGTCCTGTGGTGGCCCACGAGGTTGGAGAAGTCACTGAAGGTCTCCCCCCTCGCAGGGACGTTCTCCTGGGTGGTTTCTCTGGTGGCCTCTCGTGCTCTTTGTTTCTCCAGCAGAAGATCTTCCCACATTCTGGGCATTTATGGGTCTTCTGCTTGGCAGGGGCCACCACTCCAAGATCTCCTTCAGCTCTGGGGGTGGTTGTCCTGGTTCCATCTGGGTGCTCTTGGTGCCTGCTTGAGACAGACAAAGCCACCACACCAGCTTGGGTGAGCAGGGGAGAGGACAGGACCTTCGGGTCAGACAGGTTGGGAAGGTCCAGGAGGTTTTTTGGTGGTGGAGGATGGGTGAAGAGATGTTTCCATGTCCACAAAGGAACCTGGGAAGGTCTTGAAGACCCTTTGCCATCACCAAGACCAACTCTCAAACCCCACCTGCATGGAGAAGTTTCTTCCATGGAGCTCCCTTGGTTGGAGGTCTCCAGTCCAACCTCTTGTTGACCATCCCCACCTGGGGACAGCCCAAACCCATCCCCAGGAACATCTCCCACCCCATTGCTGGTGCCACACTGGGAGCAGAAACCCCAGCACAGCCCCCCCACTCGCTTCTCCAGGCCAACCCCACCAGGGTGGGGGACATCTCACGCTCAGCCACCCCCCCAGTCACCACTGTGGAGGACCTGCTGGTGCTTCCTGAGGTGACCCCTTGTCCAGAAGGTCCAGAAGGTCACAGTGTGGGCAGGTCAGGGGCTCTCTCCCGTGGGGGCACGTTGGTGGGTGATGGGGGCCACCTTGGCTTCCTTCCTTGTCACCTGGTTGATGTTGGACATCATGGTCCATGTCCACCTGGGGGTTCTGGGGCCTTCCAGCCTCACCTTGTCCTCTTCCATGGGCTCCTTCTTCCCATCCACTGTCCCATCACCTGCTGGGAGACCAAAGAGGGGTCATTGGGTGTGTGTTGATGTTCAGAGTGGCCACCTCCACCAGCAGCTCCAGTTTAGACCAGTATCACCCAGTACAGCGCCACCCAGCTTCTTCCAGCAAGACCCCCACCCACTCCAGTATCTCCACTGGGATCCCACCATGCTCCAGTAGCTGACACCACAGAGCAGATGTGCTGATGACCAACCCCATACGATGTCCCCAACCCCTTTTCTCCTCCCTGACCCCTGTCTTCTCCTCACCACCTCCTCCTCTACACACCAACCCCCTTCCAACGCTGCCCCAACTCCAAAACTCTTGGTAGAACTTCAAAGATCTACTGGTGGGTAGAAGACCAACCCATTAACGTGACCAGTGAGGTTTGTTTCTGCTTAACTTCTTCGTTAACGCTAATTGGGCAGGTCTGAGGTCCACACCTCCTCATCTCCTCCTCCTCCTCCTCCTCCTCCTCATGGCTTTGGCCATTAACGCCGCTAACGAGGTTTCTCCTCATCACAACCCCTCTTACCATGGTGTGGGGTGGGGTTTTGTCCTTGGAGGTTCTCACTGATGGTTTCTTGGTTGAGATATTGATGGTTGATGGTTGAGATATCCTTCAAGGAGAGGTGTTTTGGGTGTCCTGGAGGCAGAAGGACCATGGGAAGAGGTGGCAGCTGTGGAAACCTGGGGAGGGGAAGGTCCTCACGTGAGGGTGAGATGTTCCCATGGTTCTTCTCTTCCATGGTCATGGGCAGAGCATCACTCCCTGTGGCACCTCATGGCTGGGCAAGGCTGAGAAAGCTCCATCCCCTGGGGTGATGTTGAAGCTCCACCTGAGGGACCTTCAGAGCCCCCCACCGAGTTACCTGGGGGTCTCCTCGTGGGTGGACTCCATCTCCACTCCCTTCCCCCAAGGAGGAGCATCCTCCATGTTTAATTAGATCCAATTAATTGTCCATTTACAAACCCTCTCCCTGGGTTGTCCACCCAAAGCTGGGGGAGATGTTGGTGGGTTCCTCAGGACTTCATCCCTCCTGGGTTCCATCCTGCTCAATAAAACCCCACCATGGCCCACCTCGACCTGGTGACAATTGGGGGGGGGGGGTGACCTCATGACATTGTCCCCTTGGCCACCACCTCCCTGGTTCTCCAAGGGCTTCTCCAGGCCACCAGGAGCTTCCTCCCGAGGAAGAGGAGCAGCGGGGGAGGGTGGAGCTGCAGCAGGTCCCACCCCCATGGCCTGGTTCTGGTGTGCTCCAGCGGCTGGAACATGGGGGGGGGCTGAGCAGGATGGGTGCTGAGCTGGATGGGTGCTGAGCACCCTGCACAGTGATGCTGAGCACCATACACCAAGCAGAGGGTGCAGCAGGATGGGTGCTGAGCTGGATGGGTGCTGAGCACCGAGGAGAGGGTGCAGCAGGATGGGTGCTGAGCACCCTGGGGGGTGCAGCAGGATGGGTGCTGAGCAGGATGGGTGCTGAGCACCGAGGAGAGGGTGCAGCAGGATGGGTGCTGAGCACCCTGGGGGGTGCAGTCAGATAGGTGCTGAGCTGGATGGGTGCTGAGCACCGAGGAGAGGGTGCAGGAGGATGGGTGCTGAGCTGGATGGGTGCTGAGCTGGACGGGTGCTGAGCACCATGAATGATACCCAGGGGTGCTGAGCACCAAGCAGAGGGTGCAGCCGGATGGGTGCTGAGCCGGATGGGTGCTGAGCAGGATGGGTGCTGAGCTCCCTGCGGGGTGCAGCAGGATGGGTGCTGAGCCGGATGGGTGCTGAGCAGGATGGGTGCTGATCCGGATGGGTGCTGAGCACCCTGGGGGTGCAGCAGGATGGGTGCTGAGCTCCCCGTCCCCGGGATTAAGGGGATTTTCCATCCCCCGGGATAATCCCGCAGCGCTGGGGGGGGCTGAGCGGGCAGGATGAGACCCCCCCCTCGCCCCCCCCCCCCCGCCCTGTACCAGATGGGCTGAGTGTGCAACGGGCACGTGCAAGGAGCTGCGTGTGCACGCGCACGAGTGTCCGTGCGCGCGCGTGTGTCACTGTGAGTGTGCAAGGAGCTGGGGGGGGGGGTGCGTGTGCACGCGCACGCGTGTCCGTGGCTGTTTCTGCACCACTATGAGTGTGCACAAGTGTGCAAGGAGCTGCGTGTGCAAGTGCACGAGTGTCTGTGGCTGTGGGGGGGGGGGTGAGCATCCGTGTGGGTGCACACGCGTGTGCAAGGAGATGAGATGGGGGTACAAGCTCACGAGTGTTCGTGGGTGCACACGCGTGTGCAAGGAGATGAGATGGGGGTACAAGCTCACGAGTGTTCGTGGGTGCACACGCGTGTGCAAGCCCCCGAGTGTCCGCGTGCAACGTGGTGGGTGCACACGCGTGTGCAAGCCCACGAGTGTGCAAAGACACGGGGGGGGGGGGAGGCCACGCGTGTGCAAGCGGTGGGGGGGGTTAATTGGGTGGGGGAGGGGGGGTCTTAGGGTGAGGGGGGGGAGGGGCAAGACCCACTTCCCACGCGCGTGCCCCCCCCACGCACACGTGTCACACGCACACGGGTGACAGGAGCGCTCTTTCTCTCTCCCCTCCCCCCACCGAGGCGGAGCCAGCCCCTCCCCCACCTTCCCCCACCCCTCCCCCCACCCCCCCCCCCCCCCCCCCCCCCCCCCCCGATTTTTCTCCATCACCGGGAGTTTCCCATCCTCCATCCGGAGCATCTTCATCCTCCTCCTCCTCCTCCCCACCCCCCCCATTCTGTGACCCCCCCTCAACCTCCACCCCCCCCCCCAAATCCACCCACCCCACCCCCCCAAAATCCACCCACCCCCCCCCAACTCGCTGCCTCCCCTCCCCCCATTTTTACACCCCCCCCCCCCCCACTACAGCGGACAAGCCCAGCCCAAGGTAAGACCCCCCCAAAAAAAATAGGGGACCCCCCCTTCTCCTGGGGGGAGGGGGGATTTTTTTGGGGGGGGGTGGGAATTATGGGGGGGGTGGGGAGGGGCTCAGCCCCCCCATTTTGTAGCCGGGGGGGGAGGGGAGGGTTTAATCCCCCCCCCTTCTCTTTGTTTTCACGCATGCACCCCAATAATCCCCCCCCCTTTAAATCCACCCCTCCCCCCACAACCTGGCATGGGGACCCCCCCCCCCAAATTACACCCCCTCCCAAAATACCCCCCCCTCCCCTAAATTGCCCCCCCCAAGACTCTGACAGCCCCCACCCCCCCCCCCCCCAACCTGGGCTCTGCGACCCCCAAATTTGCTCCCCCCCCTCCCCCCGCCCCAGCATGGGACCCCTATTCCCCCCCACCCCCAATTTTGACCCCCCCTCTAATCCTGCGATCCCCCCCCCCCCCAATTCCTGGGACCCCACCCCCCAATTCCTTGGACCCCCCTCAATTTTCACCCCCCCCTCTAATCCTGGGACCCCTCCCCCCGTATATGACCCCCCCCCCCACCATCCTGATTGGGGGGTGTTTGGGGTGCTGGGGGGGGGGGGGGGTCCGAAGGGTGGGGGCCACCCACCACCTTCCCCCCCCCTCACCCCCCCCCCAAAGCCCCGCCCCTCAAAAACCCTGGGGTCCCATGGGTGCCCCCCCTCCCCCACTGCTGTGTCACCCCCGGGGGGGGGTAAATATGGGGCGGGGGTAAATAGGGGGCGGGGGGGGTAAATAGGGGGCTGGGGGGGTAAATATGGGGCGGGGGGGGTCCGGGGGGGCCCTACCTGCGTCCTCCAGGCTGAGCAGTAACCAAGCAACTGCCTCAGCACCGCTAATTAGCGCTGATTAGCGCCGGGGTTAATTAATTACCCCAAGGTCTGGTGCGGGAGGGGGGTTGGGGGGCAGGGGGGAGGGGAGAATTTATCCCCAAATAAATCGAAAATAAAATGTAATTGTTAATTATTAATTAAGAAATAAAATTGGGGGATAAATTAGAAAGAAATTTTATTAATTTTATTTTAAAATTAATTGTTAAAAATAATTAATTAAAAAATTGGGAAAGAAATTTTCATGATTTTTAAAGGTTTTAATTGGTAAAATTAATTAATTATTAATTAATTTCAAAAATTGCGAATGGGTGGAAAAGGAATTTTAATAAATTTTTGCCATTTTAATTGTTATAAAATTAATTCCAAAATTGGGAATAATTAGAAAATGAATTTTTATATTTAAAAAAAAAAGTTTAATTGCTAATGAATTAATTAAAAATTTATAAAAAAAGTTGAAAAGAATTTTAAATTTAAAAAAAAATCGTTAATAAATTAATAAAAAATTGTAAAAATGAAAATAAATTTTAATAATTAAAAAAATAATTGTTAATAAATTAATTAAAATTGCAAAAACATTGAAAATAATTTTTAATATTTTTTAAAATATTTTTATTGATAAAAATTAATAAAAATCTGCAAATAAATTGAAAATTAATTTTATTAATTATTAATTTTAATTAATTTCCTTACAACTTACACCTGCCTTACTCACCGCGGGTGTGTAAATTGCACCGGGTGTGTAAGGGGGGTGTAGGTTACACCAGTGTGTAAGGGGGGTGTAGGTTACACCAGTGTGTAAGGGGGGTGTAGGTTACACCGGGTGTGTAAGGGGGGTGTAGGTTACACCAGGTGTGTAAGGGGGGTGTAGGTTACACCAGGTGTGTAAGGGGGGTGTAGGTTGCACTGGGTGTGTAAGGGGGGTGTAGGTTACACAGGGTGTGTAAGGGGGGTGTAGGTTACACCAGGTGTGTAAGGGGGGTGTAGGTTACACCAGTGTGTAAGGGGGGTGTAGGTTACACAGGGTGTGTAAGGGGGGTGTAGGTTACACAGGGTGTGTAAGGGGGGTGTAGGTTACACCAGTGTGTAAGGGGGGTGTAGGTTACACTGGGTGTGTAAGGGGGGTGTAGGTTACACTGGGTGTGTAAGGGGGGTGTAGGTTACACAGGGTGTGTAAGGGGGGTGTAGGTTACACCAGTGTGTAAGGGGGGTGTAGGTTACACAGGGTGTGTAAGGGGGGTGTAGGTTACACTGGGTGTGTAAGGGGGGTGTAGGTTACACAGGGTGTGTAAGGGGGGTGTAGGTTACACCAGTGTGTAAGGGGGGTGTAGGTTACACAGGGTGTGTAAGGGGGGTGTAGGTTACACCAGTGTGTAAGGGGGGTGTAGGTTACATTGGTGTGTAAGGGGGGTGTAGGTTACACTGGGTGTGTAAGGGGGGTGTAGGTTACACTGGTGTGTAAGGGGGGTGTAGGTTACACCAGTGTGTAAGGGGGGTGTAGGTTACACTGGGTGTGTAAGGGGGGTGTAGGTTACACAGGGTGTGTAAGGGGGGGTGTAGGTTACACCAGTGTGTAAGGGGGGTGTAGGTTGCACTGGGTGTGTAAGGGGAGTGTAGGTTACACCAGTGTGTAAGGGGGGTGTAGGTTGCACTGAGTGTGTAAGGGGGGTGTAGGTTACACTGGGTGTGTAAGGGGGGTGTAGGTTACACTGGTGTGTAAGGGGGGTGTAGGTTACACCAGTGTGTAAGGGGGGTGTAGGTTACACTGGGTGTGTAAGGGGGGTGTAGGTTACCCCAGGTGTGTAAGGGGGGTGTAGGTTACACCAGTGTGTAAGGGGGGTGTAGGTTACACTGGGTGTGTAAGGGGGGTGTAGGTTACACTGGGTGTGTAAGGGGGGTGTAGGTTGCACTGGGTGTGTAAGGGGGGTGTAGGTTACACCAGTGTGTAAGGGGGGGTGTAGGTTACACAGGGTGTAAGGGGGGTGTAGGTTGCACAGGGTGTGTAAGGGGGGTGTAGGTTACACCAGTGTGTAAGGGGGGTGTAGGTTACACCAGTGTGTAAGGGGGGTGTAGGTTACACCAGTGTGTAAGGGGGGTGTAGGTTACACAGGGTGTGTAAGGGGGGTGTAGGTTACACAGGGTGTGTAAGGGGGGTGTAGGTTACACCAGTGTGTAAGGGGGGTGTAGGTTACACAGGGTGTGTAAGGGGGGTGTAGGTTACACTGGGTGTGTAAGGGGGGTGTAGGTTACACCAGTGTGTAAGGGGGGTGTAGGTTACACCGGGTGTGTAAGGGGGGGTGTAGGTTACACAGGGTGTGTAAGGGGGGTGTAGGTTACACAGGGTGTGTAAGGGGGGTGTAGGTTACACTGGGTGTGTAAGGGGGGTGTAGGTTGCACAGGGTGTGTAAGGGGGGTGTAGGTTACACCAGTGTGTAAGGGGGGTGTAGGTTACACCAGTGTGTAAGGGGGGTGTAGGTTACACAGGGTGTGTAAGGGGGGTGTAGGTTACACTGGGTGTGTAAGGGGGGTGTAGGTTACACCAGTGTGTAAGGGGGGTGTAGGTTACACCGGGTGTGTAAGGGGGGGTGTAGGTTACACAGGGTGTGTAAGGGGGGTGTAGGTTACACAGGGTGTGTAAGGGGGGTGTAGGTTACACTGGGTGTGTAAGGGGGGTGTAGGTTGCACAGGGTGTGTAAGGGGGGTGTAGGTTACACCAGTGTGTAAGGGGGGTGTAGGTTACACCAGTGTGTAAGGGGGGTGTAGGTTACACTGGGTGTGTAAGGGGGGTGTAGGTTACACAGGGTGTGTAAGGGGGGGTGTAGGTTACACCAGTGTGTAAGGGGGGTGTAGGTTGCACTGGGTGTGTAAGGGGGGTGTAGGTTACACAGGGTGTGTAAGGGGGGTGTAGGTTACACCAGTGTGTAAGGGGGGTGTAGGTTACACAGGGTGTGTAAGGGGGGGTGTAGGTTACACCAGTGTGTAAGGGGGGTGTAGGTTGCACTGGGTGTGTAAGGGGGGTGTAGGTTACACCAGTGTGTAAGGGGGGTGTAGGTTACACCAGTGTGTAAGGGGGGTGTAGGTTACACAGGGTGTGTAAGGGGGGGTGTAGGTTACACCAGTGTGTAAGGGGGGTGTAGGTTACACTGGGTGCTCTATGGGTGCTGCTGGGTGTGCTCTATGGGTGCTGCTGGGTGCTCTATAGGTGCTGCTGGGTGCTCTATGGGTGCTGCTGGGTGTGCTCTATGGGTGCTGCTGGGTGTTCTATGGGTGCTGCTGGGTGTGCTCTATGGGTGCTGCTGGGTGCTCTATGGGTGCTCTATGGGTGCTGCTGGGTGCTCTATGGGTGCTGCTGGGTGCTCTATGGGTGCTGCTGGGTGCTCTATGGGTGCTGCTGGATGTGCTCTATGGGTGCTGCTGGGTGCTCTATGGGTGCTGCTGGGTGCTCTATGGGTGCTGCTGGGTGCTCTATGGGTGCTGCTGGATGCTCTATGGGTGCTGCTGGGTGTTCTATAGGTGCTGCTGTTTGTGCTCTATGGGTGCTGCTGGGTGCTCTATGGGTGCTGCTGGGTGTGTTCTATGGGTGCTGCTGGGTGCTCTATAGGTGCTGCTGGGTGCTCTATGGGTGCTGCTGGGTGCTCTATAGGTGCTGCTGGGTGCTCTATGGGTGCTGCTGGGTGCTCTATGGGTGCTTCTGGGTGTGTTCTATGGGTGCTGCTGGGTGCTCTATAGGTGCTGCTGGGTGTCTTCTATGGGTGCTGCTGGGTGCTCTATAGGTGCTGCTGGGTGTGTTCTATGGGTGCTGCTGGGTGCTCTATGGGTGCTGCTGGGTGTGTTCTATGGGTGCTGCTGGGCGCTCTATGGGTGCTGCTGGGTGCTCTATGGGTGCTGCTGGGTGTGTTCTATGGGTGCTGCTGGGTGCTCTATGGGTGCTGCTGGCTGTGCTCTATAGGTGCTGCTGGGTGCTCTATGGGTGCTGCTGGGTGCTCTATGGGTGCTGCTGGGTGCTCTATAGGTGCTGCTGGGTGCTCTATGGGTGCTGCTGGGTGTGCTCTATAGGTGCTGCTGGGTGTGCTCTATGGGTGCTGCTGGGTGCTCTATGGGTGCTGCTGGGTGTGCTCTATAGGTGCTGCTGGGTGCTCTATGGGTGCTGCTGGGTGTGCTCTGTGGGTGCTGCTGGGTGTGTTCTATGGGTGCTGCTGGGTGCTCTATGGGTGCTGCTGGGTGTGTTCTATGGGTGCTGCTGTTTGTGCTCTATAGGTGCTGCTGGGTGTGCTCTATGGGTGCTGCTGGGTGCTCTATGGGTGCTGCTGGGTGCTCTATAGGTGCTGCTGGGTGCTCTATGGGTGCTGCTGTTTGTGCTCTATAGGTGCTGCTGGGTGCTCTATAGGTGCTGCTGGGTGCTCTATGGGTGCTGCTGGGTGTGCTCTATAGGTGCTGCTGGGTGTGCTCTATGGGTGCTGCTGGGTGCTCTATGGGTGCTGCTGGGTGCTCTATAGGTGCTGCTGGGTGTGCTCTATGGGTGCTGCTGGGTGTGCTCTATGGGTGCTGCTGGGGGTGCTCTATAGGTGCTGCTGGGTGCTCTATAGGTGCTGCTGGGTGCTCTATGGGTGCTGCTGGGTGTGCTCTATGGGTGCTGCTGGGTGCTCTATAGGTGCTGCTGGGTGCTCTATAGGTGCTGCTGGGTGTGCTCTATGGGTGCTGCTGGGTGTGCTCTGTGGGTGCTGCTGGGTGTGCTCTATAGGTGCTGCTGGGTGCTCTATGGGTGCTGCTGGGTGCTCTATGGGTGCTGCTGGGTGTGCTCTATGGGTGCTGCTGGGTGCTCTATAGGTGCTGCTGGGTGTGCTCTATGGGTGCTGCTGGGGGTGCTCTATAGGTGCTGCTGGGTGTGCTCTATGGGTGCTGCTGGGTGCTCTATAGTTGCTGCTGGGTGTGCTCTATGGGTGCTGCTGGGGGTGCTCTATGGGTGCTGCTGGGGGTGCTCTATAGGTGCTGCTGGGTGTGCTCTATGGGTGCTGCTGGGTGTGCTCTATAGTTGCTGCTGGGTGCTCTATGGGTGCTGCTGGGTGTGCTCTATGGGTGCTGCTGGGTGCTCTATGGGTGCTGCTGGGTGCTCTATGGGTGCTGCTGGGTGCTCTATAGGTGCTGCTGGGTGCTCTATGGGTGCTGCTGGGTGCTCTATAGGTGCTGCTGGGTGCTCTATAGGTGTTGCTGGGTGCTCTATGGGTGCTGCTGGGTGTGCTCTATGGGTGCTGCTGGGTGCTCTATGGATGCTGCTGGGTGCTCTATAGGTGCTGCTGGGTGCTCTATGGGTGCTGCTGGGTGTGTTCTATAGGTGCTGCTGGGTGTGCTCTATGGGTGCTGCTGGGTGCTCTATGGGTGCTGCTGGGTGTGCTCTATAGGTGCTGCTGGGTGCTCTATGGGTGCTGCTGGGTGCTCTATGGGTGCTGCTGGGTGCTCTATGGGTGCTGCTGGGTGTGTTCTATGGGTGCTGCTGGGTGTGTTCTATGGGTGCTGCTGGGTGTGCTCTATAGGTGCTGCTGGGTGTGTTCTATGGGTGCTGCTGGGTGCTCTATGGGTGCTGCTGGGTGTGCTCTATAGGTGCTGCTGGGTGCTCTATGGGTGCTGCTGGGTGTGCTCTATGGGTGCTGCTGGGTGCTCTATGGGTGCTGCTGGGTGTGCTCTATGGGTGCTGCTGGGTGTGCTCTATGGGTGCTGCTGGGTGTGCTCTATAGGTGCTGCTGGGTGCTCTATGGGTGCTGCTGGGTGTGCTCTATGGGTGCTGCTGGGTGCTCTATGGGTGCTGCTGGGTGTGCTCTATGGGTGCTGCTGGGTGCTCTATGGGTGCTGCTGGGTGTGCTCTATAGGTGCTGCTGGGTGCTCTATGGGTGCTGCTGGGTGCTCTATGGGTGCTGCTGGGTGCTCTATGGGTGCTGCTGGGTGTGCTCTATAGGTGCTGCTGGGTGCTCTGTGGGTGCTGCTGGGTGTGCTCTATGGGTGCTGCTGGGTGCTCTATAGGTGCTGCTGGGTGTGCTCTATGGGTGCTGCTGGGTGCTCTATGGGTGCTGCTGGGTGCTCTATATGTGCTGCTGGGTGTGCTCTATGGGTGCTGCTGGGTGCTCTATAGGTGCTGCTGGGTGCTCTATAGGTGCTGCTGGGGGTGCTCTATGGGTGCTGCTGGGTGCTCTATGGGTGCTGCTGGGTGTGCTCTATGGGTGCTGCTGGGTGCTCTATAGGCTGCTGGGTGCTCTATGGGTGCTGCTGGGTGCTCTATAGGCTGCTGGGTGCTCTATGGGTGCTGCTGGGTGCTCTATAGGTGCTGCTGGGTGCTCTATAGGTGCTGCTGGGTGTGCTCTATAGGTGCTGCTGGGTGCTCTATGGGTGCTGCTGGGTGCTCTATGGGTGCTGCTGGGTGTGCTCTATAGGTGCTGGACACCCCCTATAGGGTCCATGCACATTGTCCATCCATGAATCCACCCCCTATGGGGCCAGACCCGCCCCCCTACACAGGGCGAGGTGTGGGGCAGGCAGGAGTTGGGGTCCCCCCCTATAGATCCCCCCCCATAGGTGTCCCCTGCCCCTATAGACCCCCCCTATAGGTGTCCCCTGCCCCTATAGACCCCCCCTATAGGTGTCCCCTGCCCCTATAGATCCCCCCATAGGTGTTCCCTGCCCCTATAGATCCCCCCATAGGTGTCCCCTGCCCCTATAGATCCCCCATAGGTGTCCCCTGCCCCTATAGACCCCCCCCCATAGGTGTCCCCTGCCCCTATAGATCCCCCCCATAGGTGTCCCCTGCCCCTATAGATCCCCCATAGGTGTCCCCTGCCCCTATAGATCCCCCATAGGTGTCCCCTGCCCCTATAGATCCCCCCCATAGGTGTCCCCTGCCCCTATAGATCCCCCCCCATAGGTGTCCCCTGCCCCTATAGATCCCCCATAGGTGTCCCCTGCCCCTATAGATCCCCCATAGGTGTCCCCTGCCCCTATAGATCCCCCATAGGTGTCCCCTGCCCCTATAGATGCTGCTGCTGCTGCTGGCGCTGAGCGTTGGCCCCGGCCGGGCGGCCGTGCACGGCAACCTGACCGAAGGTAGGGGACACCCCTGGTGATGTCACACCCCCCCTGGTGATGTCACACACACCCCCCCGGTGACGTCACACCCCTCCTGGTGACGTCACACCCCCCCGGTGACGTCACACCCCTCCTGGTGACGTCATTCCCCCCCCCCCCCCCGGTGACATCATAACCCCCGGTGATGTCATACCCCCTGGTGACATCATACCCCCTGGTGACATCACACCCCCTCTTGATGGCATCACACCCCCTCCTGGTGACGTCACACCCCCTCCTGGTGATGTCACACACCCCCCTGGTGATGTCACACCCCCTCCTGGTGACATCATACCCCCCTGGTGACATCATAACCCCCAGTGACGTCATACCCCCTGGTGGCACCACACCCCCTCCTGATGGCATCACACCCCCTCCTGGTGATGTCACACCCCCTCCTGGTGATGTCACACACCCCCCTGGTGATGTCACACACCCTCCTGGGGACGTCACACACCCCCAGTGACATCACACCTCCTCCTGGTGACGTCACACAACCCCCTGGCGACGCCACACCCCTCCTGATGATGTCATACCCCCCGGTGACGTCACACCCACTCCTGGTGACATTGTACCCCCTCCTGATGATGTCACACCCCCTCCTGGTGACGTCACACCCCCTCCTGGTGACATCACACCCCCTCCCGTGACATCACACCCCCTCCTGATGACGTCACACCCCTTCCCCATGATGTCACACCTCCCTGGTGATGTCACACCCCCTCCCCATGACATCACACCCCCTCCCCATGATGTCACACCCCCTCCTGATGATGTCACACCCCCTCCTGGTGACATCACACCCCCTCCTGGTGACATCACACCCCCTCCCCATGCTGTCACACCCCCTCCTGATGTCACACACCCATTGATGACGTCACCCCCCACCCGATGACGTCACCCCCCTCCCGATGTCACACACCCGTTGATGACGTCCCCCCCTCCCCCCAGGCTGCCAGATCATCCACCCGCCGCGGGACGGGGGGATCCGGTACCGGGGGCTGACCCCCGAGGAGGTGCGGAGCGTCCGGCTGCTGCCCCTGGACTACGAGATCGAGTTCGTGTGCCGGCCCGAGCGGCACCTCCTGGGGCCCAAGGTCCGCAAGTGCCAGCGCGACGGCACCTGGACGGCCATGGGGCAGCCCAGCCGCTGCCGTGAGTGTCCCCGGCGCCCCGGCCCCGGCCCCGTCATCTCCATCATCACCATCATCTTCATCATCCTCATCATCCACCTCCATCACCTCCATCACCTCCATCACCTCCATCATCCCCATCATCCCCATCATCACCATCATCACCATCATCCCTATCATCCTCATTGTCCTCATTATCTCCATCCCCATCATCAGCATCATCATCATCATCATCACCATCACTATCATCATCCCCATCACCATCATCTCCATCATCAGCAGCATCCCCACCATCCCCATCATCTCCATCACCATCATCCATCTCCATCATCACCATCATCCTCATTGTCCTAATTATCTCCATCACCATCATCCCCATCATCTCCATCACCATCATCCACATCCCCATCATCCCCATCATCCTCATCATCCCCATTATCTCCATCATCCATCCCCATCATTCTCATCCACAACATCCCCATCGTCTCCATCCTCATCATCCCCATCCTCCACATCCCCATCATCACCATCATCTCCATCACCATCATCCTCATTGTCCCCATTATCTCCATCCCCATCATCCCCGTCACCATCACCATCATGATCACAGAATCCCAGACTGGTTTGGGTTGGGGGGACCTTAAAGCTCATCCAGTCCCAACCTCCCTGCCAGCAGCAGGGACACCTTCCACTAGACCAGGTTGCTCATCGTTACCATCCCCATCACCATCTCCATCATGATCACCATCATCATCACCACCATCATCACCATCATCATCACCATCACCATCTCCATCACCATCTCCATCACCATCTCCATCACCATCTCCATCACCATCCCCATCACCATCTCCATCTCCATCTCCATCTCCATCTCCATCTCCATCATCATCTCCATCTCCATCTCCATCTCCATCTCCATCTCCATCTCCATCACCATCTCCATCTCCATCTCCATCTCCATCATCCCCACCTCCACCATCTCCATCTCCATCATCATCTCCATCACCATCTCCATCTCCATCACCATCTCCATCTCCATCTCCATCTCCATCTCCATCTCCATCTCCATCCCCATCTCCATCTCCATCTCCATCACCATCATCATCACCATCCCCATCTCCATCACCATCCCCATCTCCATCACCATCCCCATCTCCATCACCATCTCCATCATCATCACCATCTCCATCATCATCACCATCTCCATCATCATCACCATCTCCATCCCCATCACCATCCCCATCACCATCCCCATCCCCATCCCCATCACCATCTCCATCCCCATCACCATCTCCATCCCCATCACCATCTCCATCCCCATCCCCATCCCCATCCCCATCCCCATCCCCATCCCCATCCCCATCCCCATCTCCATCCCCATCCCCACCCCCATCCCAAAGGTCCCCACCACCACCACACCTGCTCCAGATGAGCTCTTGACCTTCTCCTTGCCCCCCCCCACCAGTGAGGACCTGCCCCAAGATGCACCTGAGCCTGGAGAACGGGCAGGTGGTGGCCCGGGCCATGGAGCGGGTCCCGGTGGAGGGGACCTGGGCCGAGTACAGCTGCAACCCCGGGTTCCGCCTGCTGGGCAGCGCCCGCAGCAACTGCACCAAGCTGGGGCGCTGGAGCACCCCAAAGCCCGTCTGCGAGCGTGAGTGGGGCCTCCAGGGGTGGGGGGGCCCTGGGGGGGGGGGGGTCAGGTCACCATGGGGGTCCCAAGAGTTGAGGGAAAGGTCCCCATGGAGGCTCTCAGGGGTTTGGGGGTCCCTGGGTGGAGGTTCAGGTCTCCATGGGGTGGTTTGGGGGTCCCTGGGTGGGGGTTCAGGTCTCCATGGGGTGGTTTGGGGGTCCCCACGGAGGGTCTCAGGGGTTTGGGGGTCCCTGGGTGGGGGGTTCAGGTCCCCATGGGGTGGTTTGGGGGTCCTTGTGGTGGGACATCAGGTCTCCATGGGGGTCCCAAGAGTTGAGGGAAAGGTCCCCATGGAGGGTCTGTGGGGTTTGGGGGTCCCTGGGTGGGGGTTCAGGTCTCCATGGGGTGGTTTGGGGGTCCCCACGGAGGGTCTCAGGGGTTTGGGGGTCCCTGGGGTGGGTCATCAGGTCTCCATGGGGTGTCCCTGAGATTGGGGGTCCCTGGGTGGGGGGGTCAGATCTCCATGGGGGTCCCAAGAGTTGAGGGAAAGGTCCCCATGGAGGCTCTCAGGGGTTTGGGGGTTCCTGGGTGGGGGTTCAGGTCTCCATGGGGTGGTTTGAGGGTCCTTGGGGTGGGACATCAGGTCCCCATGGAGGGTCTCAGGGGTTTGGGAGTCCCTGGGTGGGGGGTTCAGATCTCCATGGGGGTCCCAAGAGTTGAGGGAAAGGTCCCCATGGAGGGTCTCAGGGGTTTGGGGGTCCTTGGGGTGGGACATCAGGTCTCCATGGGGTGTCCCTGAGATTGGGGGTCCCTGGGTGGGGGTTCAGGTCTCCATGGAGGGTCTCAGGGGTTTGGGGGTCCTTGAGGTGGGTCATCAGGTCTCCATGGGGTGTCTGTGGGGTTTGGGGGTCCCTGGGGTGGGGGTTCAGGACCCTATGAGGATCCCAAAGGTTGGGAGGTCCCAGTTTGGGTCCTCATGAGGGTCCTTGAGGTTGGGGGGTCTTGGGGTGGGGCATCAGGTCTCCATGGGGTGTCTCCAGGGTTTGGGGGTTCCTGGGTGGGGGTTCAGGTCTCCATGGGGTGTTTGTGGGGTTGGGGGGTTCCTGGGTGGGGGTTCAGGTCTCCATGGGGTGTCTGTGGGGTTGGGGGTCCCAGTTCAGGTCTCCATGGGGTGTCTGTGGGGTTTGGGGGTCCCTTGGGTGGTTCTCCATGGAGGGGGGGTCCCAGGGTTGGGGGGGGGGGGTGTCTCTGTGTGACTCAGTTTCCCCCCACAGTGCGTCGCCCTCTCTCTGGTGAGTACGTCCCCGTGTCCCCCCCCCGTGTCCCCCCCCCGTGTCACCCCCCCGTGTCCCCCCCCCCGTGTCCCCCCAGCTCTGCCCTGGGGGGTGGGCACCCCCTGGGACTCCCCCTCCAGCCCCTCCTGGCTTCATGGCACTGCAGCTCATTCCTCCACCCCCCCCCATCTCTCCTCCTCCTCCTCCTCCTCCTCCTTCTCCTCCTCCTCCTCCTCCTCTCAGCCTTCCTCCACCTGCCATCCCCATCCCTCCTCATCTTCATCCTCCTCCTCTTCCCAGCCTTCCTCCCTCCACCCTCCCCTCTCCATCCTCCTCCTCTCAGCCTTCTTCACTCCACCCCTCCCTCCTCCTCCTCCTCCTCCTCCTCCTCGAAGTCTTCCTCCCTCCATCCCCCCCCCACTCTCCAACCCTCCCCATCACCCCCCCCCAGCCTTCCTCCTCTTCCTCCAGCCCTCCGCTCTCAATTCCTTCCTCCTCCTCCTCCTCATCTTCCTCACCCCTCTATTCCCCTCCCCCCCGCCCCCATTTCCCCCTCCCCCTCCCTCTGGGTGGTTTTTCCCCATCTCCATCCCTGCGGATTCTCTGCCCCGATCCCCCCCGATCCCCCCCCGATCCCCCCCGGCCCTCCCGATCCCCCCCGATCCCCCCCGGCCCCTCCGGCCCCCCCGGCCCCCCCGCTCCCAGCCCTCCGGATCTTCCACTCCCCAGCCCTCTGCTTCCCACCCCCCCCCACATATCCCCCCCACATATCCCCCCCCCACATATCCCCCCCCCACATATCCCCCCCCACATATCCCACCCCCACCCCATATTTCCCCCCCCCTCTTTCCCATCCCCATCCCTCTCATTTTCCTCTCCCCATCCCGTTGTTCCCCGTGTCCCCCCGCCCCTTTCCCCTCCCCCTCCCGTTATTTCCCCTCCCCCCGTTATTTCCCCTCCCCCCCCGTTATTTCCCCTCCCCCCCCGTTATTTCCCCTCCCCCCCCCGTTATTTTCCTCTCTCCACCTCGTTCTTTTCCCTTCCTCCTCCCGGGATTTTTCCCTTCCCCATCCCAAGATTTTCCTCTCCCTCTCCTGTTATTTTCCATCCCCATCCCCCCACCTTTCCTCCCCCCCCCCCATTATTTTCCATTCCCCATCCCAAAATTTTCTGCTCCCCCTCCCCTTATTTTCCCCTCCCCCCTCCCCTTATTTCCCCTCCCCCCCCATTATTTTCCCCTCCCCATCCCAATATTTTCCATTCCCCATCCCAAATTTTTCCCCTCCCCCTCCCGTTCCTTTCCCCTCCCCCTCCCGTTCCTTTCCCCTCCCCCTCCCGTTCTTTTCCCCTCCCCCTCCCATTCCTTTCCCCTCCCCATCCCGTTCTTTTCCCATCTCCAGCCCCCCCCCCCCTCCCCCTTTTTCCCCTCCCCCCTCTCCCCTCCCCATCTCATCACCATTCCAACCTCGGAGCCAACAGCAACCGGGTGACGGAACCGGTGACGCCGGTGACATCAACCCCCCCCCACCAGCACCACCAGCACCACCACCACCACCAGCACCACCACCACCAGCACCAGCACCACCAGCACCACCAGCACCAACCCCCCCTGCCCACTTCCATCTCCTCCTTCCCACCCCAGTCCCCCCCCCACCATGGCCACCCGAGCTCCCGTTGTCCCAACGTCCTGACCCACCACCCCCCCACCCCCCCAATGGCGACCGTTCCCTTGATGCCACCCAAGCCCCCCCGGTGGCTTTTGGTGGTGCTGAGCCTGTGGTTGGTGTCCCCCCCCGTGGTGGCTCCAGGCAAGAAGGCCGTTCACGTGGGAGCTCTGTTCCCCATGAGCGGGGGGTGGCCGGGGGGCCAGGCGTGTCTGCCCGCCGTCCGCATGGCCCTGGAGGACATCAACAGCCGCAGGGACATCCTGCCCGACTACGAGCTGAGGCTCATCCACCACGACAGCAAGGTGGGGGCGGGGGAGGGGGGGGGGGGGGGGGGGGGGGGGGGTGGGGAGAGGGTGAGGGGTGGTGGGGATGGGGCAGAAGGTTGATGATGGGTGATGGAGATGGTGAGGGGTGATGGGGATGGGGGTAGAAGGACACCAAGAGGTGGGAGATGGTGATGGGGATGGGGTAGGAGGACACCAAGAGGTGGGGGAGATGGTGAGGGGTGATGGGGATGGGGATGGGGTAGGAGGTTGATGATGGGTGATGGAGATGGTGAGGGGTGGTGAAGATGGTGGTAGAAGGACACCAAGAGGTTGGGGAGATGGTGAGGGGTGGTGGGGATGGGGCAGGAGGACAGCAAGAGGTGGGGGAGATGGTGAGGGGTGGTGGGATGGGGGGGTTGGGGGGGGGTGGGGAGAGGGTGAGGGGTGGTGGGAATGGGGTAGGAGGACACCAAGAGGTGGGGGAGATGGTGAGGGGTGGTGGGGATGGGGCAGGAGGTTGATGATGGGTGATGGAGATGGTGAGGGGTGGTGAAGATGGGGGTAGAAGGACACCAAGAGGTGGGAGATGGTGATGGGGATGGGGTAGGAGGACACCAAGAGGTGGGGGAGATGGTGAGGGGTGATGGGGATGGGGTAGGAGGTTGATGATGGGTGGTGGGGATGGGGCAGGAGGACACCAAGAGGTGAGGGAGATGGTGATGGGGATGGGAATGGGGTAGGAGGATGGTGAGGGGTGGTGGGATAGGGGGGGTTGGGGGGGTTGGGGAGATGGTGAGGGGTGGTGGGATGGGGGGGTTTGGGGGGACTGGGGGAGGTGGTGAGGGGTGATGGGGTTGGGGTAGGAGGACACCAAGAGGTGGGGGAGATGGTGAGGGGTGGTGGGGATGGGGCAGGAGGTTGATGATGGGTGATGGGGATGGGGCAGGAGGTTGATGATGGGTGATGGGGTTGGGGTAGGAGGACACCAAGAGGTGGTGGGGATGGGGTTGAGGGGACATGGAGGGGTGGTGGGGATAATGATGGGTGTTGGTGATGGGGTAGGAGGACACCGAGAGGTGGGGGAGATGGTGAGGGGTGGTGGGATGGGGGGATTTGGGGGGGCTGGGGAGATGGTGAGGGGTGGTGGGATAGGGGGGTTTGGGGGGGCTGGGGAGATGGTGAGGGGTGGTAAGGATGGGGCAGGAGGTGGATGATGGGTGATGGGGTTGGGGTAGGAGGACAGCAAGAGGTGGGGGAGATGGTGAGGGGTGGGGGGATGGGAGGGTTTGGGGGGGCTGGGGAGATGGTGAGGGGTGATGGGGATGGGGGGATGGGGAGGTGGTGAGGGGTGGTGGGGATGGGGCAGGAGGATGGTGATGGGTGTTGAGGATGGGGCAGGAGGATGGGGATGGGGTAGAAGGACACCAAGAGGTGGTGGGGATGGGGTTGAGGGGACATGGAGGGGATAATGATGGGTGTTAGGGATGGGGTAGGAGGTTGATGAGGGGTGGTGGGGATGGTGGGGATGGGGTAGGAGGACAGCAAGAGGTGGTGGAGATGTAGGGCAGGGATCTGGGGCAGGGATCTGGGGCAGGGATCTGGGGCAGGGTGGTGGGTGTGGGGCAGGGATCTGGGGCAGGGATCTGGGGCAGGGTGGTGGGTGTGGGGCAGGGATCTGGGGCAGGGTGGTGGGTGTGGGGCAGGGGTCTGGGGCAGGGATCTGGGGCAGGGTGGTGGGTGTGGGGCAGGGATCTAGGGCAGGGTGGTGGGTGTGGGGCAGGGGTCTGGGGCAGGGTGGTGGGTGTGGGGCAGGGATCTGGGGCAGGGTGGGACCTATCTAGGGCAGTGGGTCAGAGGAGGGGGCTGCTCTATAGGGCAGAGGCACAGGGAGGGGGCAGATATATGGGGCAGGAGCCGGGGGGCAGGGGATGTGTTGGGGGGGGGTTGGAGGCTGTGGGGCAGAGCTGTGGGGCACATGGGGGGGGGCACAGGTTGGGGTGTTGTGTGTGTATCTATGGGGGGGAGTTGGGGGGCAGAGGGGGGGCACATTGCATGGGGTGGGGGTTGTGGGGCTGGGGGGTTGTGGGGGTTATGGGGCTGGGGGGGTTATGGGGCTGGAATGGGGGGTGTGGGGAGGATGAGGAGGGCAGAGGCAGCTCAAGGTGAAGGCAGGGACAGGAGGGGTGGGGATGGGGGGGGACACAGAGTTGGGGGGTGCAGGGGAGGGGGGGGACCTTGACCCTGACCTTGCCCCCCCCCCACTCACCCCCCATCCTGCCCCCCAACTCCTCCCCCAGCACCCACCTCCTTCCCGCGTCCGTCTGTCCGTCTGGCCATGCTCTTCCTCCTTTCTGCCCCCCCAATCCCCCCCAAAACCCCCCCAAAGCCCCCCCAAAGTCCCCCCCAAATGCCCCCAACTCCCCCCCCTACCCCCCCAGCCCCCCATCTGTCCGTCTGTCTGTCCTCTTCCTCCTTTCTGCCCCCCCAATCCATCCCCCCCCAGAGCCCCCCCAAAACCCCCCCAAAGCCCCCCAAACCCCCCCAACTCCCCAAATCCCCCCCTACCCCCCCAGCCCCCTATCTGTCCGTCTGTCCTCTTCCTCCTTTCTGCGCCCCCAATCCATCCCCCATCCCCCCCAAAATCCCCACCCCCAAAATCCCCCCAAACCCCCCCAAAATCCCCCCCCACCCCCCTAACCCCACCCCCAAAATCCCCCCCACCCCCCATCTGTCCGTCTGTCCGTCCCCTCTCCCTGTCCCTCTGTCCCATCCCCTCTCTCTTTGTGTGTCCCCCCCCTCCATCCCCTCCTCCATCCTCCCCCCCCCCATTGGTCCTGCCTGGTTGCCACGGCAACGGATGCTGCTGGGTCTACCACTGGGTTTCCATGGCAACGGCTCCTGCCTCCCTTGTTCTTCCTGGACCATCGTGCCCTGAATTATTCATGGACCCCCCCCCCCCCCCCCCTCCCCCCACCACCACCCCTCCCCCCACCACCACCACCACCCCTCCCCCCACCCCCCACCATCACCCCCTACCCAGCTCCCAACTGGGATGAAACTGGGGCCAACTGGTGGCTTCTACTGGGAGAAGCTGGGTTGAAGGGGTTGGGATGTTCTCAGAAGCCACCACCTCCCTGTCCCCAACCCTCTTGTGTTGTCCCCAACCCTCTTGTGCTGTCCCCACCCCACCCCCCAACTCCCAACTGGGATGAAACTGGGGCCAACTGGTGGCTTCTACTGGGAGAAGCTGGGTTG
The DNA here is from genome assembly GCA_907165065.1 of Caprimulgus europaeus. The sequence goes on from CAJRAV010000009.1 coordinate 104,638, forward strand.
GAGGGGTTGGGATGTTCTCAGAAGCCACCATCTCCCTGTCCCCAACCTTCTTGTGTTGTCCCCAACCCTCTTGTGTTGTCCCCAACCTTGTGTTGTCCCCAACCTTCTTGTGCTGTCCCCACCCCACCCCCCAACTCCCAACTGGGATGGTCAAACTGGGGCCAACTGGTGGGTTCTACTGGGAGAAGCTGGGTTGAAGGGGATGGGATGTTCTCAGAAGCCACCATCTCCCTGTCCCCAACCCTCTTGTGTTGTCCCCAACCCTCTTGTGTTGTCCCCAACCTTCTTGTGCTGTCCCCACCCCACCCCCCAGCTCCCAACTGGGATGGTCAAACTGGTGCCAACTGGTGGCTTCTACTGGGAGGAGCTGGGTTGAAGGGGTTGGGATGTTCTCAGAAGCCACCATCTCCTTGTCCCCAACCCTCTGGTGCTGTCCCCACCCCCCAGTGTGACCCTGGCCAAGCCACCAAGTATCTCTACGAGCTCCTCTACAACGACCCCATCAAGATCATCCTCATGCCCGGCTGCAGCAGCGTCTCCACGCTGGTGGCCGAGGCTGCTCGGATGTGGAACCTCATCGTGGTGAGGAGGCCACCTCTGGTGTCACCTGAGGTGTCCCCAGGGGTGTCCCCAGGGTCCTGGGTGGGGGTACAGGAGCTGGGAGACCCCCCCCACCCCGCTTCACCCCTAAGTTCTGCCCCCACCACGCTGGGGGACGCTGGGGTGGGTGGACACCAAGGTGGGGATGGAGGTGGCGCGGCTGCTGTTGCTCTCAGGTTACTCCACAGGTGGTTGTTACTCCATGTGTTGTTGTTACTACATGTGTGGTTGTTGCTCATAGGTGTTACTCCATGTGCAGTTGTTACTCTCAGGTGTTACTCCACGTGTGACTGTTGCTCTCAGGTGTTACTCCGTGTGTGGTTGTTGCTCTGTGTGTAGTTGTTGCTCTCAGGTTGTTACTCCATGTGCAGCTGTTACTACACGTGTGATCGTTACTCTCAGGCTGTTACTCCATGTGTGACTGTTGCTATCAGGTTGTTACTCCATGTGTAGTTGTTACTCCATGTGTGGTTGCTGCTCCATGTGTAGTTGTTGCTCTCAGGCTGTTACTACGTGTGTGATTGTTACTCTCAGGTTGTTGCTCCACGTGTGGTTGCTGCTCCATGTGTAGTTGTTGCTCTCAGGTTGTTACTACACCTGTGGTTGTTGCTCTGTGTGTAGTTGTTACTCTCAGGTGTTACTCCATGGGTGGTTGTTGCTCTCAGCTGTTACTCCATGTGTAGTTGTTACTCTCAGGCTGTTACTGCATGTGTAGTTGTTACTCTGTGTGTAGTTGTTGCTCTCAGGCTGTTACTCCATGTGTGACTGTTACTCTCAGGTGTTACTCCATGTCCAGCTGTTACTCCATGTGTGGTTGTTGCTCCATGTGTAGTTGTTGCTCTGTGTGTAGTTGTTGCTCTCAGGTTGTTGCTCCACATGTGGTTGTTACTCTCAGGTGTTACTCTCAGGTGTTACTCTCAGGTGTTACTCCACCGGTGATTGTTGCTCCATGTGTTTGTAGCTTTCAGATTGTTACTACACCTGTAGTTGTTACTACGTGTGTGACTTGCTCTCAGGTTGTTCCTACACGTGTGGTTGTTACTCTGTGTGTAGTTGCTGCTCCATGTGTGGTTGTTGCTCCATGTGTAGTTGTTGCTCTCAGGTTGTTACTACACCTGTAGTTGTTACTATGTGTGTGGTTGTTGCTCTCAGACTGTTGCTCCTTGTCCAGTTGTTACTACACGTGTAGTTGTTGCTCCGTGTGTAGTTGTTGCTCTCAGGCTGTTACTACACGTGTGGTTGTTACTCTCAGGTGTTACTCCATGTGCAGTTGTTGCTCTGCGTGTAGTTGTTACTCTCAGGTTGTCATTCCACGTGTGGTTGTTGTTCCATGTGTAGTTGTTGCTCTCAGATTGTTACTACACCTATAGTTGTTACTACGTGTGCAACTTGCTCTCAGGTTGTTACTCCACGTGTGGTTGTTGCTCTGTGTGTAGTTGTTACTCTCAGGTGTTACTCCACCTGTGGTTGTTGCTATGTGTGTAGTTGTTGCTCTCAGGTTGTTACTACATGTGTGGTTGTTGCTCCATGTGTAGTTGTTACTCTCAGGCTGTTACTCCATGTGTGACTGTTGCTCTCAGGTGTAACTCCATGTGTAGTTGTTACTCTCAGGTGTTACTCCATGTGTGACTGTTGCTCTCAGGTGTTACTCCATGTGTAGTTGTTACTCTCAGGTGTTACTCCATGTGTAGTTGTTACTCTCAGGTGTTACTCCATGTGTGGTTGTTACTCTCAGGTTGTTACTACACGTGTGGTTGTTACTCCGTGTGTTGCTGTTGCTCTCAGGTCACTACTCCATGTGTAACTGTTGCTACGTGTGGTTGTAGGTGTTGGATTGTTGCTCTCAGGTTGTTACTACACCTGTAGTTGTTGCCCCCCTGGGTGGTTGTTGCCCCCCCTGGGTGCTTGTTGCCCCCCCTGGGTAGTTGTTGCCACACCTGTAGTTGTTGCCCCCACACCTGTAGTTGTCGCCCCCCCCCCCGGGCGGTTGTTGCCCCCCCCGGGCGGTTGTTGCCCCACCAGGGCAGTTGTTGCCCCCCCCGGGTGGTTGTTGCCCCCCCTGGATGGTTGTTGCCCCCCTTGGGTGGTTGTCGCCCCCCCTGGGCAGTTGTCGCCCCCCCTGGGCAGTTGTCGCCCCCCCTGGGCAGTTGTTGCCCCCCCCAGGTGGTTGTTGCCCCCCCCGGGCAGTTGTTCCCCCCCCTGGGTGGTTGTTCCCCCCCCTGGGTGGTTGTTGCCCCCCCCCGGGCAGTTGTTGCCCCCCTGGGTGGTTGTTGCCCCCCCGGGTGGTTGTTCCCCCCTGGGTGATTGTTGCCCCCCCATGGCGGTTGTTGCCCCCCCAGGGCAGTTGTCACCCCCCCAGGGCAGTTATCACGGGGCAGCCGGGTGCTTTGGTCTCACCCTTGCTCCCCCCACCAGCACCCATCGAACCCACCCTGGTGGGTGACCTGGGGCGGCCATGAGGGTGCCCTGGAGGGGGGCACCCAGTGGGTGTTGACCCCCCCCCTTGCCCCCCACCCTGCAGCTCTCCTACGGCTCCAGCTCCCCCGCGCTCTCCAACCGCCAGCGCTTCCCCACCTTCTTCCGCACCCACCCCTCGGCCACGCTGCACAACCCCACCCGGGTCCAGCTCTTCCGGAAGTGGGGCTGGACCAAGATCGCCACCATCCAGCAGACCACCGAGGTCTTCACCTCGGTATGGACACCCCCCACCCACCCCCCACCACCACCATCATCATCATCATCATCATCATCATCATCATCATCATCATCATCATCATCATCATCATCTCCCCCACCCCCCACCACCATCATCATCATCATCTCCCCCACCCCCCACCCCCACCACCACCACCATCATCATCATCATCATCATCATCCTCATCATCATCATCATCAGCATCATCATCATCTCCCCCACCCCCCACCACCACCACCATCATCATCATCATCATCATCATCTCCCCCACCCCCCACCATCATCATCATCATCATCATCATCATCACCATCATCATCATCATCATCATCATCTCCCCCCCCCCCCCCCCACCATCATCATCATCATCATCATCATCATCATCATCATCATCTCCCCCACCCCCCCCACCACCCCCCACCATCATCATCATCATCTCCCCCACCCCCCACCACCCCCCACCACCATCATCATCATCATCATCATCAGCTGCTGCTGCTGCTGCTTCCCCCCTGCCCAAAGTTCTGCCCCACAGCTTCAGCCCAGAGCTGGTGGCAGCCAGGTCCGAGCTTGATCCCTTCCCATGGTGGGGCCTCTGTGCACCCCCTGCCTCTGCTCAACCTTCCACCTGCCCACCTGCCCACCATCCCACCTGCCCATCCACCTGGACCTCTGTCCATCCACCCTTCACCCCATGCCTCTGCTCAGCCTCCCACCATCCCACCTGCCCACCTCCCCACCATCCCACCTGCCCATCCTGTCCACCCTGTCCATCCACCTGGACCATCCACTCTTCACCCCATGCTTCTTCTCAACCACCCCACCTTCCCACCTCCCCATCCACCTGGACCATCTACTCTTCACCTCATGCTTCTTCTCAACCTCCCCACCATCCCACCTGCCCATCCACCTGGACCATCCACTCCTCTTCACCCCATGCTTCTGCTCAACCTCCCACCACCCCACCTGCCCATCCTGTCCATCCACCTGGACCATCTACTCTTCACCTCATGCCTCCACTCAACCATCCCACCTCCCCACCTCCTCACCATCCCACCTGCCCACCTGTCCATCCAGCTGGACCTCTGTCCATCCACTCTTCACCCCATGCTTCTGCTCAATCATCCCACCATCCCACCATCCCACCTGCCCATCCACCTGGACCATCCACTCTTCACCTCATGCCCCTACTCAACCTTCCCACCATCCCACCTGCCCACCTGCCCATCCAGCTGGACCTCTGTCCATCCACTCCTCTTCACCCCAGGCCTCTGCTCAACCTTCCCACCATCCCACCTGCCCATCCTGCCCATCCACCTTGGACCATCCACTCCTCACCTCATGCCCCCACTCCACCAACCCCTGGTGACCACCCCATCTCCCAACCCACGCTTGGAGCTCCTCAACCCCCCCATCCCCACCCCGGACTCACTCTGGACTCTCTTTCCCCTCCATCCCCCCCACCTCTCTCTGCTCCCCCCTTCTCCTGCCCCACCACCCCAGACCCTCGATGACCTGGACCAGCGGGTGAAGGAAGCCGGGCTGGAGATCACCTTCCGGCAAAGCTTCTTCTCCGACCCCGCCGCGCCCGTGCGCAACCTCAAGGTGAGTCCACCCCGCCCCTGCCCTGGTCACTGTCCCCACCACGTCGTCCTCCAGGACACCCCCAACCACCAGGGTGCAGCTGGAGCCGTGTCCTGCACCCCAAAGGGAGCAGAAGCCCCTGGAGATGCCCAAGCACCCAGGTCAACCATGAACCCATCTCATGGGGAGCGATGTCCATGACCTGGCCGTGCAATGCCAAGGTTCTGCTCCTCTTCAGCACCCCTATGCAAAGTTATGCAAATGAGGATGGGTGGGGTTGACCCTCTAGGAGCAAAGGGCAGTAGAAGCCTCAGCCCAAGGTGACTTCTCACCCCACAGCGCCAGGACGCCCGGATCATTGTGGGGCTCTTCTACGAGACGGAGGCGCGAAAGGTCTTCTGCGAGGTGAGAGGGGATGTGGTGTGGGTGGGCACCAAGGGGGGGTGAGTCCATGGGTGGACAGGAGGAGATGGATGGTGGGATGGAGCAAAAGGTGGTGGGACGTGTGGTGGAGTGGGGAGAAAGATGTTAGGATGGAAGTGTTGGTAGATGTGAGGGTGGTGGAACTGATGGAGGGATGGATGGAGGGATGGAGGGATGGATGGATGGAGAGATGGAGGGATGGAGGGATGGATGGATGGAGAGATGGAGGGATGGATGGAGGGATGGATGGAGAGATGGAGGGATGGATGGAGGGATGGAGGGATGGATGGAGAGATGGAGAGATGGAGGGATGGATGGAGAGAGGGATGGAGAGATGGATGGAGGGATGGATGGAGGGATGGATGGAGGGATGGAGGGATGGATGGATGGATGGACAGAGGGATGGAGAGATGGATGGATGGATGGATGGATGGAGGGATGGAGGGATGGAGGGATGGATGGATGGAGGGATGGATGGATGGATGGATGGATGGATGGAGAGATGGATGGATGGAGGGGTGGATGGATGGAATGGTGGGAAGGGAAAGGGTTGAGTGGAGACATGAGGTGAAGAGTGGATGGTCCAGCTGGATGGACAGGTGGTATGGGGGGAAGGTTGAACAGAGGCATGGGGTGAAGGGTGGATGGTCCAGGTGGATGGACAGGTGGGATGGTGGGCAGGTGGAAAGGTTGAGCAGAAGCATGAGGTGAAGGGTGGATGGACAGAGGTCCACCTGGATGGACAGGACGGACAGAAGGGCGTTAGATGAGTGGATGGGCTGAGGTGGAGAGCGGTGGGCAGAGGGGTGGTGGGCAGAGGGGTGGTGGTGAGGGATGAGGTGGAGAGTGGTGGGCAGAGGGGTGGTGGTGAGGGATGAGGTGAGATGAGGTGGAGGGTGGTGGGCAGAGGGGTGGTGGGGAAGGATGAGGTGGAGAGTGGTGGGCAGAGGGTGGTGGTGAGGGATGAGGTGGAGAGTGGTGGGCAGAGGGGGGTGGTGAGGGATGAGGTGAGATGAGGTGGAGAGTGGTGGGCAGAGGGGTGGTGGTGAGGGATGAGGTGGAGGGTGGTGGGCAGAGGGGTGGTGGGGAAGGATGAGGTGGAGAGTGGTGGGCAGAGGGGGGTGGTGATGGGTGAGGTGGAGAGCGGTGGGCAGAGGGGTGGTGGGGAAGGATGAGGTGGAGAGTGGTGGGCAGAGGGGTGGTGGTGAGGGACGAGGTGAAGGTTGAAGCCCCTCCCTGGTGGCCCCCCAGGTGTACAAGGAGAAGCTGTACGGCAAGAAGTACGTCTGGTTCCTCATCGGCTGGTACGCCGACAACTGGTTCCGCATCAAGGACCCGGCCATCAACTGCACCGAGGCGGAGATGGCCGAGGCCGTGGAGGGACACGTCACCACCGAGATCGTCATGCTCAACCCCGAGAACACCCGCAGCATCTCCAACATGGTACGGGGAGGGCTGAGGGGACACCTGGCACCACCAGAGGGTCCACTCCACACACCCACCTTGGGCCATCTACAGCTGGAGACACAGCCAGGGATGGGGAGAGCTGGAGACACAGCCAGGGATGGGGACAACCAGAGGAGGAGCAGTTGGAGATCCAGCCAGGGGATGGGGACAGTTGGAGACACAGCCAGGGATGGGGACAACCAGAGGAGGAGCAGTTGGAGACACAGCCAGGGGATGGGGACACCTGGAGATCCAGCCAGGGGATGGGGACAGCTGGAGGAGGAGCAGTTGGAGACACAGCCAGGGATGGGGAGAGCTGGAGGAGGGACAGCTGGAGATCCAGCCAAGGGATGGGGACAGTTGGAGGAGGAGCAGTTGGAGACACAGCCAGGGATGGGGACAACCAGAGGAGGAGCAGTTGGAGATCCAGCCAAGGGATGGGGACAACCAGAGGAGGAACAGTTGGAGATCCAGCCAGGGGATGGGGACAACCAGAGGAGGAGCAGTTGGAGATCCAGCCAGGGGATGGGGACAACCAGAGGAGGAGCAGTTGGAGATCCAGCCAGGGGATGGGGAGAACCAGAGGAGGAACAGTTGGAGATCCAGCCAGGGGATGGGGACAGTTGGAGACACAGCCAAGGGATGGGGACAGCTGGAGGAGGAACAGTTGGAGATCCAACCAGGGGATGGGGACAACCAGAGGAGGAACAGTTGGAGATCCAGCCAAGGGATGGGGACAGCTGGAGGGGGAACAGTTGGAGATCCAGCCAAGGGATGGGGACAGCTGGAGGAGGAGCAGTTGGAGACACAGCCAGGGGATGGGGAGAACCAGAGGAGGAGCAGCTGGAGATCCAGCCAAGGGATGGGGGCAGTTGGAGGAGGAGCAGTTGGAGACACAGCCAGGGGATGGGGACAGTTGGAGAAGGAGCAGTTGCAGACACAGCCAGGGGATGGGGACAGCTGGAGGGGGAACAGTTGGAGATCCAGCCAGGGGATGGGGAGAGCTGGAGGAGGAGCAGCTGGAGATCCAGCCAGGGGATGGGGACAGCTGGAGGAGGGACAACTGTCATCATCTTCTTGTTCTTCACCCCAGACATCCCAGGAGTTCATCGAGAAGCTGCAGAAGAGGTTGGGGAAGAACCCTGAGGAGACAGGGGGCTTCCAGGAGGCTCCCCTGGCCTATGATGCCATCTGGGCGTTGGCCTTGGCCCTCAACAAGACCTCAGCAGAGCTGGTCAAGAAGGGGCTGCGCCTGGAGGACTTCAACTACAACAACAAGAACATCACCGATGAGATCTACCGGGCCCTCAACTCCTCTGCCTTTGAGGGCGTCTCGGTGAGGTGTCCCCAGTGGGGACCCTGCCAGTCCCCACCCCCACCACGTCCCCTGCTCTTCAACAAGGGCTCCCATGTCCCCAACTCCTCCATCTTCAAGGTGGTGGTGGTGGAGGTGCCTTGAAGACACCCATCAAGGTGCCCCTCATGAGCCACCCCAAAACTTCCAGAGGAAACCTTCTCCCAACAGCCCTCTGGGGACGTGGTGCTGCCACCCAGCAGGTCCCTGACACCCATCTCCATCCCACCCCACAGGGCCACGTTGTCTTTGATGCCAGTGGTTCCCGCATGGCCTGGACGCTCATTGAGCAGCTCCAAGGTGAGTGAGCACAGGCAGCAGCCACCACTGGTGACCATGGTGACCATGGTGGCCACCACCAAGAGTCCCACAACACCCCTTCAGGCACAACAGCAGTACCTTGGTGGTGTCATCTGCACCCCATCACCCCAAGATGGACACCACAACAAGTCCCACCACTGCAGAACCTCTCAAGGGGTGGCAACACACATGGGACAACCCCCTTTGACCATGTGTCCAACAAGAGGGGTGTCCTCACCAACCCAGAGCTGCTCTTGCATGGGCCAGAGGGAGGTCCAGAGGTGGAGGAGGTTTTGGAGGACAAGCTTGGGTCAAGAAAGGAGAAGAAAGTCATCAAGAGCAGTCAGCATGGATCCACCAAGGAGAAGTCACACTTGACCAACCTGACCACCTTCTGCTGGCTTGGTAGATGAGGGGAGAGCAGTGGACATCGTCTACCTTGGCTTCAGGAGGGCTTTCACCACCATCTCCCAGCAGATCCTCATGGAGAAGAGGAGGAAGCCTGGGCTGGATGAGCAGACAGTGGGGTGGGCTGAAAACTGCCTGAACTTCTGGGTCCAGGGGGTGGAGATCGGTGGCACAAAGTCCAGTCACCAACTCAGGGGTCAATACTGAGTCCAGTCCTCTTCATCACCTTCATCAGTGGTCTGGATGATGGGCCAGAGTTTGGCCAGGTTGCTGATGACACCAAACTGCAAAGAGCAGCTGAGAGACACCAGGAGGTCAAAGAAACACCTAGAAGAACCCCAAGAAGTTGGAGAAATGGCCTGAGAGGAACCTCATGAGGCTCAACAAGGAGAAGTGCTCCAGGAACAACCCCAGGCACCAGGACAGGCTGGGTGGGGGTCACCCAGCTTTGCAGAGAAGGCCCTGGGGGTCCTGGTGGACACCAGGTTGGCCAATAGAGTCCTGGGCTACATGAGCAGAAGTGGTGGAGCAGGTTGAGGAGATGGTCCTGCCTCTCTGCCCATCACTGGTGAGGAAACACCTGGAGATATGGGGCCAGTGCTGGGATCTCCAGAGAGCTACTGGAGAGCATCCAGAGAAGGACCATGGAGGTGGTGGAGGGACTGGAGCAGAGCAGGCTCCAGCTGAACATCAGGAACCACCTTTTCCCAGTGTAGGTGACCAAGCACTGGCAGAAGGTGCCCAGAGAAGTGGTGGGATCTCCATCCTTGGAGACATCCAAATGCCACATGGACATGGTCATGGACAATGGGCTCTGGGTGGTCCTGCTTGAGGAGGGGGGGTTGGACCAGGTGACCTCTAGAGGTCCCTTCCAACCCCCAACCTGTGTGTGATCCTGTGGGGTGTGCAGGAACACTGGAGGGGTGGGTGGAGTGGGGACAACCAGGGGATGGGGACAACCAGGGGATGGGGACAACTAGGGGATGGGGACAACTAGGGGAGGAGCATTTAGAGACCCAGTCAAGGGATGGAGACAAGTGGAGGAGGAACAGTTGGAGATACAACCAGGGGGGGTCACTTCTCCTTCCCTCCCACCCAGCCCATCTCTGCTGACCTTGCAGGAGGTGTCTACAAGAAGATTGGTTACTACGACAGCACCAAGGACAACCTCTCCTGGTACAACAACGACAAGTGGATCGGTGAGCAGCACCTCAGGGGGGGTCACTGCCATGGGGAAGGGTGGGGAAGGTCTTCTCCTCCCCCTCTAATGGTGCCATGGGGTCTGCAGGTGGTGCCCCTCCAGCTGACTACACCAAGGTCATCACCACCTTCCGATTCCTGTCTCAGAAGCTCTTCATCTCCGTCTCCGTGCTGGCCTCGCTGGGCATCCTGCTGGCCATCATCTGCCTGGCCTTCAACATCTACAACGGGCACGTCCGGTCCGTGGCCCCCTGGGGCTTCCTGCTTTGGGGGGAGATATCAGGGAGTGGTTTGGGTTGGGAGGGACCTTCAAGATCATCCAGTCCCAACCCCCCTGCACTCAGCAGGACACCTTCCACCAGACCAGGTTGCTCAAAGCCTCATCCAACCTGGCCTTGAGCACTTCCAGGGAGGAGCAGCCACTGGAGGAGATCCAGCCAGGGATGGGGACAGCTGGAGGAGGAGCAGTTGGAGATCCAGCCAGGGGATGGGGACAGCTGGAGGAGGAGCAGTTGGAGACACAGCCAGGGGATGGGGACACCTGGAGGAGGAAGAGTTGGAGATCCAGCCAGGGGATGGGGAGAACCAGAGGAGGAGCAGTTGGAGATCCAGCCAAGGGATGGGGACAGCTGGAGGAGGAGCAGTTGGAGACACAGCCAGGGGATGGGGACAGTTGGAGGAGGAACAGTTGGAGATCCACCTGGTTCCCTGTGACCTCACTTGGTGTCCCCGTTCCTCGTGTCCCCGTGGGTTAGTTGAACGTGGTGCCCCACCCCTAGCTGAGCAGGGTGGCGAGGTGACACCTGATCTTCTCACCCCCCATCTGCAGGTACATCCAGAACTCCCAGCCCTACCTGAACAACATGACGGCCGTGGGCTGCACCCTGGCGCTCGCCGCCGTCTTCCCCCTGGGCCTCGACGGGTACCACATCGGGCCGGGGCTCTTCCCCTTCGTCTGCCAGGTGGGGGCTGCTGGGGGGGAGGTGGAGTGGGGACAACCAGGGGGTGGGGACAGCTGGAGGAGGGACAGCTGGAGACACAGTCAAGGGATGGAGAGAACCAGAGGAGGAGCAGTTGGAGATCCAGCCAGGGGATGGGGACAATTGGAGGAGGAGCAGTTGGAGATGCAGCCAGGGGATGGGGAGAGCTGGAGGAGGAGCAGTTGGAGACACAGCCAAGGGTTGGGGAGAACCAGAGGAGGAGCAGTTGGAGACACAGCCAAGGGATGGGGACAGCTGGAGGAGGAGCAGTTGGAGATCCAGCCAGGGGATGGGGACACCTGGAGGAGGAGCAGTTGGAGATCCAGCCAGGGGATGGGGACAGCTGGAGGAGGAAGAGTTGGAGATCCAGCCAGGGGATGGGGACAGTTGGAGGAGGAACAGTTGGAGATCCAGCCAGGGGATGGGGACAGTTGGAGGAGGAGCAGTTGGAGATCCAGCCAGGGGATGGGGACAGCTGGAGGAGGAGCAGCTGGAGATCCAGCCAGGGGTTGGGGACACCTGGAGGAGGAACAGTTGGGAGTAGACCTGGAGACTTCCAAAGGAGCCAGCTGGGGAGGTCCATGGGAGGGGGGTGCACTGGGTGGGGTGCAGCCCAGGTGGGTACAGCTGCATGAGGAGGCACAACCAGATCTTCTCCACCCACGGACCCTCCCCAGGCCCGGCTGTGGCTCCTGGGGCTGGGGTTCAGCCTGGCCTACGGCAGCATGTTCACCAAGATCTGGTGGGTCCACACCGTCTTCACCAAAAAGGAGGAGAAGAAGGAGAAGAGGAAGGTGAGGGGTGGCCCAGGGGGGTGCAGAGGGACCAGGGCTGGGAGCTCAGAGTCTGGGTGACGCTGTGTTGTCCCCACACCCAGACCTTGGAGCCTTGGAAGCTCTATGCCACCGTGGGGCTTCTTGTGGGGCTGGACGTGGTCACGCTGATCATCTGGCAAATTGTGGACCCCCTGCACCGCACCATCGAGGTGGGGCCCTGCTGGGGGGTGCTCAAGGTGTTGGGGTGCTGCTGGGGGGTGCCCAAGGTGTTGGGGTGCTGCTGGGGGGATGTTCTTGATGTTGGGGAGATGCTCAAGGTGTTGGGGTGCTGCTGGGGAGATGTTCTTGATGTTGGGGAGATGCTCAAGGTGTTGGGGTGCTGCTGGGGGTGCTCAAGGTGTTGGGGTGCTGCTGGGGGTGCTCAAGGTGTTGGGGTGCTGCTGGGGGGTGCTTGTGGTGTTGAGGTGCTGCTGGGGGGATGTTCTTGACGTTGGGGAGATGCTCAAGGTGTTGGGGTGCTGCTGGGGAGATGCTCAAGGTGTTGAGGTGCTGCTGGGGGGATGCTCAAGGTGTTGGGGTGCTGCTGGGGGGATGCTCAAGGTGTTGGGGAGATGCTCAAGGTGTTGGGGTGCTGCTGGGGGGATGTTCTTGACGTTGGGGAGATGCTCAAGGTGTTGGGGTGCTGCTGGGGAGATGTTCTTGATGTTGGGGAGATGCTCAAGGTGTTGGGGTGCTGCTGGGGGGATGTTCTTGACGTTGGGGAGATGATCAAGGTGTTGGGGTGCTGCTGGGGGTGCTCAAGGTGTTGGGGTGCTGCTGGGGGGATGTTCTTGACGTTGGGGAGATGCTCAGGGTGTTGGGGTGCTGCTGGGGGGGTGCTCAAAGTGTTGGGGTGCTGCTGGGGGGTGCTCAAGGTGTTGGGGTGCTGCTGGGGGGTGCTCAAGGTGTTGAGGTGCTGCTGGGGGGATGTTCTTGACGTTGGGGAGATGCTCAAGGTGTTGGGGTGCTGCTGGGGAGATGTTCTTGATGTTGGGGAGATGCTCAAGGTGTTGGGGTGCTGCTGGGGAGATGTTCTTGATGTTGGGGAGATGCTCAAGGTGTTGGGGTGCTGCTGGGGAGATGTTCTTGATGTTGGGGAGATGCTCAAGGTGTTGGGGTGCTGCTGGGGGGATGCTCAAGGTGTTGGGGTGCTGCTGAGGGGTGCTCAAGGTGTTGGGGTGCTGCTGGGGGGATGTTCTTGACGTTGGGGAGATGCTCAAGGTGTTGGGGTGCTGCTGGGGGGATGCTCAAGGTGTTGGGGTGCTGCTGGGGGGATGTTCTTGATGTTGGGGAGATGCTCAAGGTGTTGGGGGGATGTTCATGGTATTGGGGCAGCAGAGGCTCCCCCCCTGCACCCCATCTGCCCTCACACCCCATCTCCCACCCCCAGGAGTTCACCAAGGAGGAGCCCAAGACGGACACGGACGTCTCCATCCTGCCCCAGCTGGAGCACTGCAGCTCCACCAAGATGAACACGTGGCTGGGTGGGCACGAGGGGGCTCAGGGGGGTGGGAGATGGGCAGGACTTGGGGGCACAGGCGTGTTGTAGACCACCAAGGGGAGACCCAGGCACCCATGGGTGTCAGGTGATGGGTCCTTGTTTGACCACCCATGGGTGTCAGGTGATGATGGGTCCTTGTTTGACCACCCATGGGTGTCAGGTGATGATGGGTCCTTGTTTGACCACCCATGGGTGTCAGGTGATGGGTCCTTGTTTGACCACCCATGGGTGTCAGGTGATGATGGGTCCTTGTTTGACCACCCATGGGTGTCAGGTGATGATGGGTCCTTGTTTGACCACCCATGGGTGTCAGGTGATGATGGGTCCTTGTTTGACCACCCATGGGTGTCAGGTGATGGGTCCTTGTTTGACCACCCATGGGTGTCAGGTGATGATGGGTCCTTGTTTGACCACCCATGGGTGTCAGGTGATGATGGGTCCTTGTTTGACCACCCATGGGTGTCAGGTGATGATGGGTCCTTGTTTGACCACCCATGGGTGTCAGGTGATGATGGGTCCTTGTTTGACCACCCATGGGTGTCAGGTGATGGGTCCTTGTTTGACCACCCATGGCTTCCACCCTTCCCAGGAATATTTTATGGCTTCAAGGGGCTGCTGCTGCTCTTGGGTATCTTCCTGGCGTACGAGACCAAGAGCGTGTCCACGGAGAAGATCAACGACCACCGAGCCGTGGGCATGGCCATCTACAACGTGGCGGTAAGCCAGGGTGGCTGTGTCCCACCCCACCTCCATCTTCACCCCAAATCTCTTATGGTGACCCCCCAAAAATGTCCCTTTCCTCCCCCACAGGTCCTCTGCCTCATCACAGCCCCCGTCACCATGATCCTCAGCAGCCAACAGGACGCGGCCTTCGCCTTCGCCTCCTTGGCCGTTGTCTTCTCCTCCTACATCACCTTGGTGGTCCTCTTTGTCCCCAAGGTGCTGGTGGGGAAGGGGCTGGGGTGGGGTCCAGGTGTTTCTTCTGGGGTGGGAAGGAGCAGTCACCCCACGTCCTCCTTTGTGGGGTCAAGGTGTTGCCTCTGCAGGTATGGAGGTGTCTTCTCCAGTAGGGTCATGGAGTTGGCGATGGCAGCAGGGGACACAGGGGACACGTGGGGGTGGGTGTCACCTTAGGGGGTGGGGGACAGTTTTGACACCCAGGGGCCGTTGCAGATGCGACGTCTCATCACCCGGGGCGAGTGGCAGTCGGAGCAGCAGGACACCATGAAGACAGGGTCCTCCACCAACAACAACGAGGAGGAGAAATCCCGGCTGCTGGAGAAGGAGAACAGGGAGCTGGAGAAGATCATTGCTGAGGTGGGGGGGGAGCCCCAAAGTGTTGTTTGGGGGCAGGAACCCCATAGAAGTGGGGTGTAGGTTCAGGGGTGCAGCTTCAAGGTTGGAGCTTCAAGGTTGGGGCTTCAAGGTTGTGGCTTCAAGGTTGTGGCTACCTGAGCCAAGAGATGTAGATCATCTCCAAACACCTCAATGGAGGTGATGTGGGAGGTGGGATCTCAACACCCACAAGAGTCCCTGAGGTGGGTGGAGAACCCCAAAATGTTGTTTGGGGGTAGAAACCCCATAGAAGTGGGGTGTGGCTTCAGGGTTGGGGCTTCAGGGTTGTGGCTTCAAGGTTGGAGCTTCAAGGTTGGAGCTTCAAGGTTGGAGCTTCCAGGTTGGGGCTTCCAGGTTGGGGCTTCAAGGTTGTGGCTTCAAGGTTGGGGCTTCAGGGTGTTGCTACCTGGGCCAACACCTCAGTGGAGGTGATGTGGGAGGTGGGATCCCAACACCCATAAGAGTCACTGAGGTGGGTGGGGAACCCCAAAATATTGTTTGGGGGTAGAAACCCCATAGAAGTGGGGTGTAGGTTCAAGGTTGGAGCTTCAAGGTTGTGGCTTCAGGGTTGGAGCTTCAAGGTTGGGGCTTCAAGGTTGGGGCTTCAGGGTTGGGGCTTCAAGGTTGGGGCTTCAGGGTTGTGGCTTCAAGGTTGGGGCTTCCAGGTTGGGGCTTCAAGGTTGTGGCTTCAGGGTTGTGGCTTCAAGGTTGGAGCTTCAAGGTTGGGGCTTCCAGGTTGGGGCTTCCAGGTTGGGGCTTCAAGGTTGGGGCATCAAGGTGTTGGTACCTGAGCCAAGGGACGTAAATCATCTCCAAAGTGCCAACACCTCAGTGGAGGTGATGTGGGAGGTGGGATCTCAACACCCCCAAAAGTCCCTGAGGTGGGTGGAGAACCCCAAAATATTGTTTGGGGGTAGAAACCCCACAGAAGTGGGGTGTAGCTTCAAGGTTGTGCCTTCAGGGTTGTGGCTTCAGGGTTGTGGCTTCAAGGTTGGAGCTTCAAGGTTGGAGCTTCAAGGTTGGGGCTTCAGGGTTGTGGCTTCAGGGTTGTGGCTTCAAGGTTGGAGCTTCAAGGTTGGGGCTTCCAGGTTGGGGCTTCAAGGTTGTGGCATCAAGGTGTTGCTACCTGGGCCAAGAGGTGTAGATCATCTCCAAAGTGCCAACACCTCAACAGAGGTGATGTGGGAGGTGGGACCCCAACACTGGTGAGAGTCACTGAGGTGGGTGGAGAACCCCAAAATATTGTCTGGGGGTAGAAACCCCATAGAAGTGGGGTGTGGCTTCAAGGTTGGGGCTTCAAGGTTGGGGCTTCAAGGTTGGGGCTTCAGGGTTGGGGCTTCAGGGTTGGGGCTTCAGGGGTGGAGCTTCAAGGTTGTGGCTTCAAGGTTGGGGCTTCAAGGTTGGGGCTTCAGGGTTGTGGCTTCAAGGTTGGAGCTTCAAGGTTGGAGCTTCAAGGTTGTGGCATCAAGGTGTTGCTACCTGAGCCAAGAGGTGTAGATCATCTCCAAAGTGCCAACACCTCAACGGAGGTGACTTGGGAGGTGGGATCCCAACACCCCCAAGAGTCCCTGAGGTGGTACCTGACCCCCCCTCCCCACCCTGTCCCCCCCAGAAGGAGGAACGCGTCTCGGAGCTCCGCCAGCAGCTCCAGGACCGGCAGCAGCTCCGCTCCCGCCGCCGCTCGTCCAACCCCTCCCGTGACGCCGACAACCACTTCCCCCCGGGGCTGAGCTCCAGCCCGGCCCCCCCGGCCCCCTTCTACCAGCCCCCCCTGCCCCTGGTGCGCTGCCTGGTGGCCGAGCAGGCCGACAAGCTGGGCCGGGGCAACTGCGATGGGAGCCGCGTCCACCTCCTCTACAAGTGACCCGCGGGGGGCGGGGCTCAGTGGGGTGGGGTCGGGGGTGGGGCCAGGTGGGGGTGGAGCCTCTTTGACACCTTGGTGAGTTTTTGTTAACGTCTCTCTTTGTCTTCACCTGGAGGATCACGGCTCTGGCCAGGTCCCACCACCCCACTGAGGGCTTGGGGGGTCACCTGCCCCCCAACGGGTGTCAGGTGGGAAAGGGTGGGGTGGGGTGGGGGGTGGAGAAGGGGGGTTCCTAATTAAGGAGGGGGGAGCAGAGGGAGAGAGGATTGAGTAACAACATGGGAAGCCCCCCCTCAAAGTCCCCTACAGCCATCCCACCACCGCTACAGCTGTCCCACCACCCCTACAACCATCTCCTACCACCCCCACAACCATCTCATCCCCCCACAACCATCTCATCCCCCCTACAACCATCTCATCCCCCCCACAACCATCCCACCACCCCTACAACCATCTCATCCCCCCTACAACCATCTCATCCCCCCTACAACCATCTCATCCCCCCTACAACCATCTCATCCCCCCTACAACCATCCCACCACCCCTACAACCATCTCATCCCCCCTACAACCATCTCCTACCACCCCCACAACCATCTCATCCCCCCACAACCATCTCATCCCCCCTACAACCATCTCATCCCCCCCACAACCATCCCACCACCCCTACAACCATCTCATCCCCCCTACAACCATCTCATCCCCCCTACAACCATGTCCCACCACCCCACAACCATCTCATCCCCCCTACACCCACACCCTACAGCCATCCCACCCCCCCTGCAGTCACCCAGTGTCCCCCACAGCCCACAGGCACAGTCCCATTGATGTGTCCCCCCCCCAACCCACCCCTCCTCCACCCCCACCCACCCCTCCTCCACCCCCACCCATCCCTCCTCCACCCCCACCCACCCCTCCCCTAACCCCACCCACCCCTCCTCCACCCCCACGCCGTCCCCCTCCATCGCCCGCGCTCCGGAGCTCAACACCCGCGACCACCCCGTGACCCCCCCAACGCCCCCCACCCCGTATCGGTGTGATCGGAGCCCGGGGTGGACACGGGGGGGGAGGACACGGGGGGGTGAGGACACAGGATCGAGCCCGGGGTGGACACGGGTGGGGTGAGGACACAGGATCGAGCCCGGGTGGACACGGGGGGGGTGAGGACACAGGATCGAGCCCGGGGTGGAGATGGGGGGGGTGAGGACACAGGATCGAGCCCGAGGTGGACACGGCGGGGGGAGGACACAGGATCGAGCCCGGGGGGGTGAGGACACAGGATCGAGCCCGGGGGGGGGTGAGGACACAGGATCGAGCCCGGGGGGGGTGAGGACACAGGATCGAGCCCGGGGGGGGTGAGGACACAGGATCGAGCCCGGGAGGGTGAGGACACAGGATCGAGCCCGGGGTGGACACGGGGGGGTGAGGACACAGGATCGAGCCCGAGGTGGACACGGCGGGGGGAGGACACAGGATCGAGCCCGGGGTGGACACGGGGGGGTGGGGACACAGGATCGAGCCCGGGGGGGTGAGGACACAGGATGGAGCCCGGGGTGGACACGGGGGGGGGAGGACACAGGATCGAGCCCGGACACAGGATCGAGCCCGGGGTGGACACGGGGGGGGAGGACACAGGATCGAGCCCGGGGGGGTGAGGACACAGGATGGAGCCCGGGGTGGACACGGGGGGGCTGAGGACACAGGATGGAGCCCGGGGCGGGAACTCCCGGGGCGGCGGCTTTGGGGTCGGTTGTTGGTACAAATGGATTTGGGGGGGAAGGGGTGTGTCGGGGGGGTGATTTTAATGCTCCCACGTCCGAGCGTGGCTGGCGAGCGGGCGCGGTGAGGTGGGAGCACGGGCGGGAGGTTGGTGCCTGGGGCTGGGGGGTGGTGCTCGGCGTCAGGGCGGGTCCCGCACGCGCAGGGTGGGGGGTCCAGGCTCTGGGGGGTCCAGGCTCTGGGGGGTCCAGGCTCTGGGGGGTCCGGGCTCTGGGGGGTCCAGGCTCTGGTTTCTCAGCTGTACGATCGCACTTTAGTGAACAACCGGACTCTGTGTCTTCTCCTGTGGCTGCTGTGGTGTTTCACCATCCCCCGCGAACCCCCAAACCCCCCCCCCCGTGCCGAGGTGGGGTCACTCCCCAGGGCCAGGGGTACCCCCGGTACAACCGGAGAGATGGAGCCAACCTACAGGGGTCCAACCTACAGGGGTGGGGGGTGACAGCGAGCTCAAGGGGAGGGGACAGGTGTTCCTGGATCCAGGCTGGTCCTCAACCCGTGCTGGTCCCAGATCCAGGCTGATCCCGGGTCTGGCTGCTCCTGGATCCAGGTTGGTCCCAGATCCAGGCTGATCCCGGGTCTGGCTGTTCCCGGATCCAGGCTGATCCCGGATCCAGGCTGATCCCGGGTCTGGCTGATCCCAGATCCAGGTTGGTCCCGGGTCTGGCTGTTCCCGGATCCAGGCTGATCCTGGATCCAGGCTGTTCCCGGGTCTGGCTGATCCTGGATCCAGGCTGATCCCGGGTCTGGCTGTTCCCAGATCCAGGTTGGTCCCGGGTCTGGCTGTTCCCAGATCCAGGCTGATCCTGGGTCTGGCTGTTCCCAGATCCAGGCTCATCCCGAGTCCGGCTGATCCTGGATCCAGGCTCATCCCGGGTCTGGCTCTTCCTGGGTCCAGGTTGGTCCCGGGTCTGGCTGCTCCTGGATCCAGGCTGATCCCGGATCCAGGCTGATCCCAGATCCAGGCTAATCCCGGCTCTGGCTGTCACCCATCCCACATCAGCTCCAAGCACCCCGGTGGCTCCAGGGTGACACTCGCAGCCGCACGCAGCGTCCCAACAACCCCCCCCTCCCCAAAAAATCCAGGTGTGTGTGGGGGTGTCCCTGTTCCCACCCCTTTACCAACCTCCCCCACCCCCAAAGCACACACCAGTACCAAGCACCCTCCCTCCCCAGTGCCACCAGTACCGGGGACGGCGCTGATAGGGGCTGGGGAAGGTGGTGGCCGTGCCAGGTACCGCGGGAGGGTGGGAAAGGGAGGGGACATCGCCCTGGAAATTGGGGGGGGGGGAAGGGAAATGAAGACATTTTGTCACCCCTCATCACCCCCGAACCCCCATAAATCAGGGATTCGGGTGTTCCCATCCCTCCACTGAACCAGAATTGAGGATTTTCAGCCTAAAAATCCAGCCCACGACCACAGGACGTGTGAGGTGGGGGGGGGGCGGAGGGGGTGGGTCAGGGACAATCACCAGGACAATCAGGAACCAGGAACAACCTGGTTTAATAAGGGGGGGACACACACATAGAGGTGATCCTGTGGCCCCCTCCCCAAAATCCTGACCCCCCCCCCCTAAGGTAGGTGTCCCCCACCCACCTGAGCCATGAGGGCACCAGCTCAGAGTCCCCCTGGGTCACCAAGCCACCGTGGTGGTCACCAAGACCATGATGGGGGGGAGGGGGGTCCATGATATGAGGAACTGAGGGGTGCGGGGGGGTCCCCTCAATATGGGGGCCAGACCGGGGTCCCCCACGTGCTGTTTGTCACCGGTCCCCCCTCGTCACAGGCCATGGGTTGGAGGAAGAAGAGGAAGACTCCACAGAACAGCAACCCCCCCCCCACCGTTAAAGCCACCGTCAAGGCCACCGCCCGGTACAGGGACCAGCGCCGGGAGGTCCAGGGCCAAACGCGGTTGGGGGGCGCGGGGGGGCGCAGGGGGCGCAGGTCGCCCCAATTCCAAGCTGAGGGTGACAGTGGGGACCTGGCCACAGAGTTTGGGGTGACCGGGGGGGACGTAGAGTAACCCCTTGGGGCGGCTGAAGCGGACCGAAGCGGTGGGACCAGGGGGGAGGAGAGGGAGGAGGTCGAGGCGGGTGGGCAAGGCGGGGGGGGCCGCGGCGCCGGGGTAACGCCGTGGGGCGGCGGCAAACGGGGCAAAGCAAAGTGGGGGTGACAGGGGTGACCAAAGTGACCTTGGCCAAACATTCGAGGCAAAAGGTGTGGCCGCACCCCAACATCTTGGGGACCTTGAAGAGGCGATCGTAGGGGGCGAAGCAGATGACACAATCCAAGGGGGGGGACCCCCCCTCGGTGTCCCCAGCCATGGCGGTGACAGCGGTGACCCTGGTGAGCACGGCCCGGTGTTCACCCACCAGTGATAAGGCTGGGGAGGAAGGGGGGGGACACACTTATTTATGGGGTTCCTGAGTCAAATCACCCCCAAATCCATGTGCCCCCCCCAACTTTGAGGTGCCAAAAATCCCCCTCAACTTTGGAGACCCCAAACCCTCTTGTGACAGAAACCAACCCCCCCACCCCGAATTGTTTTGGGGTGTTCAACTGACAGTGGAACAACCACACCCTCACCCAGCACCCCCCAATCTGCTACCCCATATTTTTGGGGGGCTCAAGCTCAGGGACCCCCCCTCCCTTACCTGCACCCTGAGTGTGGCAGCAGCAGGAGCTCACCGAGATGTCACCGTCACACCCAGCCCTGCCCACGTGTGTGCTGGGGCAAAGTGTCTTCGGGGTGGGGGGGACACAACTGCCCCCTGTCACCTCCCCCCAACTTGAGGAGCACCCCCAAACCCCACAGGGGGGTCTCAGGGCCACCAAGGAGCCGGGTCCCTCCGGTGCCCTCGGGAGCTGCCGGATCCGTCCCGGTTTTATTTACCCGGCTCCTTTCTTCCGCCTTTTGCCCCTCCCTGGTGCCAGGCGCCACTTCCCCCTCCCCCCTTCGACCCCCACCCCCCAAAAACCAGGGAAAATCGGGGTGTAAAAAGGGGGAGGGGGGGACACCCCAACTTTTCCCAAGGGGAGGAGTGACCTGGGGACATGGAGGGGACAAGGACATGGAGTCACACCCCTACCCCAGGGCTCTGTTACCCAAACTGGGGACCCCCACCCCAAATATCAAACCCCAAGGGTGTGTGGGGGGGGAAGGGGGTGTCCCCCCCACCCCAGCCCCACAGGACAACAGGGGACACGGAACAAGTGGCTTTTATTGAGGGGACAAGTGACAACGGCGACTCCTCAACGGTTGGACTTGGCCACGCGCTCCAGTTCGTCCTTCTTCTTGATGGCGTAGGAGTTGGAAGAACCCTGGGGGGAGGATGGGGGGAAAAGGGGGTGTCAATTAATTTGGGGAGGGGTCTGTTGTGTCCCCAAGTCCTCAGAGAAGGTGACAAAGGTGACACCTTGCCCCTTGTCCTCTCACCTTGGCGGCGTTGATGAGTTCATCGGCCAAACACTCGGCGATGGTTTTGATGTTGCGGAAAGCGGCTTCGCGGGCGCCGGTGCAGAGCAGCCAAATGGCCTGGAAATGACCCAAAACGGTGACATTGGGGACAAAAACGAGTGGCAGGGGGACAGGGGGGGCAGGGGGACACGGAGGTGGCAGCGGGGACCTGGTTGACGCGGCGCAGGGGGGACACGTCCACGGCCTGTCTGCGCACGGTGCCGGCGCGGCCGATGCGCGTCGAGTCCTCGCGCGGCCCCGAGTTGATGATGGCGTTGACCAGGACCTGGAGGGGGTTCTGGGGGGGCAATGGGGGGGTGGGGGGGGTTAGAGACCCCCCTTGGGGAAAATCCCCCCCCCCCCCCGGCACACAAAACTGCCCCCGTACCCCAAAATAACCCCCCGGCACCCAAAACTGCCCCCGTACCCCAAAACTGCCCCCCCTCAGTACCCAAAAATAACCTCCTGGCACCCAAAACTGCCCCCCCCGGTACCCCAAAAACTGCCCCTCCCCCCCCAGCACCCCAAATCAATCCCCTGTCACCCAAAAACTGCCCCCCTGGTACCCCAAAATAATCCCCTGGCACCCAAAACCACTCCCCAGCACCTTTAAACAGCCCCTCAGCACCCCCAAATCCCCCTTGGGGCACCCCAAACCCCCCCTCAGACCTCCAAAACCCCCCTCTGAGCTCCTCAAACCCCCCTCTGAGCACCCCAAATCCCCCCCAGCCCCCCAAAACCCCCTTGGGGCACCCCAAACCCCCTCTCAGCCCCCAAAACCACTCCTAACCCCCTCCCCAACCCCCCTCTGAGCCCCCCCAACCCCCCTTGGAGCCCCCCAAAACCACCCCTAACCCCCCCAAACTCCCCTCTGAGCACCCCAAACCCCCCCTCAGCTCCCCAAAACCACCCCTAGCCCCTCTAAACCCTGCTTTGGGCCCCCCAGACCCCCACCTCCCCGGTGAGCAGGTGGATGATCTTGAAGGCGTGCGTGACGACTGACCCCCTCACACCCCCAAACCCCCCTGTGAGCCCCCAAACCCCTCTCTAACCCCCCCAAACCCCCCTGTGACCCCCCCAAACCCCCTTTGGAGCCCCCCTTCGCCCCCCTCAGCCCCCCCAAACCCCCCCTTAGGGCCCCCACCTCCCCGGTGAGCAGGTGGATGATCTCGAAGGCGTGCTTGACCACTGACCCCCAGACCCCCAAACCCCTCTCTGAGCCCCCCAACCCCCACCTCAGCCCCCCAAAACCACCCCCTAGCACTCTTAAACACCCCCTCAGCCCCCCAAACCCCCTCTGACCCCCCCAGCCCCCCCTTTTGCCCCCACCTCGCCGGTGAGCAGGTGGATGATCTCGAAGGCGTGCTTGACGACTGACCCCCCCACACCCCCAAACCCCCCCTGTGAGCCCCCCTGTGAGCCCCCCCAAACCCCTCTCTGAGCCCCCCAGACCCCTTTTGGAGCCCCCACCTCCCCGGTGAGCAGGTGGATGATCTCGAAGGCGTGCTTGACCACTGCCCCCCCCACACCCCCAAACCCCTCTCTGAGCCCCCCAAACCCCCCTAAGCCCCCCAAAAACACCCCTAGTCCCCCAAAAACACCCATTTGAGCACCCCAAATGCCCCCTCAGCTCCCCAAAACCCCCTCTGAGCCCCCCCAAACCACCCCTAGCCCCTCCAAACCCCCCTTGGGGCACCCCAAACCCCCCCTGGGGCACTCCAAACTCCCCCTCAGTCCCCCAAAACCCCCTCTCAGCCCCCCTAAACCCCTCTCTAGCCCCCCCAAACCCTGCTTTGGGCACCCCAAACTCCCCCTCAGACCCCGAAAACCACCCCTAGCCCTTCCAAACTCCTCTTTGGGCACTCTAAACCCCCCCTAGCCCCCCAAAACCCCCCCACAGCAGCCTTAAACACTCCCTCAGCTCCCCAAAACCCATTCTCAGCTCCCCAAACCCCCCTTAGGTCACCCCAAACCCCCCCAAACCCCTCTCTGAGCCCCCCAGACCCCCCCAGCCCCCCCACCTCGCCGGTGAGCAGGTGGATGATCTCGAAGGCGTGCTTGACCACTGACCCCCGCACACCCCCAAACCCCCCCAAACCCCCCCCAGCCCCCCCAAACCCCCCTGTGAGCCCCCCAAACCCCTCTCTGACCCCCCCAGCCCCCCCTTTTGCCCCCACCTCGCCGGTGAGCAGGTGGATGATCTCGAAGGCGTGCTTGACCACGCGCACGGTCATCAGCTTCTTGCCGTTGTTGCGGCCGTGCATCATCATGGAGTTGGTGAGGCGCTCCACGATGGGGCACTGCGCCTTGCGGAAGCGCTTGGCCGCGTAGCGCCCCGCGCTGTGCGGGAGGAACTTGGCGTACTTCTCCTTCACCGCGATGTAGTCCTGCCACAAACACACCCCAGATCGTTTTCCACCCAAAAAAAGCAAGTTTGGAAACCAAAAATATAATTTAAAGGGGTTTTTTCTCGAAAAAAACAAGTTAAAACAGGTTTTCGCCCTAAAAAAACATAATTAAACCCCTTTTTTACCCCCAAAAAATCAAGTTAAAACAGGTTTTCCTGCCAAAAACACACAATTAGAGCCCTTTTTTACCCAAAAAAATCAAGTTAAAACAGGTTTTCCTGCCAAAAAAACAAATTAAAACAGTTTTCACCCCAAAAAAACATAATTAAACCCCTTTTTTACCCAAAAAACCATAATTAAAACCTTTTTTCCCCCAAAAAACATAATTAAAAACACTTTTTCCCCCAAAAAACCCAAATTAAAACCTTTTTCCCCAAAAAAACCCCCAAATTAAAAGTTTGTCCCCCAAAAAAAACAAATTAAAACAGTTTTTCGCCCCAAAAAAACATAATTAAACCCTTTTTTTACCCCAAAAAATCAAGTTAAAACAGGTTTTCCCCACAAAAACACACAATTAGAACCCTTTTTTCCAAAAAAAACCAAATTAAAACCCTTTTTACCCAAAAAAAAACCAAATTAAAACAGTTTTTCCCCCAAAAAACCCAAATTAAAACCCTTTTTCCCTCAAAAAAATCAAATTAAAAACAGTTTTTCCCCCAAACAACCAAATTTAAACAGTTTTTCCCCAAAAAAACAAAACCGTTTTTCCCAAAAAAAACAATTAAAACCCTTTTCTCCCAAAAAAACCATAATTAACTCTTTTTTTCTTCAAAAAAAATCAAGTTAAAAGTGTAGTCCTGCCAGGGACACACCAAACGGGGGGTTTGCACCCCAAAAATGGGGGTTTGGAAACCAAAAATATAATTTAAAGGGGTTTTTTCGCGAAAAAGTCAGGTTAAAATGGGGTTTCCCCACAAAAAAATGGAATTAAACCCCTTTTTTACCCCAAAAAAACCATAATTAAAACACTTTTTTCCCAAAAAAAACCCAAATTAAAAACTTTTCCCCCCAAAAAAACATAATTAAAACCTTTTTTTCTCAAAAAAATCAAGTTAAAAGTGTTTTCCCCCCAAAAAAACAAGTTAAAACAGTTTTTCACCCTAAAAAACCATAATTAAACGCCTTTTTTACCCAAAAAAATCAAGTTAAAACAGGTTTTCCCCACAAAAAAACACAATTAGAAGCCTTTTTCCCCCAAAAAAAACCAAATTAAAAGTTTTTCCCCAAAAAACCATAATTAAACCCCTTTTTTTACCCCAAAAAAACATAATTAAAACCTTATTCTATCAAAAAAATAAAATTAACAGTTTTTCCCCCAAAAAACCCAAATTAAAAGTTTTTCCCCAAAAAAACATAATTAAAACACTTTTTACCCCCCCAAAAAAACAAATTAAAACCCTTTTTACCCCAAAAAAACCCCACAATTAGAACCCTTTTTACCCAAAAACACCAAATTAAAACAGTTTTTCCCCCCAAAAAAACATAATTAGAACCCTTTTTACCCAAAAACACCAAATTAAAACAGTTTTTCCCCCAAAAAACCAAATTTAAACAGTTTTTCCCAAAAAAAAACCAAATTAAAACCTTTTTCCTCAAAAAAAAACCAAATTAAAACCTTTTTTCCCCCAAAAAAAATTAAGTTTTTCCCCCAAAAAAACAAATTAAAGCCCTTTTTCCCCAAAAAAAACCATAATTAACTCTTTTTTCTTCAAAAAAAATCAAGTTAAAAGTGTAGTCCTGCCAGGGACACACCCAAGATCGTTTTCCACCCAAAAAAAGGAGGTTTGGAAACCAAAAATATAATTTAAAGTCTTTTTTTCTCAAAAAAAACCAAATTAAAACAGTTTTTCGCCCTAAAAAAACATAATTAAACGCCTTTTTTACCCCAAAAAATCAAGTTAAAACAGGTTTTCCTGCCAAAAAAACAAAATTAGAACCCTTTTTCCTCAAAAAAATCAAGTTAAAACAGTTTTTCCCCCAAAAAAACCAAAATTAAAACCCTTTTTCCCCAAAAAACAAATTAAAACATTTTTTCCCCAAAATAACATAATTAAAACACTTTTTACCCCCCCCAAAAAACCAAATTAAAACTCTTTTTCCCCCAAAAAACCCAAATTAAAACTTTTTCCCGAAAAAAAACAAATTAAAACCCTTTTCCCCCAAAAACCCCAAATTAAAACTTTTTCCCCCAAAAAACCAAATTAAAAGTTTTTCCCCAAAAAAAACAAATTAAAACCCTTTTTCCCCCAAAAAAAACAAATTAAAACCCTTTTTACCCAAAAAAACCAAAATTAAAATCTTTTTCCCCAAAAAAACCCAAATTAAAACAGTTTTTCCCCCCAAAAAAACAAATTAAAAGTGTTTCTTCAAAAAAACCATAATTAAACCCCTTTTTCCCCTCAAAAAAAAACCAAATTAAAAGTTTTTCCCCCAAAAAAACATAATTAGAACCCTTTTTTCTCAAAAAAATCAAGTTAAAAGTGTAGTCCTGCCACAAACACAGCAAAGAGGAGGTTTTCACCCCAAAAAAATGGGGGTTTGGAGATGGAAATAGAGGTAAAAGGGGTTTTTTTGTGAAAAAAAAATCAAGTTAAAAGTGTTTTCCCCCAAAAAGAACCAAATTAAAACTGTTTTTACCTAAAAAACCCAAATTAAATCTTCCCCCAACCCATTTCTCCCCCCATTTTCCCATTTCCCTCATTTCTCCCCCCAGTTCCCCACCCAGTCCCTCCCCAGTTCCCCCCAGTTCCCCCCCTTTCCCCCCAATTCCCCCTCCATTCCCTCCCCGTTCCCCCCCAGTCCCCCCCCATTCCCTCCCCAGTTCCCCCCCTTTCCCCCTAATTTTCCCCCTGTCCCCCCCCAGTTCCCCCCAATTTCCCATTTCTCCCCCCCATTACCCCATTCCCCCCCCATTCCCCCTTATTTCTCCCCCACTTCCCCCTCCATTTCCTCCCCATTCCCCCCCTCCATTTCCCCCCCAGTTCCCCCCATTCCCCCGTTTCTCCCCCCAGTTCCTCCATTTCCCCCCCCAGTTCCCCCCCTTCCCCCTCCCCTTTCCCCCCTTATTTCCCATTTCCCCCCCCAACTTCCCCCCATTCCCCCCGCCATGTCCCTCCCCAGTTCCCACCCAGTTCCCCCCCCAGTCTCCCCCTCCCAGTCTCCCCCATTTCCCCCCCTCCCCCCCAGTTCCCCCCATATTTCCCCCCTTTCCCTTCAATTTCTCCCCATTTCCCCCCCCATTCCCTCCCCTTCCTCCCCCCATTCCCCCCAGTTCCCCCCCATTCCCTCCCCTTCCTCCCCCCATTCCCCCCAGTTCCCCCCCATTCCCTCCCCTTCCCCCCCCATTCCCCCCAGTTCCCCACCCATTCCCTCCCCAGTTCCCCCCCCAATTTCCCATTCCCCCTGCCATGTCCCTCCCCAGTACCCTCCCAGTCTCCCCCATTCCCCCTCCCATTCTCCCCCAGTTCCCACTCCTTTCCCCCCCCATTCCCCCCCCCATTCCCCCCCAATTCCCCCTCCCCTTTCACCCCCAGTGCCCCCCAGTCCCTCCCAGTGCCCCCCAGTCCCACCTGCAGGGAGATGTCATTGATCTGGACGTCGTCTGTGCTCCACTTCCCCAACAGTTTGATGTCGGGGGTCCCCCCCAGTCCCCCCAGTTCCCCCCCCCAGTGCCCCCAGTGCCCCCAGTCCCTCCCAGTCCCCCCCAGTTCCTCCCAGTGCCCCCCAGTCCCACCTGCAGGGAGATGTCATTGATCTGGACGTCGTCTGTGCTCCACTTCCCGAACAGTTTGATGTCGGGGGTCTCCCCCAGTGCCCCCCAGTTCCCCCCCCCAGTGCCCCCCAGTCCCTCCCAGTGCCCCCCAGTCCCTCCCAGTGCCCCCCAGTCCCACCTGCAGGGAGATGTCGTTGATCTGGACGTCGTCTGTGCTCCACTTCCCGAACAGTTTGATGTCGGGGGTCTCGGTCACGGCGGGGGCCGTCTCCCAGTCCGTCATACTGGGAGGGAATGGGAGGCAGTGGGAGGGGGGGGCAGAGAGACCCCACACCCCCCCCACCCCAAATCACCCAGAACTGGGGGGGTGAGGGCAAATTTATTTAATTAGAATTAATTATTAAGTGTTTATGAGTCCCAGTGAGGTTAAATACAATCCCCAGTTTAAACTGGGAGGGCACTGGGAGATTAAAACCCTTCCCAGTATAAACTGGGAGGGTACTGGGTACCATTTCCCCCCATAACCCCCTCAAAAACCCTAAATTGGGGGGGGGGTTAGATCAAATTTATTTAATTAAAATTAATAATTAAGTGTCTACACGTCCCAGTGACGTTAAACACAGTTCCCAGTACAAACTGGGGTGGCACTGGGAGGTTAAATGCAATTCCCAGTATAAACTGGGAGGGCACTGGGAGCCCCATTCCCTGTGATTTCCCCCCAAAATCCCCAAATTGGGGGTTCTTAAATCAAATTTATTTAATTAAAATTAAATGTCTACAGGTCCCAGTGAGGTTAAAAAACCTTCCCAGTATAAACTGGGAGGTTAAACACGATTCCCAGTACAAACTGGGAGGGCACTGGGAGCCCCATTCCCTGTGATTTTCCCCCACAAACCCCAAAATTGGGGGGTTTTAGATCAAGTTTATTTAATTAAATTAATAATTAAGTGTCTACAGGTCCCAGTGAGGTTAAACACAACTCCCAGTATAAACTGGGAGGGCACTGGGAGCTCATCCCTATGGCAGAAGTCCCACCCCCCCACCAGCCCTGAGCCCCCCCCCGCGGCCCTGAGCCCCCCAACTCCCCCCCCGAGCCCCCCCCACAACCCTGAGCCCCCCAACTCCCCCCTCAGAGCCCCCCCACGGCCCTGAGACCCCCAACTTCCCCCTCAGAGACCCCCAACTCCCCCCCCAGAGCCCCCCCCAGCTCTGAGCCCCCTCAAGAGCCCCCTCACAGCCCTGAGCCCCCCAACTGCCCCCTCAGAGCCCCCCAACTCCCTCCCCAGAGCCCCCCCACAGCTCTGAGCCCCTTCAAGAGCCCCCCCCCAACTCTGAGGCCCCCCCAAGAGCCCCCCAACTCCCCCCCCCCCCCACTCACATGGCGGCAGCGGCGGCTCCGGCGGTAAAAAGGCCTCAAACGGGGTTTCCCGGCCTCTTATCCAGGGCCGGGAGGGCACTTCCGGTCGCGCATGCGCATAAACCTTGCCCGTGCCCACGCTTCCGCCCTCACTCCCGCCCCCGCAGGCTGGCTATGCTCTGTGCGCATGCGCAAGTGGAAGGGCGCGCAGCCTCATGCTTGCGCAGGCGCAGAGGGAGCTGGTGGAGCTGGAGCGGCCATGTCTGTTGAGGGCACGTGGCCAAATGTCACCAAGGCATGGGAATAGTTCCTTACTGGGGGGGGGGGGGGGCGGAACAGAGACACGCGTGGGGGGGGATACGGTGCGAAGGGACACGGGGGAGGTGGGGAGGGACTGTCACGCGTGGGCCTGAAGGGGAGGGAACACCCAGAGCCCGCTCCGGCCCTGCGATTGGCGAGGTCTCTTCCCACCCACCAATCAGAGCTCGCCTTCAGCCTGACGTCACCAGGTGCCAGGCAGATTCCGGGGTGCGAGAAACGAAACCGAAGGGTGTGGCGGGGGGACACAAGGGACCCCCGGGACCCCCCAGCCCCAGACAACCCCCCCAGGGGTCTGACCTTGTCCCCCTCACCCCGGGGCACCCCAAGACCCCCACGCCCCGCCCCCCTGGGGAGGGGATCGCGATGTCGCACGAGTGTCCCCACCCTGGGGGGGGTTTTGGGGTGAAAAAGGCGGGAAAGGGGTAAAGAGAGGCCAGGAAGCGGGGACAGCCCCCCTCCCCCCCCCTCGTGTCACTCGTGCCCAGTGTCCCCTGTCCTCAGTGTCACTTGTGCCCCATGTCCCTTGTCCCTTGTGCCCGGTGTCCCCTGTGCCCGGTGTCACTTGTGCCCAGTGTGCCTTGTGCCTGGTGTCACTTGTGCCCCATGTCCCTTGTGCCCCATGCCCCCTGTCCTCAGTGTCCCCTGTGCCCGGTGTCACTTGTGCCCCACATCCCCTGTGCCCGGTGTCCCCTGTGCCCAGTGTCACTTGTGCCCATTGTCCCGTGTCCCCAGTGTCCCCTGTGCCTGATGTCACTTGTGCCTCGTGTCACTTGTGCCTGGTGTCACTGCCTGTGCTCAGTGTCCCCTGTCCCCATTGTCCCTTGGGTCCCTTGTGTCCAGTGTCCCTAGTCCCTGGTGTCTCCTCTACCCATTGTCCCTTGTGTCACTTGTGCCCAGTGTCCCCTGTGCCTGGTGTCCCCTGTCCCCATTTTCCCTTGTCCCCAGTGTCCCTCATTCCCAGTGTCCCCTGTGTCTGGCACTGCCTGTGCCCAGTGTCCCCTGTGCCCAGTGTCCCCAGTGCCCATTGTCTCCTGTGCCTGGCATCACCTGTCCCTGGTGTCCCCTGTGCCCAGTGTCCCTTGTACTCAGTGTCACTTGTGCCTCATGTCACTTGTGCCCATTGTCCCCTGTGCCCGGTGCCCCTTGTCCCTCGTGTCCCTTGTGCCTGGTGTCCCCTGTGCCCATCACACAAGGTCCCTCTGGTGCCACCCAAGCGCCTCAGTGTCACAACGTGGGGACCCAAACCACCCTGGGGACCCAAACCACCCGTCACCGCGAGGCCACCACCCTGGAGCATCTTTATTGCCAGCACCTCGGTGTCACCCCCAGGGTGACAGGGACGTGCCATCGGCGCTGGGATGTCACCATCCGGGGGGTCCTCAGATGCTGCCTAGGAGGGGACATGAGGTGGCAGAAGGGGTGACACCCCCTTGGGGACAAGGGACAGGGGACACGGTGGGTGGCGTTACCTGCGGGGTAGGTGTCTCCAGGGAGGGGAGTGTAACCTGCGAGAGGGAGAGGAGGGTCCTTGTCACCCCAGGTCACTGTCATTGTGTCCCCAAAGCCACTGCCCTTGTCTCAGTGTCCCCAAGGCCACTGTCCTTGTCCCTGTGTCCCCTTTAACCGCTCACCTGGCGCCGGTGGCTTGGCCCGGTACCGATAAACCCCGACGACGAAGATGCTGAGTCCCAACGTCATCGCCACGGTGGCCGCTGCCACCATCAGCGTCAACCGTGGGGACAAGCCAGGGTCTGTGGGGTGACACAGGGACACTGAGCAATGAGGGGACAAAAGGACCTGGGTGGCCTCGTGTCCCCAAGCCCAACTCACACCAGTCCACCAGCAGAGGTTGGTCCAGGCTGACGTGTTGCACGGAGCAGGTGAAAGTGTCACCGCTCTCCGGTGTCACCGTCAGTGTCACCTGCGTCTGGTAGGTCCAGTCGCCGTTGGGGACAGCGGAGATGGGGGGGTGGTCACCAGGACCCACGATGTCCCCGTTGTGCAACCAGATGACGGTCACCTCGGGGGGGTAGAAGCCCCAGACGTGGCAGGTGAGGACGGTGGCCCGAGTGGCGCTCGCCTTGGAGGGGACAATGCGGACCTGGGGGGGGACTGGGGAGGGGAGAGGGGACAGTCACGGCTGGGCCATGTCCTCGTGTGACATCCTCGTGTGACAGCCTCGTGTGATACCCTCGTGTGACACCCTCGTGTGACACCCTTGTGCAATGTCCCCGTGTGACACCCTTGTGTGATACCCTCGTGTGACACCCTTGTGCAATGTCCCCGTACAAAATCCTTGTGCAATGTCCCCATGTGATGTCCCCGTGTGACACCCTCGTGTGACACCCTCGTGTGACACCCTCGTGCAATGTCCCCGTGCAAAATCCCTGTGCAACATCCCTGTGTGACACCCTTGTGTGACAGCAACGTCCCCGTGTGACACCCTTGTGCAATGTCCCCGTGTGACACCCTCGTGTGACACCCTCGTGCGATGTCCCCCTCACGCGCGATGTCCCCGTGCAATGCGCTCTGCAATGTCCCTATACAAAGCCTCGTGCCACATCCTTGTGCAATGCAATGTCCCTGTGCAAAGCCCTCGTGCAACACCCTCATGCAACGACCCCCTGCAACATCCTTGTGCAACATCCTTGTGCAATGACCCCTCTACAACATCCTTGTGCAACATCCTTGTGCAACATCCTTGTGCAATGACCCCCTAAAAGATCCTCGTGCAACATCCTCGTGCAACAACCCTCTGCAACATCCTTGTGCAACAATGACCCCTCTACAACATCCTCGTGCAATGACCCCTCTACAACATCCTCGTGCAACATCCTTGTGCAACATCCTCGTGCAACAACCCCCTGCATTGTCCTTGTACAGCATCCTCATGCAACATCCTTGTGCAATGACCCCCTAAAAGATCCTCGTGCAACATCCTCGTGCAACGACCTTGTGCAACATCCTCGTGCAAAATCCCTGTGCAACGTGCACTGCAACGTCCTTGTACAGCATCCTCGTGCAACATCCTCGTGCAACAACCCCCTGCAACATCCTTGTGCAACATCCTCGTGCAATGATCTCCCCTACAACATCCTTGTGCCACGTTCTTGTGCCACGTTCTTGTGCCACGTTCTTGTGCAACATCCTCGTGCAACGACCCCCTGCAATGTCCTCGTGCAACATCCCTGTGCAACAACCCCCTGCAACATCCTTGTGCAACGTTCTTGTGCAACATTCCACACAACATCCTTGTGCAATGACCCCCTAAAAGATCCTCGTGCAATGAACCCCTGTAACACGCTCTGTGCGACATCCTTGTGTGACATCCTTGTGTGACATCCTCGTGCAACATCCTTGTGCAACGTGCACTGCAATGTCCCCATTCAATGCTCTGTGCAACACCCTCGTGCAACACCCCCCAAAACACCCCCCAAAACACCCCCCCATCCTCACTCAACCCCCACATCCCCCCTTTACCCCCCTCTCCAATCACCCCCCCCATGTCCTTGTGCCACCCCTGGCACGTGTCCCCAGTGCCTCCCAGTGCCCCCAGTGCCCCCAGTGTCCCCAGTGTCCCCAGTGCCCCCGGTGCCCCCGGTGTCCCCGGTGTCCCCAGCGCCCCCAGTGCCCCCAGTGTCCCCAGTGCCCCCAGTGCCCCCAGTGCCCCCACTGCCCCCAGTGCCCCCTGTGTCCCCAGTGCCCTCAGTGTCCCCAGTGTCCCCCGTGCCCCCAGTGCCCCTCGTGCCCCCCGTGCCCCCAGTGCCCCCAGTGCCCCCAGTACCCCCAGTACCCCCCGTGTCCCCGGTGTCCCCAGTGTCCCCAGTGCCCCCGTGTCCCCAGTACCCCCAGTGTCCCCAGTGTCCCCAGTGCCCCCAGTGTCCCCAGTGTCCTCAGTGTCCCCAGTGCCCCCAGTGTCCCCAGTGTCCCCAGCGCCCCCAGTGCCCCCAGTGCCCCCAGTGTCCCCAGTGTCCCCAGTGTCCCCAGTGCCCCCCACTGCCCCCACTGCCCCCGGTGTCCCCGGTGTCCCCGGTGTCCCCCCACCCCGGCGGAGCGCGGTGAGGTCCCACAGCGGGGGCGGGAGCTGCCGGCAGAGGCGCTGGCGGGCGCGGGCGCGGCGGAGCCAGGCGGTGCCGTTGTTGAGGGCGGCGGTGA
Organism: Caprimulgus europaeus; assembly: GCA_907165065.1. The sequence continues at coordinate 138,327 of CAJRAV010000009.1, forward strand.
CACGAATGGCCTCGGCCGCGAGGACCCCCCAGTCGCAGGGGACAAAGAGCCCCTCGGCGGGGTCGTAGCAGACCAGGGGGTTCCGGTTGAAGACGATGGTGAAGTCGAAGCCCAGGACGGAGCCGTTGGCGGCCAAGGGGCAGGAGCTGCTCAGGTGGAGCAGGAAGGCGGCTACAAAAGGGGGGGTGGGGGTGAGGGACAGGGCCTGGGGGGGCTGGAGGGCCAGGGGGGGCTCGTTATGGTTGGTTGGTCTCATGTCTCCAGTCATCTCCATCCTTCCAGCCACCTCCATCTACCTCCATCCTTCCATCCATCCATCCTCATCCATCCATCCATCTCCATCCATCTCCATCCACCTCCACCCATCTCCATCCATCTCCACCCATCTCCATCCATCTCCATCTATCTCCATCCATCTCCATCCATCTCCATCCCTTCATCCATCTCCACCCATCTCCATCCATCTCCATCTATCTCCATCCATCTCCATCCATCTCCATCCCTTCATCCATCTCCATCCATCTCCATCCATCTCCATCTATCTCCATCCATCTCCATCCCTCTATCCATCTCTATCCATCTCCATCCACCTCCACCCATCTCCATCCATCTCCATCCCTCTATCCATCTCCACCCATCTCCATCCATCTCCACCCATCTCCATCCATCCTTCCATCCATGTTCAACTATCTCCATCCATCTCCACCCGTTTCCATCCCACCACCCACCTCCATCCATCTTCCTGCATCCCTATCCTTCCATCCATCCCCATCTATCCCCACCCATCTCCATCCACCTCCACCCATCTCCACCCATCTCCATCCACCTCCACCCATCTCCACCCATCTCCACCCATCTCCATCCACCTCCATCCACCTCCATCCATCTCCACCCATCTCCACCCAGCTCCATCCACCTCCATCCATCCATCCATCCCTCTCCATCCATCTCCATCCATCTCCATCCATCCATCTCCATCCACCTCCATCCATCCATCCATCCATCCATCCATCCATCCATCCATCCATCTCCATCCATCTCCATCCACCTCCATCCATCCATCCATCTCCATCCATCTCCATCCACCTCCATCCATCCATCCATCTCCATCCATCGCCATCCATCCATCCATCCATCCATCCATCCATCCATCCATCCATCTCCATCCATCTCCATCCACCTCCATCCATCCATCCATCTCCATCCATTCCCATCCTTCCATCCATCCCCATCCATGTTCAACTATCTCCATACATCTCCACCCATCTCCATCCCACCACCCATCTCCATCCATCTTCCTGCATCCCCATCCTTCCATCCACCCCCATCCATCTCCATCCACCTCCACCCATCTCCATCCCTCCATCCATCCATCCATCCCCACCCATCTCCACCCATCCATCCATCTCCCCCCATCCATCTCCACCTCTCCATCCCCGTGTCCCCAGCTGTCCCCCCATGTCCCCCCCACCACCACATTCTCCTCACACTTGACCCCAACTTGGGTCAAACCCCAACCCCTCCAAAGTGTCCCCACGGGGTCACCCCACAGCCATGGGGCTGAGCCCCCCCAATCCGTCCCCAGGGTCCCATGGGGCTGAGCCCCCCCAAAGTGTCCCCAGGGTCCTGCAGGGCTGAGCCCCCCCAAAGTGTCCCCAGGGTCCTGCAGGGTGGAGCCCCCTCAAAGTGTCCCTAAAGTCCCACAGGGCTGAGGCCCCCCCAAAACTGTCCCCAGGGTCCCATGGAACTGAGTCCCCCCCAATCCATCCCTGGGGTCCCATGGAGCTGAGCCCCCTCAAAGTGTCCCGAAGGTCCCGCAGGGCTGAGCCCCCCCAAACTGTCCCCAAGGTCCCATGGGGCTGAGCCCCCCCAACCCCCCCCCCCGGGGTCCCACAAGGCTGAGCCCCCTCAAACTGTCCCAAGGTCCCGCAGGGCTGAGCCCCCCCAAATTGTCCCCAAGGTCCCGCAGAGCTGAGCCCCCCCAAACTGTCCCCGGGGTCCCATGGGTAAGAGCCCCCCCAATCCATCCCCAGCGTCCCATGGGGCTGAGCCCCCCCAAACTGTCCCTGGGGTCCCACAAGGCTGAGCCCCCCTAAACTGTCCCCAAGGTCCTGTGGGGCAGAGCCCCCCCAAACTGTCCTCAAGGTCCCACAAGGCTGAGCCCCCCCAACCCCCCCAGGGGTCCCATGGGCCTGAGCCCCCCCAATCCATCCCCAGCGTCCCATGGGGCTGAGCCCCCCCAAACTGTCCCTGGGGTCCCACAAGGCTGAGCCCCCCTAAACTGTCCCCAAGGTCCTGTGGGGCAGAGCCCCCCCAAACTGTCCTCAAGGTCCCACAAGGCTGAGCCCCCCTAACCCCCCCAGGGGTCCCATGGGCCTGAGCCCCCCCAAAGTGTCCCTAAAGTCCCACAGGGCTGAGCCCCCCCAAACTGTCCCCAAGGTCCCATGGAGCTGAGCCCCCCCAAACTGTCCCCCCCGGGGTCCCACAAGGCTGAGCCCCCCCAAACTGTCCCAAGGTCCTGGAGGGCTGAGCCCCCCCAAAGTGTCCCCAAGGTCCCACAAGGCTGAGCCCCCCCAAATTGTCTCCAAGGTCCCATGGAGCTGAGCCCACCCAAACTGTCCCCAAGGTCCTGTGGGGCAGAGCCCCCCCAAAATTGCCCCCAAGGTCCCGCAGGGCTGAGTCCCCCCAAACTGTCCCCAAGGTCCTGCAGGGCTGAGCCCCCCCAAAATTGCCCCCAAGGTCCTGCAGGGCAGAGTCCCCCCCAAACTCTCCCTAAGGTCCCGTAAGGCTGAGCCCCCTCAAAGTGTCCCCAAGGTCCCACGGGACAGAGACCCCCTCTCCCCCAAACTGTCCCCAAGGTCCTGCAGGGTGGAGCCCCCAAAACTGTCCCCAGGGTCCCATGGAGCTGAGCCCCGCCAAACTGTCCCTGGGGTCCCACAAGGCTGAGCCCCCCCAAATTGTCCCCAGGGTCCCATGGAGCTGAGCCCCCCCAAACTGCCCCAAGGTCCTGAGGATGGAGCCCCCCCAACCACCCCTGGGGTCCCATGGGTTAGAGCACCCCCAAAGTGTCCCCAAGGTCCCACAACGCTGAGCCCCCCCAAATTGTCCCCAAGGTCCCGCAGGGCTGAGCCCCCCCAAACTGTCTCTGGGGTCCCACAAGGCTGAGCCCCCCCAAATTGTCCCCAAGGTCCCGCAGGGCTGAGCCCCCCCAAACTGTCCCCAAGGTCTCACAGGGCTGACCCCCCCCAAACAACCCCTGGCGTCCCATGGGTAAGAGCCCCCCCAAAGTGTCCCCAAGGTCCCATGGAGCCCCTCCAAGCTCCCCCCCCGGGGTCCCACACCACAAACACCCCCCCGGTGTCCCCCCCTGCCCCCCAAGTCCTCTGCCCCACCTGCCCCCCGGCCCCCCAGGACCAGTCCCAGTAGCACCAGCATGGTGGGGGCGGTGGGGTGGGGTGCGGTGGGCTCGGGGGTGTCCAGCTGCTCCCTGTGTGTCCCCGTGTCCCCCCCCCTCCCCGCGCCGTGTCACCCTCCTGCACCCCACAACACCCCACCCACACTGGGCCGCGGGGGGGGGCGGGGGGGTGGCACCCATGAGCCACCCAATCCGGACCAGTATCAAACTGGCGTCACCAGTTGCCGGAGCAGAGGGACTTGGTGGCCACCACCAGTGGGACATAGCGCGGTGGCCACCCCAGCTTGTCCCCGTGTTGTCACCTTGATGGTCACCCAAGGTTCTGAGCCACCCCCCCAAACTGGGTGCACCCCAAAAATTCAAACCCCCCCCAACTCCCCCCCCCCCCACCCTCTAACCCCTCCCAGTAACAGCTCTGCTGCCAAACTGGGAGCACTGGGAGAGCCCCACTCGCGAGGGTCACCAGGGACAAAGTCACTCGCGGTTGGGGACAATAAATGGCTTCGGTTGGGGGGGGCTGAGGGGGGCACCCCCCTCTCTCCCCACCCCCCCGAGGGAGGGGACCTCAGAGCTTGGGCACTGTGTGGCCACCGGTGGCCGTGGTGGGACCTGGACTGGGACCAGATCCAGGAGGTGATCCAGGACCAGGACAAGGACCAGGACCAGGGCCAGGACTGGGACCAGGACTGGGAGCAGGACTGGGACTGGGACCAGATCCAGGACCAGGAGAAGAACCAGGAGCAGGACCAGGACTGGGACCAGATCCAGGAGCTCATCCAGGACCAGGACAAGGACCAGGACCAGCAGAAGAAACAGGACCAGACCCAGATCCAGGACCGGGACTGGGACAGGGACTGGGACTGAGACCAGATCCAGGACCTGATCCAGGACCAGAAGAAGAACCAGGACCAGAACCAGGACCAGGACCAGGACCAGGACTGAGACCAGACCCAGGACCAGGACAGGAACCAGTCCAGAACAAGAACCAGGAGCAGATCCAGGACCGGATTCAGGATCAGGACCAGGACTGGGACTGGAACTGAGACCAGATCCAGGACCTGATCCAGGACCAGAACAGGAACCAGGACAGGAACCAGTCCAGAACAAGAACCAGGAGCAGATCCAGGACCGGATTCAGGATCAGAACAGGAACCAGGACCAGGACCAGGACTGAGACCAGATCCAAGAGCAGAAGATCCAGGACCAGAACAAGGACTGGGACTGGGACCAGATCCAGGACCTGATCCAGGAGCAGAAGAACCAGGACCAGACCCAGATCCAGGACCAGGACCAGGAGAAGAACCAGGAGCAGGACCAGGACCGGGACCAGATCCAGGAGCTCATCCAGGACCAGAACAAGGACCGGGATCAGGACCAGGACCAGGACCAGGAGAAGAACCAGGACCAGACCCAGATCCAGGACCAGGACTGGGACTGGGACAGGGACTGGGACTGGGACCAGATCCAGGACCTGATCCAGGAGCAGAAGAACCAGGACCAGACCCAGATCCAGGACCAGGACTGAGACCAGATCCAGGACCAGAACAAGAACCAGGACCAGGACTGGGAACCACAACTGGGACCTGATCCAGGACCAGATCCAGGAGCAGAAGAACCAGGACCAGACCCAGATCCAGGACCAGGACCAGGACCAGGACCAGGACCAGGACCAGGACCAGATCCAGACCCAGACCCAGACCCAGTCCCAGGACCTGTCAGACCCCAGAAGATGACTTAGGGACACCCCAGTGTCCCCCACGTGCCACCACGGGTGTCCCCACACCCGTCCCTACCCAGATCTCAACCCCAAGGCCATTGTCACCGCTGCCACCACCACGTTCCCCATCAACCCTGGGGACAACCCGGGCCCTGCAGGGACAGAGTGACCACGCTGAGCCACCCAGGAGGACCCAGGTGACCGGGTGTGGTGTCCCCGTCACCCACCCTCACCCCAGTTCTCCTGGAGGGGTTGGTCCAGGCTGGGGTGTCACACGTGAAGATGTCCCCAACCTCGGTGGTGTCACCTGCGTCTGGTGGGTCCAGTCACCGTTGGGTGGGAGCTTGGTGGTGTCACCAGAGGCCACCACGTCCCTGTCACCTCCTGGGGGGGGTGGGGGGGTAGAAGCCCCAGATGTGGCAGGTGAGGCGGGTGGGGGGACAGGGATGGGGACAGGGATGGGGACAATATGGGGTGGGGAGGGGACAGTCAGGGTGGGGGATGGTCCCCTCCTCACCCCACAATGGCCTCGTGTAACGTCCCCGTGCAACGTCCCCACGTGGTGTCCCCAAGTGGTGTCCCCACTTGGTGTCCTCACACAATGTCCCCATTAAATGTCCACGTGCAACGTCCCATTCAATGTCCCCATTCAGTGCCTCGTGCAAAACCCCGTGCAATGGCCATGCAAAGTCTGTGCAACAGTTGTGCAAGGCCCCGTGCAACGCCCCGTGTAATGCTCGTGCAACGCTCGTGCAACGCCTGTGCCATGCAAGGCCCCGTGCAAGGTGCTGTGCGATGCTTGTGCAAGGCCCCGTGCAACACTTGTGCAAGGCCCCACAAAACACTCGTGCAATGTCTGTGCAACACCCATGCAACACTTGTGCAAGGCCTTGTGCAATGTTTATGTGACACTTGTGCAAGGCCCCATGAGATGCTCATGCACACCCCGTGCAAGGTGCTGTGTGACACTCGTGCAAGGCCCCACGTGGTGCTCGTGCAATGCTTGTGCAAGGCCCCATGAGATGTTTGTGCAAGGCTTCGTGCAACACCTGTGCAAGGCCCCGTGTGATGCTCGTGTGACACTCGTGCAAGGCCCCACAAAACACTTGTGCAAGGCTTTGTGTGATGCTTGTGCGACGCTCGTGCAAGGCCCCGTGCAACACTTGTGCAATGTCTGTGCAACACCCGTGCAACACTTGTGCAAGGCCACGTGTGATGCTCGTGTGACACTCGTGCAAGGCCCCACGAAACACTCGTGTAAGACCTTGTGCTATGCTCGTGTGACACTCGTGCAAGGCCCCACGAAACACTCGTGCAAGGCCTCGTGTGATGCTTGTGCAAGCCCTGTGCAGTGCTGGTGCAACACTTGTGCAAGGCCCTGTGTGGTCACCATCTGCTCTCTCACCCTTTCTCAGTGGGGAAACTGAGGCACAACTTTGTAGGTGGCTTTTGGGGGGTTCATCCAGCTGAACCCCGATATCAGACATCAGAGAAGCCACCACCATGGTCACCTCCCCCCCTTCCACCCATTCCCAGTGGGGAAACTGAGGCACAGGACTGGGGGTGGCTTTTGGGGGGCTTCATCCAGCTGAACCCCAATATCAGCCAGCGGAGAAGCCACCACGGCGCGGGGTTGGGGACACACAGGGGGACACAGGGACACGGGGACATGACCACAGTGAGATGTTTAATGGCCACCACGTTGTCACCTCCATCCTGCTCCATCTTCTCCATCCTCAGCCTGGGTGGGGAGGGGACAACCGAGTGAGATGGGGACAACCAAGATGGCGGCCGGGGTTGGTGGCCGTCCCCTCCCCCCCCATGGGTGACCCGGCCGTACCGTCATCGCTGCGTCGTGTCACCACGATCATGGCCACGCCCAGGACAGCCAGGAGGACACCCAGGGTGATGGTGGCACCACACAGGGCCATCTCCAACTCCTCGGTGGGGACAGGCGTCTGGGGGACTGGGGGACACCGGGAAGGTGGGGTGGCACCGCCGAGCTGGGTGTCCCCTCATGTGCTCACCCTTGGTGGCACCACCCCTGGTCCCCCCCGAGCTCTGTGTCCCCTCAGTGCCCACCCTTGGTGACGCCACCCTTGGTGACACCACCGAGCTTGGTGTCCCCTCATGTTGTCACCACCCCTGGTCCCCCCCGAGCTGGGTGTCCCCTCATGTTGTCTCCCTTGGTGTCACCACCCTTGGTCCCCACCAAGCTTGGTGTCCCCTCATGTTGTCACCCTTGGTGTCACCACCCTTGGTCCCCACCAAGCTTGGTGTCCCCTCATGTTGTCACCCTTGGTCACCACCAAGCTTGGTGTCCCCTCATGTTGTCACCCTTGGTGTCACCCCCCCTGGTCCCCCCCGAGCTGGGTGTCCCCTCATGTTGTCTCCCTTGGTGCCACCCCCCTTGGTCCCCACCGAGCTGGGTGTCCCCCCATGTTGTCACCCTTGGTGCCACCCCCCCTGGTCCCCCCCGAGCTGGGTGTCCCCCGTGCCCACCCCAGTAGGCGACGGTGGAGCTGTTGTCCCCTTGGCGGGTGACCACGCAGGTGTAGACGTCCCCGCTGGCCGGCGTCACCCGCAGGTAGGAGAAGCGGGTGAAGGCCAGGTCCTCGGTGGGGGTGTAGGGGGTGTGGGTCACCCCCTGGGTGACGGTGACCCCGTTGAGCTGCCAGGTGACCCGCAGGGCTGGCGGGAAGATGTTCCCCACCATGCACACCAGGGTGTTGGGGTCACCCAGGGTTGGGGGCTCCATGGGGAAGACGTCGGCCACGGGGACACCTGGAGGGGTCAAGAGGGAAGGAGGTGGGGGGGAATCAACCCAAAAAGGGTCCTTTGGGTTGGGAGGGACCTTTGGAGACCACCAAGACCATGAGGGGGGACATCTCCAACCACACCAGGTTGGCCAAAGCCCCACCCATGGCATCACAGGAGGGTTTGGGTTGGAAGATGGAGATCTGGAGCCGTACTGGTCCCAGTATGGACCCCTGAGGGCCACCACTCCTCACTGGTCTCCATCTGGAGGTGTTGGAGCTGTTGTCCACATCTCTCTGGATGCCACCACCCACCCAATTCCTCACCCACCCAATGGCCCATCCATCAACGCCACCCAACTGAGAGAAGAACCCCAGCACCCACCCGTGACTCAGCACCCACCCGTGACCCCAGCACCCACCCGTGACCCAGCACCCACCCATGAGCCCAGCACCCACCCGTGACCCAGCACCCACCCGTGACCCCAGCACCCACCCGTGACCCAGCACCCACCCGTGACCCCAGCACCCACCACTGACCCAGCACCCACCCGTGACCCCACCACCCACCACTGACCCCACCACCCACCCGTGACCCCACCACCCACCCACCACTGACCCCTGCACCCACCACTGACCCCACCACCCACCCAACTGAGAGAAGAACCCCATCACCCACTCGTGACCCCACACCCACGCGTGCCCCAGCACCCACCCGTGACCCAGCACCCACCCGTGACCCCACCACCCACCCGTGACCCAGCACCCACCCGTGACCCCGCACCCACGTGTGACCCCACCACCCACCCGTGACCCAGCACCCACCTGTGACCCCACCACCCACCTGTGACCCAGCACCCACCCATGACCCAGCACCCACGCATGACCCCACCACCCACCCGTGACCCCACCACCCACTCTTGACCCCAGCACCCACCCGTGACCCCACGACCCACTCTTGACCCCAGCACCCACCCGTGACCCAGCACCCACCCCTGACCCCCTGACCCCATCACCCACCCGTGACCCCATCACCCACCCATGACCCCACCACCCACCCACCCATGACCCAGCACCCACCCGTGACCCCACCATCCACCCACCACTGACCCCTGCACCCACCACTGACCCCCCACCAACCCAACTGAGAGAAGAACCCCATCACCCACTCGTGACCCCACACCCACGCGTGCCCCAGCACCCACCCGTGACCCCGCACCCACCTGTGACCCTGCACCCACCTGTGACTCCACCACCCACCCGTGACCCACCACCCACCATTGACCCCCAGCACCCATGTGTGACCCAGCACCCACCCGTGACCCCACCACCCACCCGTGACCCACCACCCACCCACCACTGACCCCTGCACCCACCCGTGACCCAGCACCCACCCCTGACCCCCTGACCCCATCACCCACCCGTGACCCCATCACCCACCCGTGACCCCAGCACCCACCCGTGAACCGGCACCCACCCGTGACCCCACCACCCCGCCGTGACCCAGCACCCCCCCGTGACCCAGCACCTACCCCCCCGTGACCCAGCACCCACCCGTGACCCCACCACCCCCCCGTGACCCAACACCCACCCGTGACCCCACCACCCACCCGTGACCCACCACCCACCTGTGACCCCACCACCCACCTGTGACCCCAGCACCCACCACTGACCCCACCACCCACCCATGACCCCACCACTGACCCCATCACCCACCCGTGACCCCACCACTGACCCCACCACCCACCCGTGACTCCACCACCCACCCGTGACCCCAGCACCCACCTTTGACCCCATCACCCACCCGTGACCCAGCACCCACCCGTGACCCCACCACCCACCACTGATCCCCGTGTCCCAGCACCCACCACTGACCCCACCACCGACCCCACCACCCACCCGTGCCCCCCACCCACCCGTGACCCCGCACCCACGCGTGCCCCAGCACCCACCACTGACCCCGCACCCACGCGTGCCCCCGCACCCACCCCTGGCCTCGGGCAGGAGGCCGGTGGCCACGCGGGCGAGGTGGCCCCGCAGGTCCTGGCAGAAGGCGGCGTCGCGCAGCAGCGGCCCGGGGGGCTCCAGCGCGGGGGGCCAGGGCGGGAGCTGCGGCCGGGCCGGGGCCCAGCGCGACCCCGCGAAGCCGAACCCGTAGAGCCGCTCCCCGGAGAGCGTCACCTGCAGCGCCCGCGTCGGGGCCGCCCCCTGGCAGAACAGCACCTCGGCCAGCAGCTGCGCGGGGGGCGCTGCGGGGACACGGACACGCGTGGGGTGGGCGCTGACACGGGGACACGCTGGGGACACGGACACGGGTGGGACAGGGACATGCACGGGACGGGGACACATGGGCGCTGACATGGACACGCGTGGGGTGGGCGCTGACACGGGGGACACGGACACGTGTGGGACAGGGACACGCTGGTGACACGGACACGTGTGGGACAGGGACACGCTGGTGACACGGACACGCGTGGGACAGGGATACGCGTGGGACACGGACATGGATGGGACACACGTGGGGTGGGCGCTGACTCGTGGGACTTAGACACGCAGGGACATGGACACACGTGGGACAGGGACACAAGGAGGGGGTGGGCGCTTACACGCGAGACATGGACACGCATGGAACAGGGACATCTGTGGGACAGGTACACGCGTGGGATGGGGACACATGTGGGACATGGACACGCATGGGACAGGGACACCCGTGGGAAAGGTTCACATGGGGGGTGGGCGCTGACACGGCGGACACGGACATGTGTGGGACACGGACACATTTTGGACAGGGACATGCGTGGGACAGGGTCACGGGTGGGACCTGGACACGGGTGGGACAGAGACAAGTGTGGGACAGGGACACAGGTGGGGGTGCTAATGTGTGGTCTAGGTGCTTGAAACGCGTGGGACAGAGACACGCGTGGGACAGGGACACCCGTGGGATAGGGACATGCGTGGGGTGGGCGCTGACACGCGTGGGTGGGCGCTGACACGCGTGACACTTGGGGCACAGGCGTGTGCACTGGCTGCGTGCACGCACTGACACACGTGACACGCACACGCCTGCTCACACTCACCCCCCCTTGCACAAGCGCGCCCCCTTGCACCCCCACGCAGCCCCCACTAGTGCCCCCTCCTCCCACTCACCCCCTTGCACTAGTGCACAGCCTCTTGCACTAGCGCCCCCCCTCCTGCTCACACTCACCCCTTGCACAAGTGCCCCCTCCTGCTCACACTCACCCCTTGCACTACTGCCCCCTCCTGCTCACACTCACCCCTTGCACAAGTGCCCCCCTCCTTCTCACACTCACCCCTTGCACTACTGCCCACTCCTGCTCACACTCACCCCTTGCACTACTGCTCCCTCCTGCTCACACTCACCCCTTGCACAAGTGCCCCCCTCCTGCTCACACTCACCCCTTGCACAAGTGCCCCCCTCCTTCTCACACTCACCCCTTGCACTACTGCCCACTCCTGCTCACACTCACCCCTTGCACTAGTGCACAGCCCCTTGCACAAGTGCCCCCCTTGCACCCCACACAGCAACCTCTTGCACTACTGCCCACTCCTGCTCACACTCACCCCTTGCACTACTGCCCACTCCTGCTCACACTCACCCCTTGCACAAGTGCCCCCCTCCTGCTCACACTCACCTCTTGCACTACTGCCCCCTCCTGCTCACACTCACCCCTTGCACAAGTGCCCCCTCCTGCTCACACTCACCCCTTGCACAAGTGCCCCCCTCCTGCTCACACTCACCCCTTGCACTAGCGCCCCCCCTCCTGCTCACCCCCCCTTGCACAAGTGCACAGCCCCTTGCACAAGCGCACACCACCCTCCCCTCTCCAGCCCCCCCACCCCCACCCAAGGGTGCCCCCCCACCCACCTACCCTGGGTGACAGCGGTGACCACGGCCACCCCCAGCAGCAGCAGCAGCAGCACCCTGCTCCCTCCCGCAGCACCCATCGCTCTGCCAGCACCCACAGCACCCACAGCACCCCCAGCACCCCCAGCACCCACTGGGTGCTGCCACCAATGACCTGGCCGCGTTGTCACGCGTCACCTGTCGCTGGGCAGGAGGGCGACACCCAGAGCCCGGCGGCGCTGATAGGACCAGCACCCAACTGGGAGCACCCAGCACCCACCCGTGACACCCACATCACGGCGATGGGACACCCCCCCCCACCCATGAAGTGACGCCGCGGTGTGATTAGTAATTAATGAATTGTTAATGAATTATTAATGAATTATTAATGAATTATTAATGAATTATTAATGAATTATTAATTATTGTTTAATTGTTAATTAATTATTAATTAAGGGACACACCACCCAGGTTGCGGGTGGCACCCACGCAGCCACCCCACTCTGGGTGCTGCGGGGGGTTCTGGGGGGGGGGGTGGGGACAGGGGGTGGGGACGGGGATGTGACGTCGCTGGTGACGTTGCTGTGACACCGCGAGGCAGCGCGCGCGGCACCCACGGAACCACCATCCCTGCACCCACAGCACCCAGTGCACCCACAGCACCCACGGAACCCCCATCCCTGCACCCACAGCACCCAGAGTGGCACCCACGGAACCCCCATCTCTGCACCCACAGCACCCACAGCACCCACGGAACCCCCATCCCTGCACCCACAGCACCCAGTGCACCCACGGAACTCCCATCCCTGCACCCACAGCACCCAGAGTGGCACCCACGGAACCCCCATCTCTGCACCCACAGCACCCAGTGCAGCACCCAGAGCACCCAGTGCACCCACAGCACCCACGGAACCCCCATCTCTGCGCCCACAGCACCCAGTGCACCCACACCTATGCAGGTTGCACCCAGTTGCACCCCTGTCCCTGTGCACAGCACCCAGTTGCACCCATCCCTGCACCCACCGCACCCCCCACTCCCGTGTCCGCTGTACCCACCGCACCCCCTGCACCCCCTGCACCCAGTCCCTCGATGTTCACCCCGAGTGGGTGCACGACACCCTCCCCCTCTCCGTGGGTGCCCCCTCCCACACCTCCCGCCATCCGTGGGTGCACCCCTGACATAGCACGGACACCCGTGGGGGTGCACCCTAGCAATGCCCCGCACCCCACGCACTGTCCCGGACCCCCGTGGGTGCCCCCTGCAATACCCTGCAACCCACGTACGGTCACGGACCCTCGTGGGTGCACCCCCCGACTCCTCCCACCGTACCTCACACCCCTGGGGGTGCCCCCTGCCATACCGCGGACCCCCGTGGGGGTGCACCCTACCAATGCCCCGCACCCCACGCACTGTCACGGACCCCCGTGGGTGCACCCCACACCCCTCCACCCCCGCCGCCGCCGCAGCAGGGCCGTACTGCGCTTGCGCGGGTCCCGCCGAGGTGGCGGCACTAGGACCCCGCGGAGCTCCGCGGGGGTGGGGGCGGCACTAGGACCCCGCGGAGCCGCGCGGGAGGGGGATGAATGGGGCCGTGAGAGCCGCGGGGGCACCACGTGACAGCGGGGAGCCAATGGGGGCGCGGGTGACGTAGCGCGTGGCTCCCTTTTCTGCCCTGGGATTGTTTTTTTATTTTTTTTAATCTTTTTTTTTTACCCCTAAAAACGGGGTTTTTGGGGGTTGGGGGAGGGGGAAACGTGGATGAAGAGGGGCCGGGGATGGGGGTCGCGGCCACGCTTGGGGGCGGCTCAGGTGAGTGAAGGGCGTGGGGGTTGGGGGGGGGCGACCCCAAGCAGCGGGGGTGGGGGGGCAGGTCACGTGGCGGGGAGAGCTGTCAATCAAGCGTAACCCCGCCCTCCGCGGGAGACGTTGGCCAATGAGCGCTGAGGATAGCAGGGTGGGGCGGGGCGGCTTTGTGCGCGGCGGTTTGGGGCGAAAAGCGCCATGTTTGGGTGTTCGCGCGCGCGCGGGGGCGGTGGCGGGCAGAGCCCCAAGTGCTGTGTCACGGCGTGGGGAAAGGGGGGGGGGAGAGGAAGGGGACCCACTCGTGTCCTGCGAGCCCGTGGAGTGGGGCTGAGGGTGAACCGCGACCCCCTCTCCCCACTCCCAGGAGTGGGGGGGGCGCAAGGGGGGTTGGGGGTTTCCCGTGGGGTGACCGCGATCGTGGTGGGCGCAGTGGGGGTGAGCACCCATCCCCCCTCCCCCCCCCCATCCCCACGCTTGTGGGGGTCCCGCTGTGGCCCACGGTATGTGGTGGGGAGGGGGGAACACCCGCGGATCGAGGTTAGCGGCCACAGCAGTGGTGTGTCCGGGGGGGTTGAGACCCTTAGTGGGTTGTGAGGGGGGGACCCGGGTGTCCGTGGAGAGCGGCGGGCGCGGGGGAAGCTCGGTGCGGGGTGGGGTGTGGGGGGGTGGGTGGGGGAAGTGCGTCCCGAGAGCCGTGGGAGCCCCGCGAGGGGGGTGACGGCGGGTGGGGGGATCCCCTCCGCATCCCCGCACCGTTGCGGGTGATGAGGAAGCGGTGGGGCCGCCCGGGAGCACCGGGCTCATTGTCCAGCCGCCATCACCGCCGCGACACAAAATGGCGGCCGCCGGCTCCGTCCTCCTCCATCCACCGCGACAACAAGCGCCAACCGCCGGTCCCGCCCCTCACGTGACCCGCCGACCAATCACCTCTCAACGAATGTCAGCGCTGGCCAATGAGCATCGACGACGCCGCTTGCGTTGGATGAGGCGCCGGGCGGAAGGGTAGGAGGGGAGGGGAGCGGTGGAAGTGATTGGCGCGCAGTTCAGCCAATAGGAACGTCGCGGTGGCTGTGCCTCCGCCCAATGAGGCCGCGCCAGGGCGGGGTGGGGCGGGTGGGTGATGTCAGCTCTGGCGCTGCCCAATCAGAAGGCGGCTGGTGTCTATATAAGGCCGGCCGGGGGCAGGCCGAGAGGCGCCATTTCGCTGGGACGAAGGACGGAGCGGGTCGGCCCCGGTGAGCGCGGGGGAGGGGGGGGGCGGCCCTAAACCGGATCCATCCTCCACCGGGGTGGCCCAACCCCCGCCTCCGCGCTCCCGGAGGGCTTCACCGGACCCTCCCCGGCCTCCGTAGCGACCCCTGCCTGCGGCCAGCGGTGAGGGCACCCACAACCCCCCCCTCCCTTCCACCCACCCACCCTTCCCCTCCCATCCCCTCAGAGAACCAAGATGGAGCCCGGCCGGTGATTTCCCCGCTACAATCCGTTGTCATCCGCTACCGGGAACGTCGCGATTCGCTTCATCCCCAACTTGCACCAACGCCACCGACTCTTAACGACTCGGCGAGGTTTATATTGACCGGATCGCGGAGGATTTAAACCCCGGTGGGGGGCTCCGAAGAGGGGGACACCCCCGCCCCGCCGCCACCGAGCCCCCTGTTTCCCCCTCAGCCTTTCCCCTCCGTTACATTCACGCCGCCGCCATTTTCTACCGCTCCCGTTCATGTGAAAACCGGTGGATGGTCCCGTCTCGCTGCTTTTCGTTACCGTCGCGTCCGGTTGGAGGAACCGCCACCGTTTGAGACCCGCCCCGCCCCAACCGCGCCCTACAGCCGGGGGAGGGGAGGGGGATAACCGGCTTGTGCCCCCTCCCCGGGACTCGGGGATGCATTAATTGAGGGGATCCCCCGTTCCCCCCCCCCCCCCCCACGTTTACACACATACCGGGCCGGTACCGCCGAACCGTTCGCCGGGCAAAGTGGGGGGGTCGTCGGAGGAGACGACGGCGGCGGGAGGAGGAGGAGGAGAAGAAGGACGGCCGGCAGCGCGGGCCGGGCACGCAACCGCCGGCATGTTGCAGAATGTGAATCCTCAGAACAAGTAGGTGCCGTGGGGTCGGTGTCACGCGTGGGGGGGTCGGTGCCACGCGTGTGGGGGGTGGTCGTGGCGGTGACACGGTGGTTTTTGGTGGCTTGTCACCGGTCCAATGACTTGGGGACAGACACCCAAACCAAGGGAGCTGCTGCTTCCCACTCACGCTGGTGGGGTTGGGGTCTTGCCCCCCCCACTCCCCACCCCACTCGTGTCCCTGTCACCACCGTGTCCCCCTTCCCCAGCGCCGTCCTTGGCGCTTTGAGCCGCGCCCTTGGCAGCGCCGGGGTAAGGTCCCGCTGTGTCACCGGGTGAGGGTGGCAGTCACAGGCGCCTGTGGGGTGACAGCTGTGTAGGCCCGTGGGTGACAGTCACCCGTGGGTCACCTCAGGACAAGGAGGGTGCCCCCCACTCGTGATTGAGGGGTGCAGGGCTTTGACCAGGAGCCGGTTTTAACCGCTCCGGAGCCTCCGCGTCAACGTCCCGGGGGGTCTCGGTGCCGCCGCGGCGTCTCCCGGTTCCACTCGTGACAAATCTTTCCACTCCCGGGAGTGTTCGGGTCCCCTCGGGTTGTTCCTCGTCCCGGTTCCACCGGGAGCCCCCGGGAATTCCGACTCCTGGCCAGAAAATGCCGGAAAACACCGATTTCCCCCTCAATCGGCGCCAGAACCTCGGGTGAACGTGACGCGATTGCGGCTGCGCCGCCGCCGCCGCCCTGGGGCTGTCGATCCCTTCCCCCCCCCAAATCCCATCCCTGGTGGATTTGGGATCCTTGTGACCAAAAGGACCTGGAGTCACCCCAAATCCCGACCCCGAACCCCACGGAAGCGGTGAGAACGGGGGACGCTGTGGGAGCGGCTCCGGCGCGTGCGGGGCCCGGGCGCCGTCGCTCTTTGTTCCGTGGTGAGCGCTTGGACCGGAGCCAAAGAATCCCGGCGGTGCCGGCGCCGGGAAAAGCGTCCCGGGGACCCCATCCCGGGGACCCCATCCCAGGGAACTCATCCTGGTGAACCCATCCTGGTGGTTCAATCCTGGTGAACTCATCCTGGTGAACTCATCCTGGTGAACCAATCCCATTGAACCCATCCTGGTGACCCCATCCCAGGGAACTCATCCTGGGGAACCCATCCTGGTGAACCCTGGTGAACTGATCCGAGTTGAACCCATCCTGGTGACTCCATTCTGGTGGTTCCATCCCAGTTACCCCATCCTGGTGAACTGATCCTGGTGAACTCATCTTGGTGACCCCATCCTGGTGAACTGATCCCACTGACCCCATCCTGGGGACCCCATCCCAGGGATCTCATCCTGGTGGTTCGATCCCGGTGACTCCATCCCAGGGAACCAGTCCCATTGAATCCATCCCAGGGAACCCATTCTGGTGAACCCATGCTGGTGGTTCAGTCCTGGTGAACCCATCCTGGTGAACCGACCCCATTGAACCCATCCTGGTGAACCCAGCCTGGGAAACCCATCCTGGTGGCTCCATCCTGGTGAACCCATCCTGGTGAACTGACCCCATTGAACCCATCCTGGTGAACCGATCCCAGCAAACTGATCCTGGTGAACCCATCCCAGGGAGCATGTCCTGGTGAACTGATCCCATTGGATTCATCCCGGTGAACCCAATCCTGGTGAACTGATCCCAGTGAGCTGATCCCATTGAATCCATCATGGTGAGCTGATCCCAGTGAACTGATCCTGGTGAACTGATCCCATTGGACTCATCCTGGTGGTTCCATCCTGGTGAACTGATCCCAGTGAACCCATCCCAGGGAACCCATCCTGGTGAACTGATCCTGGTGAACCCATCCTGGTGGTTCCATCCTGGTGAACTGATCCCAGCAAACTGATCCTGGTGAACCCAATCCTGGTGAACCCAATCCTGGTGAACTGATCCCATTGGACTCATCCTGGTGAACCCCATCCTGGTGGTTCCATCCTGGTGAACCCATCCCAGGGAGCATATCCTGGTGAACTGATCCCATTGGACTTGTCCTGGTGAACCCCATCCTGGTGAACTGACCCTGGTGAACTGATCCCATTGAACCCAACCTGGTGAACCCATCCTGGTGAACTGATCCCATTGGACTTGTCCTGGTGAACCCAATCCTGGTGGTTCCATCCTGGTGAGCCCATCCCAGGGAGCATGTCCTGGTGAACTGATCCCATTGGACTTGTCCTGGTGAACCCCATCCTGGTGAACTGACCCTGGTGAACTGATCCCATTGAACCCAACCTGGTGAACCCATCCTGGTGAACTGATCCCATTGGACTCATCCTGGTGAACCCCATCCTGGTGGTTCCATCCTGGTGAGCCCATCCCAGGGAGCATGTCCTGGTGAACTGATCCCATTGGACTCATCCTGGTGAACCCAATCCTGGTGGTTCCATCCTGGTGAACCCATCCTGGTGAACTGACCCTGGTGAACTGATCCCAGTGAGCTGATCCCATTGAACCCAACCTGGTGAACTGATCCTGGTGGTTCCATCCTGGTGAACTGATCCCACTGGATTCATCCTGGTGAACCAAGTCCTGGTGAACTGATCCTGATGAACCCATCCTGGAGAACCGATCCCGGCACCCCCCACCACCCGGGCACCCCCGTTGGCCCCAGTGCTCCCGGGGTTGGATCGTCCCCCCCGTGCCGCTCCCCCCGGTTCCATCGCGGCGCCCCCAAAACGAACCGGCTGATTTCTCTGGGGGGAGGGGGTGAAAACTCAACCCCTGGTGATGGGGTGTTTTTTGGGGGGCTGTGAGGGGTGGGGAGGTGACACCCCAGCACCCACGGACCCCGCTAACGTCCCTCTCTCCTCCCGTGTGTCTGTAGGATCCTGGGGGAGGGCAATGCCGGGCTCATGGGGTTGGCACCGGAATCGACCCCCGGCAAACGGATCCGTAAACCTTCCCTGCTCTACGAGGGCTTTGAGAGTCCCACCATGGCCTCGGTGCCGGTGCTGCCGTCCCCCCAGGTGAATCCACCTCCTCCCGAGGTTTCCAACCCCAAAAAGCCCGGGAGGGTCACCAACCAGCTCCAGTACCTGCACAAGGTGGTGATGAAAGCCCTGTGGAAGCACCAGTTTGCTTGGCCCTTTCGACAGCCCGTCGACGCCGTCAAGCTGGGCCTGCCGGTAACGAGGCTTCTTAATTGCTTTCCTTTTTAATTAATTAATTATTTGTCTTTTGAATTAATATTTGGAACAAATGTTTGGGGGTCACCCCGAGATTTGAGGGGTGGGGGGGATGGGAGTGAATGTGGTTGCCTGTTGGTTTGTGCCCTCCTGGCGTCGCCGCGGCGCAGGCAGGGGGTGTTTTGAGGTGCATTTTAATGACATGGTCACTCAATTCGATGTCACACGTGTCCCCCTCATTGTCCCACCCCCGAGAGTGCCAAAAGCCACACTGTGTCCCCTCCCCCCCCCCAGCCTTTTCCCACCACAGCTTGGGCTGTTCTCACCTTTTTCATTTTGAATTATGATTTTTTTTATATAATTGGGGGGCACAACTCATCTAAACCCCCCCCAACCCCACCCCCACCTCCTCACTTGGGGTTGGTTTTGGGGGACATCCCCAAAAAAGCAGCAGCTGTCACCCCATTTCCCCCCATTGTGTGTGTGTGTCCCCCCCCCTCCCCTCACCCCAACTTTTAGCACCCCGGCTGAGGGGAGGCAGCCGCTGCCAGAGGGGTTTGGGGGCCGTTTCCCCTCCTAATCTTTTATCCCCTGAATACATCTTTGCAGATTGCCCATCCATGAGTTTGTAGAAGACATCTTGTGACCCCAAAATTTAACGGCAGCCCTGTTGGCGCTCAAGGATTTAAAGCCCAGAGGTAATTTTTTTCCACAGAGGTTTTTAATCTTTAAAAAAAAAATTAAAAAAAAAAAATTAGAATTTTTTTAGCTGTAGTTTCCCCCCCAAATCCACCTCCTTTTTCATCCAGGACACGAGTGGCTTCTAGACCCCCCCACCCCATAGGTGTCCCCTCCACATCTCCAGGTGCTTAGGGACCCCCCTGGCACTGGGGACGGTGGCACTCTCGGGTGGGGACTCTGATTTTTTTACAAAGAAATGTAAAAAATGTCAATTTTTAACTAAAACCCCCCCCAGTGCAGCCCCTGCCTGTGCACAGCCAGGAGTGAGTGTGAGCGGGTGATGGTGGCATCAGGAGGTCCTGGGGGGGACACACCACGGTGTCACTGCTGTGTCTTTAATCAAGGATTCCATGTTTTGTTTGGTTTAATCCCCAGGATTATCACAAGATCATCAAGCAGCCCATGGACATGGGGACCATCAAGAGGCGCCTGGAGAACAATTACTACTGGGGAGCTGCTGAGTGCATGCAGGACTTCAACACCATGTTCACCAACTGCTACATCTACAACAAGGTGAGAGCCACGTGCTGCCACCAGGCAACCCAGCCCCATCCCAACCCACCTCCATCCCAACCCCAACCCCTTCTCAACCCCATCCCCACCTCCATCCCCCACCCCACCCCCATGTTCACCAACTGCTACATCTACAACAAGGTGACAACTGTGGTGGTGCCACCAGGCAACCCCACCCCCATCCCAACCCACCCCCATCTCCATCCCCAACCCCATCTCCAATCCCCATCATCCCCACCCCATCTCCATCCCCCACCCCATCTCCATCCCCATCTCCATCCCCCACCCCAACCCACCCCCATCTCCATCCCCCACCCCCATGTTCACCAACTGCTACATCTACAACAAGGTGACAACTGTGGTGGTGCCACCAGGCAACCCCATCCCAACCCAACCCACCCCCATCCCCCACCCCAACCCACCCCCATCTCCATCCCCCACCCCAACCCACCCCCATCTCCATCCCCCACCCCCACGTTCACCAACTGCTACATCTACAACAAGGTGACAACTGTGGTGGTGCCACCAGGCAACCCCACCCCCACCCCAACCCACCCCCATCTCCATCCCCACCCCATCTCCATCCCCCACCCCACCCCCATGCTCACCAACTGCTACATCTACAACAAGGTGAGGGCCACGTGCTGCCACCAGGCAACCCCATCCCAACCCACCCCCAACCCCATCTCCATCCCCCACCCCAACACCATGTTCACCAACTGCTACATCTACAACAAGGTGACAACTATGGTGGTGCCACCAGGCAACCCCACCCCCATCATTCCCATCCCCACCCCATCCCCACCCCCATCTCTGTCCCCCACCCCATCCCCACCCCCATCTCTGTCCCCCACCCCATCCCCACCCCCATCTCTGTGTCCCCACCCCCATCTCTGTGTCCCCACCCCCATCTCTGTGTCCCCACCCCCACCCCCACCTCCATCCCCCACCCCATCCCCACCCCCCCACCCCGGTGACTCGTTAACGTCCCCTCTGGTCCCTCAGCCTACGGATGACATCGTGCTGATGGCCCAGACCTTGGAGAAGATCTTTCTGCAGAAGGTGGCCCAGATGCCCCCAGAGGAGCAGGAGATCGTGGTGCCGGTGGCCAAGAACAGCCACAAGAAGGGAGCGTCGCGGGCGGCGGGTACGGCCGCGCCACGTGGGGTGGGAGGGGGCCTGGGGTGGGACCCAGAGGGGAGAGTCCTTGGGGTGGGCCCCCAGAGGGGAGTCCTTGGGGTGGACCCCAAATGAGTCCTTGGGTTGGGCCCCGGAGGGGAGGCCTTGGGGTGGGACCCCGGAGGGGAGGCCTTGGGGTGGGACCCCAGATGGGTCCTTGGGGTGGACCCCGGAGGAGAGGCCTTGGGGTGGACCCCCGGAGGAGAGGCCTTGGGGTGGGACCCCAGATGGGTCCTTGGGGTGGGACCCCAGAGAGGGGGTCCTTGGGGTGGACCCCGGAGGAGAGGCCTTGGGGTGGGACCCCAGAGGGGAGTCCTTGGGGTGGACCCCGGAGGAGAGGCCTTGGGGTGGGACCCCCAGAGAGGGGGTCCTTGGGGTGGGACCCCCAGAGGGGAGTCCTTGGGGTGGGACCCCCAGAGGGGAGTCCTTGGGGTGGGCCCCAGAGGGGAGTCCTTGGGGTGGGCCACGGAGGGGAGTCCTTGGGGTGGGACCCCCGGAGGGGAGTCCTCGGGGTGGGCCACGGAGGGGAGTCCTTGGGGTGGACCCCAAATGAGTCCTTGGGTTGCGCCCCAGAGGAGGGTCCTTGGGTTGGACCCCCAGAGGGGGAGTCCTTGGGGTGGGACCCCCGGAGGGGAGTCCTTGGGGTGGACCCCAGAGGAGAGTCCTTGGGATGGACCCCAGAGAGGGGAGAGTCCTTGGGATGGACCCCAGAGAGGGGAGAGTCCTTGGGCTGGGACCCCAGAGGGGAGAGTCCTTGGGGGGGACCCAGAGGAGGGTCCTTGGGGTGGACCCCGGATGACGCCTTGGGGTGGACCCCAGAGGAGAGTCCTTGGGGTGGGCCCCAGATGGGGAGTCCTTGGGTTGGACCCCCAGAGGGGAGTCCTTGGGGTGGACCCCAGAGGGGAGTCCTTGGGGGGGACCCCAGATGAGTCCTTAGGTGGTCCCCAGATGAGGGGGGTCGTGGGTGATGGGGACCTCCCAGGGCTCTAACGGCTCCTGTCCCACCCCAGCGCTCCTGGCCGGCCTGACGGCGGCTCAGCAGGTCCCGGCTGTCTCCTCGGTGTCCCACAGCACCGTCTACACCCCCAGCCCCGAGATCCCCACCACCATCGTCAACATCCCCCACCCCTCGGTCATCTCCGCCCCGCTCCTCAAGTCCCTGCACCCCGCCGCTCCCCCCGTGCTGGCCGCTCCCGCGCCCACCCAGCCCGTGGCCAAGGTAGGACAGAGACCGACCACGAGTGGGGGGGGGGGTTGTGTCACCCCCCAAAATGAGTTGTTGGGGGGATTTTTTGGGGGGGTTTTTTTCCCCCTTTTGATTTGATTTTTGTGGGTAGAAGAAAGGCGTCAAGCGAAAAGCCGACACCACCACCCCCACCACCACCGCCATCATCGCCACCAGCGGGGAGTCCTCTCCCTCCGCCCCCCTGCTGGAGAGCAAAGCGGCCAAGATCCCGGCGCGGCGCGAGAGCGGCCGCCCCATCAAACCCCCCCGCAAGGATTTACCGGACTCTCAGCAGCACCAGACCTCCAAGAAGGGGAAATTATCGGAGCAGCTCAAGTACTGCAACGGGATCCTGAAGGAGCTGCTCTCCAAGAAGCACGCGGCCTACGCCTGGCCCTTCTACAAGCCCGTGGACGCCTCGGCCCTGGGCCTCCACGATTACCACGAGATCATCAAGCACCCCATGGATCTCAGCACCATCAAGGTTTGCAGCTGGAGCAGTTCTTTTTTTGGGGGGGAATTTTGTGGTTTTTGGGGTTTTTTTTTCCTCTCACTGTTTTTGTCTCGCAGAGGAAGATGGAGAACCGGGATTACCACGACGCGCAGGAGTTCGCCGCCGACGTGCGGTTGATGTTCTCCAACTGCTACAAGTACAACCCCCCCGACCACGACGTGGTGGCCATGGCCCGCAAGCTGCAGGTGGGTGACGAGGGGACAGGTGTCCCCCCTGTTGTCCCTGGTGTGTGTCTGTGTCTGTGTGTCCCACTCATCACCTTCCCCTCGCCCAGGACGTCTTTGAGTTCAGCTACGCCAAGATGCCGGACGAGCCCCAGGACGCCAGCCCGCCCTCGGTGTCGGCGCCGCTCCCGGGCGCTCTCTCCAAATCCTCCTCCGAGGAATCCTCCAGCGACGAGGATGAGGACGATGAGGACGACGATGAAGATGATGAAGACGAAAGCAGCAGCGAGAGTTCCTCGGAGAGCGAAGAGAGTTCGGACTCGGAGGAGGAGCGAGCGAACCGCTTGGCCGAGCTGCAGGAGCAGGTGAGAGCCCCCCGGGGCAGGATCCGCTCGGTCGCTTCCCTCCCGGCTCCGCTCCCCCTCCTCACCGCGCCGTCTCCCCCCTACAGCTGCGGGCCGTGCACGAGCAGTTGGCTGCCCTCTCGCAGGGCCCCGTTTCCAAACCCAAAAAGAAACGTGAGAAAAAGAAAAAGAAAAAATCAGAGAAACACAAAATCCGGGGAGGGGACGACGAAACGCGGACGCGGCAGAACCAGCTCCGCAAAGCCAAGAGGGCGGGCGGCGGCGGCGGCGGCTCCAAGTGAGTGCGGCGGCGCCGCGAGTTCCGCCACCGGGGTTTTTTAGGGTGAAAAAGTTGATTTTTTTTTAAATTTTTTAGTTAAATTCACATTTTTGTGGGGTTTTTTGGGGGACAGAAATTCCAAAAAAGCCCCGAAAGCGCCGTTACCGCCCGCGCCGGCGCCGCTCTACGACTCGGAGGAGGAGGAGGAGAGCAAGCCCATGACGTACGACGAGAAGCGCCAGCTCAGCCTGGACATCAACAAGTTACCGGGGGAGAAGCTGGGCCGGGTGGTTCACATCATCCAGTCCCGGGAGCCCTCCCTGCGCGACTCCAACCCCGAGGAGATCGAAATCGACTTTGAGACGCTGAAGCCGTCGACGCTGCGGGAGCTGGAGCGCTACGTCCTGTCCTGCCTGCGCAAGAAGCCGCGGAAGCCCTACAGCGAGAGTGAGCGGGGGGCCGGGGGGGGCAGGGGGGTTTGGGGGTTTAAACCTGGAATTGAGGGGTTTGGCAGGGGGGGGGGCAGGGGGGTTTGGGGGTTTAAACCTGGAATTGAGGGGTTTGGCGGGGGGGGCAGGGGGGTTTGGGGGTTTAAAACCGGGAATTGAGGGGTTTGGCAGGGGGGGGGCAGGGGGGTTTGGGGGTTTAAACCTGGAATTGAGGGGTTTGGCAGGGGGGTTTGGGGGTTTAAACCTGGAATTGAGGGGTTTGGTGGGGGGGGGCAGGGGGGTTTGGGGGTTTAAACCTGGAATTGAGGGGTTTGGCAGGGGGGGGGCAGGGGGGTTTGGGGGTTTAAACCTGGAATTGAGGGGTTTGGCAGGGGGGGGGCAGGGGGGTTTGGGGGTTTAAACCTGGAATTGAGGGGTTTGGCGGGGGGGGCAGGGGGGTTTGGGGTGTTTAAACCTGGAATTGAGGGGTTTGGCAGGGGGGGGCAGGGGGGTTTGGGGGTTAAACCTGGAATTGAGGGGTTTGGCAGGGGGGGGCAGGGGGGTTTGGGGGTTTAAACCTGGAATTGAGGGGTTTGGCAGGGGGGGGGCAGGGGGGTTTGGGGGTTTAAACCTGGAATTGAGGGGTTTGGCGGGGGGGCAGGGGGGTTTGGGGGTTGAAACCTGGAATTGAGGGGTTTGGCAGGGGGGGGCAGGGGGGTTTGGGGGTTTAAACCTGGAATTGAGGGGTTTGGCAGGGGGGGGGGGCGGGGGGGGGTGGGGTTTAAACCTGGAATTGAGGGGTTTGGCAGGGGGGGGGCAGGGGGGTTTGGGGTTTAAACCTGGAATTGAGGGGTTTGGCAGGGGGGGGCAGGGGGGTTTGGGGGTTTAAACCTGGAATTGAGGGGTTTGGCAGAATTTTTTAAGGTTTTTTGTTTAATTTTTAATTGTTGTAATGATTTTTTCTCGGTTTAGCGCTGAAGAAGCCGGTGGGGAAGACGAAAGAGGAGTTGGCGCTGGAAAAGAAGCGGGAGCTGGAGAAGCGGCTGCAGGACGTCAGCGGCCAACTGAACTCCGCCAAGAAACCCCCAAAGAAGGGTGAGGGCCGGGGGGGGGCGGGGGCTTTCCTCTCTTTTTCCTCCAATTTCCTCATTCTCAGGGTAACGCTTCCCCGCTTTTAAAATGGAATTTTAAAAATTTGATTTTAAAAAATTTATGTTTTAAAAATTTTTCATATTTTTAAAATTTAATTTTAAATTTGATTTTTAAATTTTTTTTTAAAAAACATTCCTTATTTTTTCCATTTTATTTTTAATTTTTAAAAAAATACCTATTTTTAAAATTTGATTTTTAAATTTGATAGAAAACATTCTGTATTTTTAAGTTAAACTTTAAATTTAATCTTTAAAACTTGATTTAAAAAAAAATCTATATTTTTAAATTTGATTTTGTAAGTTTGATTTTTTTAAAAAAAATTGTATTTTAAGAATTATTTTGAAATTAGATTTTTATAAAAAAATCTTCCTTATTTTTAAAATATTAGTCTGAATTTTGTTTTTTAAATTTCATTTTTTAAATCTTTCCTATTTTTGAAATTAAATTTTAAATTTCATTTTGAAGTTTAATTTTTAGAAACTTATTTTTTAAACTTAACTTTAAATTTTACTTTAAAATTTAATTTTTAAAAAAATCTTCTCTAATTTTTGTTTCTTTTTAAAGTTTATTTTTAAAGTTTATTTTTTAAGAAAATCTTTCCCAGTTTTTAAACTTAATTTACAATTTTATTTTGAAATTTAATTTTTAGAAATCTTTCTTTTTAAACTTAATTTCACAATAAAATTTTAAATATTTTTTTTACATCTTCCCTATTTTTTTTTTTCAGTGGAATTTGAAATTTTAATTTTGAAATTGAAAATTTTAATATATTCTCTTTTTGAGTGGAATTTGAAATTTTAATTGTGCAATTGAATTTTTTTTAAATATTTTCTATTTTTTCAGTTGAATTTGAAACTTTAATTTTGAAATTGAAAGTTTTAAAATCTTCCCTATTTTTTTATTGGAATTTGAAATTTAAATATTAAAATGGAAATTTTTAAAATCTTCCTTATTTTTTCCAGTGGAATTTGAAATTTTAATTTTGAAATTGAAATTTTAAAACTATTTTTTTTCAGTGGAATTTCAGATTTTAATTTTGAAATTGAAATTTTAAAAATATTCTTTTTTTTTCAGTGGAACTTGAAATTTTACTTTGAAATTGAAATTTAAAAAATATTCTCTTTTTTATCAGTTGAATTTGAAATTTTAATTTTGAAATTGAAATTTTAAAAATATTCTCTATTTTTTTCAGTGGAATTTGAAATTTTAATTGTGCAATTGAATTTTTTTAAATAGTCTCTATTTTTTCCAGTGGAATTTGGAATTTTAATTTTGAAATTGAAATTTTAAAAATATTTTCTATTTTTCCAGTGGAATTTGAAACTTTAAAAATTTCCATTTCAAAATTAAAGTTTCAAATTCAACTGGAAAAATTGAGAATATTTTAAAAATTTCCATTTCAAAATTAAAATCTTCCTTATTTTTTTCAGTGGCATTTGAAATTTTAATTTTGAAATTGAAATTTAAAAATATTCTCAATTTTTCCAGTTGAATTTGAAATTTTAATTTTGAAATTGAAATTTTTTGTATATTCTCTTTTTTCCATCAGAATTTGAAATTTTAATTTTGAAATGGAAATTTTAAAAATATTCTAATTTTTTCAATTGAATTTGAAATTCTAATTTTGAAATTTTAATTTTGAAATTGAAATTTTGAAAAATTTTCTCAAATTTTTCCCTTTAATTTGAAATTTTGATTTTAACAATTCCAATTCGTCTCACACCTCCCCTCTCCGTTTCCTCCCCCCCCAGCCAGCGACAAGGCCGAGGCCGCCCAGCACGTGGCCGTGTCCCGGCTCAGCGCCTCCAGCTCCAGCTCGGACTCGAGCAGCTCCAGCTCCTCCTCCTCCTCCTCCGACACCAGCGACTCGGATTCGGGTTAGGAAAGGGGGGGTTTGGGGGCGGGGGGGGCGGCCGCGCCGGTTCCGAAGCGGCTCTGCGGGACCGGACCCCGGTGAACCGGACGCCAGAGCCTCCACTGGGAATTGTTTTGGGGTGAAAAAAGGGGGAAAAACACATTTTCCACCCCTCCCCCCCCCCCAATTCGCTGCCAGAGGCTCCGGATCTCGGGGTGCAGCGGGAAAACACCGGGGGGGGGGGGGGGGCACACAGACCCCCCCGATTTTCCCCCTTCCCAACAAGTTTTATTGTTTGTTTGTTTGTTGTTTTAGGAATTTTTTTGGGGGGTGGGGGAGGGGGAGGTGGAATTATGGGATTTTTTTTTTTTTTTCCAAAGGGGAAAAAATTTTGGGGGTTTTTAAGAAAAAAAAAAAAAGATAAAAAAGGGGAAAAAAATTTAAAAATGTTTTAAAAATCATTAAAAAAAAAAAAACTTTTTGGGGAGAGAAAAGGGGGGGAAAAATCCTTCAATTTGCCCCTCCCCCACACCACTGTCCCCCCTCCCCCCTCATCCACGCAGGATTTTTAATTTATTTGGTGGGGGAGGGGAGTGCCCCCCCCTTTACCCCTCCCCCCCCCATGCCCCCCCCACCTGTAAATACCCCCCAGGGCAGCATGTTCCCACCCCCGGGGGGGGAGGGGGGTTTTGGGGGGGGGTGGGCGCCTGTTTTTTTACGTTGACTGTATAATTTTTTTTTTTTTTACTCATTTTGGGGTTTTTTTGTTGGTTTTTCACCCCATTTTCACCACCCCCCCCCCCCCCCCTTGGAGCCGTTTTCAGCTGAATTCTCTGTTTCGAACCTTTGGATTCTTTAACGTGTAAATAAAGAAAATATTATTGGAGTGGAGAGCGGAGGGGACAGAGCGGGACCTGGCGTCACCCTGGGGGCTGTGACGTCACCCTCAGGGATGTGACGTCACTGTGAGAGACACGATGTCACCCTCAGAGACACGACGTCACCCTCAGAGACACGATGTCACCTGGAGGGACACTCGTCACCCTTGGGCACCGTAGTCCTGGGTGCTCTTGGTGTCCCTGGTGACACTGGGTGGCGGCTTGGGGTGGCCCCAGTGGGGACAGTAGGACATGATGTCACCCTGAGAGATGTGATGTCACACTCCAGCACATGATGTCACACTCCAGGACACACTGTCACCACTGAGGGGGACACACGTCCCCCTTGAGCACCGTAGTCCTGAGCGTCCTTGGTGCCTCGTGTGACACTTGGTGACTGTCCCCCACGTGTCTGAGTGTCCCCAGTGGGGACAGTGGGACATGATGTCACCCTCCAGGATGTGTCACCCTCCAGGATGTGTCACCCTCCAGGATGTGTCACCCTCGAGCAGCGCAGCCCTTGGTGCTCAGTCTCTTGTGACACTTGTGTGACCAGGGGGACAGTGTCACCCTCCAGGACAGAGGGTGTCACCCTCGAGCAGCTCTTGCTGTCTCCTGTCACACTCAGTGACTGTCCGCCCCCCCCCCCCCCCCCCCCCCACACACCTCAGGGTGTCCCCAGTGGGACATGGGACACGTGTGACAGCTCCTCCCCCCCCCATCCAACCTCACCCCTGGTTGTTGTCACCCTGACTTGGGGACAGCTCTTGAGTGTCACCCCCCTCCCCCCCCTTCCATCGTGTGTCCCCTTGGGTAGGGGGCACCCACTTGCGGGGGTGGGGCAGTGGAGGGACACAAAAAGGGGACACAGGTGCCAGTGTCACCCCCCTGCCCCCCCCAGTCCCATAGTGACAGGAGGGCGGTGCTGCCACCTCCCCAGGCTGCTCCTACCCCCCCCCTCCACCCCTCCCACATTGGGGACCCCCCCCTTCAAGCACAGAGCACCCTGACCCCCAGTGGGGTGACACCCCCCCCACATCACCCACAATGGGGACCCCCCCAAAGCACAGAGCACCCTGACCCCCAGTGGGGTGACACCCCCCCCCACATCACCCACAATGGGGACCCCCCCCAAGCACAGAGCACCCTGACCCCCAGTGGGGTGACACCCCCCCCCACATCACCCACAATGGGGACCCCCCCCAAGCACAGAGCACCCTGACCCCCAGTGGGGTGACACCCCCCCCCCACATCACCCACAGTGGGGGCCCCCTCCAAGCACGGAGCACCCCGACCCCGGCTCTGGGTGCATCTTTATTAAGCGGAGGGTCCCCCCCAACCCCTGCTCCCGTGAGGACCCTGCGGTGGGTACAGGGGGGTGGGGGGGGACACAGACCCCGCAGCGGCGACAAGCGCAGATTGGGGGGGGGGGTCGGGGGCGGCGCTGGGATGTGGAGATCGGCCGGAGATTGGGGGGGGTCGGGGGCGGTGCTGGGATGTGGAGATCGGCCGGAGATTTGGGGGGGTCGGGGGCGGCGCTGGGATGTGGAGATCGGCCGGAGCTGGAGTCATTTCAGGAGCTCTGGAATTGGGGAGGGGGGGCGGGGGGGGGGCAGAAATTAGCAGCGGTGGGGGGGCTGCTCTGGGTGGTGGGGGGCAGATTGAGGGGGGAGGGGACACACACGTTACCTGCAGCCGGGGGAACGCGACGCCCTGAAATGGAGACAAGGTCCGTGTCAGAGCAGGGGCAGAACCCCGCCCCCCCAAGAAAAAACCCCCCAGGGAACCCCCCCGAAAAGCCTTGACCCCGCCCCCCCCTCACCCCAGGACCCCCCCCCACCACCACTCACCTTCTTCCGCACGTAGAGGAAGAGCCCCACCGCCAGGAAAATGAGCCCCAGCACGAAGCCCCCCACCCCCGTCAGCATCTTGCTCCTGGCGCCGTCCGACTGCAGCTCTGCGGGGACCGGAGCAGGGGGTCAGGGCTGGGCAGGGGGCGGCACCAGCTCCCTCCCCACATGGACCAGGGGTTTGGGACCCCCACCCCAGGGTGCCTTACCCCAGCGCTGGGTGACGGGGTGCTGCAGGCTGACGTGTTCCACCTGGCAGGCGTAGGTGTCCCCGCGCTGCGGGGTGGTTTCCAGCATCACCAGCACCTGGTAGGTCCAGTCTGCGTTCTGGATCACGTCCGTGGACACCACGCGCTCCGTCTCCTCCTGCCCGTTCTTGAACCACTTCACCTCGATCTCCGCGGGGTAAAAATCCATCACGGCACAAACCAGCCTGTCGGTCTGGGGCAGGGAGCTCGACTGCATGGGGTAGATTTCCACCTCGGGTTGAACTGGGGGAGAGTGAAAGAGAGCTGGGAAGAGCCGGGAGGGCGCCAGGGACCCCCTGCACACCTGTCCCTGTGGTGCCCAGGCAGGGCGTGCGCAGGGAGGGTGTGAGGGGGTCGTGTCCCCGTGGAGGGTGCCCAGCAGGGCACGGACACGCACGGACACGCCCCCTCCGGTGAGCCCGAGGACCTGGCTGGGGCTGGTCCCCTGGGAAATGTGCTGCCACGCACTCACCTCTCCTCTCCACGGTGAAAGGGGTCACCACCCCATAGTTGTGCCGGCAGTACGCGTCCACCTGAGCCCGTCTCTGCTCCAGTATGTCCGGCTGGCTGTTCCAGTACTTGGCCTGGGGCTCACCCAGGGGGGTGTCAGCCACATAGTACCCCACATCGCTGTCGTAGTGCGCGAACTGCTCCCGGTTGTAGATGCTCCTCGCCATGTACCTCACCCGCTCGGTGCCGTTGAGGAACTGACACTCAGACTCAAACAACCTCTGGAAAACCCCTGTTAGCACAGGGGGGCAGGTCATGGGAGGCACCATGGAGCCCCCTCCTCATCACCCCTCTCCTCCCACCCTCCCCCACGGTCACACAGCTGCGATAGGACTGGTGATGGGATCCACTGTGGGGACTCGGTTCCTGGGCCTGGGGACTGGGAAGAGTGGGAGGAGATGGAGCCCACGGGAAGGGAGGGGGCAGGAGGGAACCAGGGCAGAACTGAGCCAAGAGGCTGTTGCTGGGGTTCAGCAGGATGGGGGGGGCATCACCCCCAAACCATCCAGGAACTGGGTCTCACCTGGAGCCCACTGGTCCCAGGTCCTGCAGAGGACAGACGACAGGACAAGGGATTTGGCTGGGGCCACCCCTCACCCCCCACAGGGTGACCCTTGGGCTGGGGAGATCCTCTCGGCTTCCCCCCCTACCCCAGTACCTCCCAGTGCAGTGTGGAATCCATCCCCACCAACACCATCCCCACCGACACCACCCCCACCAACACCACCCCCACCAACACCATCCCCACCGACACCACCCCCACCAACACCATCCCCACCAGCACCATCCCCACCAGCACCATCCCCACCAGCACCATCCCCACCAACACCAACCCCACCAGCACCACCCCCACCAACACCATCCCCACCAGCACCATCCCCACCAGCACCATCCCCACCAACACCAACCCCACCAACACCACCCCCACCAGCACCACCCCCACCAGCACCATCCCCATCCCGCGGGTCTGAGGGCACCTGAGGTCTCCTCGCCACGAGCTGGGTGGGCTCCCAGCACCACCAGTGCCACCAGCAGGGCCCCAGCTCCCAGGACACGACCAGTCTCCATCGCTGCTCACAGCTAAGGCTGGAAAGGTGCTGGGACCCCCTGAGCGAGCTGGGGTGTCACCCCGGTCCTGCCCAGTGCCGGAATGGGAGTCCCAGCGAGGACCAGTGAGCAGCGAGGCTGGGCAGCGTCACCCGTCACCAGGCAGAGCCGCGCGCCTCGGGGCTCCCTCTGACACTTGTCCCTCGCTGGAGCAGTGACCCCAGGGAGGGGGCTGCTGACCCCAGCCAGTGCTGGGGCTCCCCGGCCTCATCGGTCCCCTCCTCCACCTCCACCCAGAGCCCACGCCAGGGGTGGGCGCCGCTCAAGTTCAACCGTGCACCCATGTGGGACCCTGCCCGGGCGTCCGTCCGTCTGTCTGCTCTGCAGGGTGCTCTGCACTGCCGCTCTGCCTGGGAACAGCTGAGTCAGCGCCAGGGCTCCCTCCTATTGGCTGAGGGCGCGGGGGGGCCCTTGTTCCCCAGGCAAAGGGCCCCCCGCACACAGGTCCCCGTCCCAAGAGCTGCACAGCTCCCCGCCCAAGCCTGCCCCTTCCCCGCTCCTGCGTGGCTGCCCGGTGCCAGGAGGGGCCATGGCTGGAGGCTGGGGCGTCCCGCTGGTGCTGCTGGCAGCGCTGACCCTGCGGGGTGCGGGGAGTGTGAAAGGTGCGTGGGGTGCCGGGGTCGTGGCGTGGGGGGCCTGGGGGGCAGAGCTGGGGTGTGGGGTGCCGTGGCCCCATGGGAAATAAGGGTTGGGAGAGGGCTTGGGACACGGGGAGCTCTGTCCTTCCATCTGCAGGTAACCCCGGGGTGGGGATGGGCCCCAGGTGCACCCCGGGAGGGCAGGGCAGGATGCGGAGGAGGGGGCCAGGACACTGGTTCCATACCCCCGACCCCAGCTCTGTCCCTGCAGCACCCACTGCTCCTGTGTGTCCCTTCACAGTGCCTGTGCCCCCTGTGGCCTGGCCCGGGGGGGGTTATTGTGTGGGGCAGGACAGCCAGTGCTCAAGTCCTTGGGGCCCTGGGACCACTCCCCCACAGCACATCTGGGGACAGGTGCCTGTGGTCCCCACAGCCCATCACTGGCCTCGGCTTCAGGAGATGAGGAAGGGAAACGTGGCACAGAGGTGCTGGAGTTGGGGCTGGGGCAGAGCGGGTGTCCCAGCGCTCCCTTTCCTGGGGAGCAGCATCTGCCCAGCCCTGTGGGACCCCGAGGGAAGGCAGAGGCTCAGGGTGGGCTCATCCAGGGGGGAGCGTGTGGGGAGATGGGGTGAGCCCTGTGGTGGTGGCAAGGGCACTGACGCTGTACCCGTCCCTTCCCAGTGGGGAACGTGATAGTCCAGACTGACTTCTGGCAGCGGGATGAGAAGCTGCAGCAGGAGGGTGGGCAGTTCATGTTTGATTTTGATGGGGATGAGATCTTCCACGTGGACCTGCAGAAGACAGAGACCGTCTGGCGTCTGCCCGAGTTCGGGAGGTTCGCCAGCTTTGAGGCGCAGGGAGCGCTGCAGAACCTCGCTGTAGATAAACAGAACTTGGAGATCATGATGGAAAATGCCAACCGCTCACGGGCAACCATCGGTAACAACCCGGCCACCCCCTCCACCCCTGGGGACCCTGCCATGGCCGTCACTCCCACACCCTGCGGCCCGGCCAGCAGCGGGGAGCACACGGGAACCTGGGCGCGTCCCCAGACTGGGGTGTGGGGTCTCCCTGGGTGGGCAGTGAGGGACTGCGGGGCCTGGCTGAGCCCAGGCTCTAGGGCAGCACTAACTCTTCCCTCCTCCCCATTGTCCCCAGCACCACCCGAGGTGACGGTGTTCCCCAAACACCGAGTGGAGCTGGAGGACCCCAACGTCCTGATCTGCTACGTGGACAAGTTCTGGCCGTCCGTGATCACCATCACGTGGCTGAAGAACGGGCAGGAGGTGGCGGACGGCGTCTTCGAGACCGTTTTCTACCGAGGGCAGGACCGTACCTTCCGCAAGTTCTCCTACCTGCCCTTCATCCCCACCCGGGGCGACTACTACGACTGCCGGGTGGAGCACGAGGGGCTGCCCACCGCCCTCCTGAGGCACTGGGGTGAGGAGAGGGGGCTGAGCTGGGTCCCCTCCCCTTGCAGGTGGCAATGGGGAGGGCTCAGCACCCTGTCCTCACCCACCCCCATCCCTCTGCAGAACCCCAGCTGCCCCTCCCCGTCTCCGAGAGCACCGAGACCGTGGTGTGCGCGCTGGGCCTGGCCGTGGGCATCATCGGCATCATCGTGGGCACCATCCTCATCATCAAGGCCATGAAGATGAGCAGCGCCCGCAACCAACGGGGTGTCTTGTGAGGGGGTCCTCTGCCCCCTTCCCCCCATCTGGATCCTCTGCACCCCCAGCCAGCCCTCGCCTGCCCCATATCCCTGCCCCACCTCGTCAGCACCCCCCCTTGCTCCTGCTCACACCACACAGTCACGCTGGAGATGGCTCCAGAGCCAGAGCGGGCAGGAGACCGTCCCCGCTACCAGGGGACATCACTGCAGAGCCCCAGGGGCTGCCACCACCGTGCTGGGGCGACCCTGCCCACGGCTCCTGGCCCCACGGCCATCTCCAGCTGGGGATGTGACACCTCCTCCCAGCCCAGATGTGGGGTCTCCCCTGCAGACCCCTGAAGGAAGGGGAGGTGTCCCCTGCCCCACAGCTCTCCGTCACCGCACGGTCCTGCACCCTCTGCTCCTGCTCTGCTGCGTTGTCACCACAATAAAGTTGGGTTGGGGTTGATCCTGCCGTGTGTCCCTCACTGTGAATCCCTTTCTCTGCACCGTGCTGGGGTGTGGGACGGGGACACTGCAGCTCTACAACCCCCCTTGATGTCTGGGTGATCTATGGGGTGGTGGGACGTGGTTGTGGGGCAGGGCTCCGGGGATCTAAGTCCAGCTTTTGGGTAGAGGGTGACCTGAGGACTCCAGGGTTCTCCCAGCTTATGTAGGTGGGATCTTAACACCCCTAGAGAACAATCCCATGGGGAAGGCACCGTTTGTGACTCCTGGAGGACACCATGAAGCCCATCAGCACACAGCCACACTCACAGCAAAGCCAGGAAGGGGGTCTGGGACACCCCGACCCACCCTGCTGCACCACAAACCCCAGGAGCATCGCTGGGACCTGTGGGTCTCTGGTTAACTGGGTGTGGGCAGAGCCAACACCAGTCAGGGCCCAGGGGAGTCCTCCCTCATCACTGGGTCCACCAGCACCCAGCAGGCCCCCAGGGGTGGCTGGGCTCCGTGATGCCAATGTTCACCCCATGGGTTGACCCCACTTGCAGAGCCCGGAGCTGGTCAAGGGAGGACACAGAGGGGGAGCAGGTGAAGGGCAGGTGAGGAGCCCGGTTCCCTGTGGTGCACGCACACGTATGCACACGCGTGTGAACCCTGCGCACTGGGTTGAACCCCAGAGCCACCCCCAAAACCCATCAGCTGGGGGAGGGGGGAGAGCAAAGCTGGATTCTGCTCTCAGCCAGACCAGTTCTCCCAGCAGCAGCTTTGCCTGGTAACTGGTGACCGGCAGCCCCTCTCGGGAAGGCTCTGCCCGTGCCTGTCCTGGTTCCCCTTTCCTTCCCCGTCCCCACCCGGGTGTGTGTGTGCGGGGGGGGGTTCTGTGCACGAGGTTTGAGGCAGGGGTGCCAGGGGGCTCCGCAGGGTCCGGCACAGCCTCGGTGCAGACGCTGCCCTGGGGGCTTTTGGCACTGGAGCTCCAGGTTGTGCTCAGGACGGGGTCTGAGCTCACAGGGCTGCGGCGCGCTGAGCCCCCCGTGTGCTCAGGGATGGAGACAGAGGCACAAACCGGCCAAACTGCCTCTGCCAGGGGGCTGGGGAGGAAAAAGAGACACCGAGGGAAGCCCCCCCAAAAAGGAGCAGATACCTCCCGGGATGCAGCCAAGGCAGCGGGGCGGCTGGGGGCGGGGGCTGCTTCCCTCCTCGAAGGGGAAGATGCGGCTGGAACAGAAAGCGGATGACGCGGGGCGAGGAGGATGTGAAACCCCGGCTGCCCCGCGCGCGGGTGGCACGCTGGGGTCGTGTGGGGATAGCGGAGATGTCACTGAGCCCCCGATGGAAAGGGGGACACGGCCACGGGGCTGCTCCAGCGTGGGGACTGGTGGGAAGCAGAGCTCTTGCTCTGAATAAAAATTACCTGGAAATAAAACGTTTCTAGGACAAAAATATATATATATATAAAATAGCAGCAACAGAGGAGTCTCCAGCCCTGGCAGCGTAGGATGGTGATGGGACAGGAACCCCTGTCCCTCCAGCGTAGACCTGGGGCTGACATCTCCCCACAGCCCACATGCTGAGGGGGCTCAGCCCTGGGGAGCACCAGCATCATGGGGACACGGTCAGAGCAGAGGGGATCGGCTCCGGATGGGGACATGAGGCTTGTCCTCCTCTCTGGCAAAGGGGGCACAAGCGTCCTCAGCCTCCAGGAGGACACTGGTGGCTCTGACATGAGATGCCAGCAGGGAGGGAGAAAGGGAATCGGTTTGGAAAATGGATCTCAGGCAGCACCGGGTGGGGGGAGATTCAGGCGCAGACCCAGAGCCTCACACCCTAAAAACCAACTGCCCCTCGGCTGTGCAGGGCCTGGAGCCGTCATGGGGCTGCTGGGGGTTCTCCTGGCTGAGCCCCCATGTCCTAGAGGAGCTCAGGTGTCCCCACCCAGCAACGCTGGGCCAAGGGCTCACTCAGGTCCCCGCACGCTGGGAGCAGGACCTCGGCTGCCGGGAGTCTGCCAGAGACTGGTGACGCAGCCCAGCGCTGCCTGCTGACTGGTCGGGCTGGGTTTACTGGAGGGGAAGGAAAGCGGACAAGGTCCTTTTCCCCGAAATGCTGCTGTGCCCCATACGGGGTGGGGGACGGGGGGGGGGGGCAGGGCATTGGCTTTGGTGGAAATCCCCTGTCTCTGTGCGTGTGGGGTGAGGTTGGGGGGGGCAGCAGGACGGACAGATGGAAGCATTGCTGGGCTGCCGGGCAGCTCTCACCTCCCCCCGAGGACGCCGCCAAGCTCCGCGGCGTCAGGGGCTCACGGCCAAGAAGGGATCGTTGGTGCATCAAGCCGCGCGTCCCCTTTCAGCAGGCGGTGGCCAACCCCACCCATCCCCTCCGAGGAGCTTCAGGACACCGTTACCCACCAAGCTGGTGGTCCCGTCCCTCGTGTTTGGCTCACACACACCCCCAGCCCCACATCAGGCATCTCCTCTACCTTCTGGAGAGCTCAGGGATGATGGGAAGAGGGAAATGGGTGCCAATGGTGCCAGGGGATTTCCAAGAGATGGTTTCCCCCTTCCCCACTGCTGCCAGGTCACCAGTCACCAGGAGAAAAATTGTGAGGGAAGACCCGAGCCCAGAGAGACTGGAACACCCCTAAAACACTCAAACACGCCTCGTTACTGTCATCAGGAACGGCTGCAGGAGCAGGAGGGTGACTGGCACACATGGGCCAGAGAAGAGACATGTCTCCCCCGACCCCTGACCCCCTTTGTGTCCCAGAGCTGGGCCTGGGCTCCCACCCCAGAGCGGAGCAGGACGAGCATGACACTGAGGTGGGACTTGTCCCCAGTCCCACCCCCTCACACACAGGAGAAGCACCTTTTGGGGGTCCTGGCCTTGAGCCCACCCCTCAAAGCCCACCCCATGCCACTGACACCACGATGCCAGAGGCAGGGACGCGATGTTGGGCACGGTGACAGCGCAGCAGCCCTGGCACCCGTGCAGGTGCTTTGGACTCAGCAGCACTTTGCCCTGACTACAAGGGGCACGGAGCAGCTCCATGCACCTTCTCCTTCCTCAAGCCCTGCCCAGGGTGGTTCCATCCCCACACAAGGACAGGACTGAGTCGGTTGGAGCCATCCCTGGCAAATCTGTGTGTAGCAAGCGCGGGCAAGGTGGCACAGCAGGAGTCACTGTGTCCTGGTGGCTTTGTTTTAACTCTGCCCTCTGCCACAGCACCCACCCTGGCTCTGAAGGAACCCAAAGCACCTGTGGCTCTTGAATGCTCTGTAAAAACTCATTTCCACCCAGACCCGCTGTAACTAAGGCCACCTCCCTGTCACGCTGTCACCCTCCAGCACACCCTTCCTGTCCCTTCCGTGCAAGGTTTTGCTCCTCCTCATTTACAGTTCCCATGTGTCGGGTTCTTCCTGGGCCAGGACTTCCTAAGCTTCAACATGGAGACTCTGTGGGCAGCTCAGTGAGGCAGAAAGGCAAATGATCCAGTTTTGTCTTGAGATCACACCTGTCACAGTAAAAGAGTTTTTCATTATTCCATGCATGGGACATCTCCAACCACATCAGGTCACTCAGAGCCTTGCCTGTGGCATCACAGAAGGATCGTTTGGGTTGGAAGGGATCTTTAAAGGTCATCTGCTCTATGAGAAGGGACATCTCCAACCACATCAGGTCACTCAGAGCCCCTTCCATAGCATCTCAGATGGGTTTGGTTTGGAAGGGGCCTTTGAAGAGCATCCAGTCCAACCTCCCTGCCTAGAGCAAGGACATCTCCAACCAGAACAATGTCCCAAATGAGCCTGAACTTTTCAAGGGATGGGGCATCTCCAACCTTTCTGGGGTAACTTGTTCCAGTGTCTCAACACCCTCAACATAAAAAAATGTCTTCCTTAGATTTAGTCTGAATCTACCCTCTTTTAGCTTAAAACCCTTCCCTCTTGTCCTTTTGCTACAAGATGAGCGAGGTGCTGACCCTCACTCCACCAGCAAGGCCCCTGCCCCACACAGCCCTGCCTTTGTCCCCATGTCCTCTCATGCAACTACAGCACAGCCACCACCACCGGCTGCCGCCATCGCGCTCTGCCAGCCCAGCCCGGCTTCATCCACACAAAGAACACTTTGATATTAGTCAGCCCCTGCCCTGGCGGGTTTCATAACTGAACAAATGGTTGTTCCACCCTAAAAACACGCATTGAGGGGATATTTTTATCTCAGAAACCCAGCTGCTCCTCATGGACAGAACACCAGTGGACCCCGGCATCAGCCTCCCCTGAGGGGGAAGAGGCAGACATGGCTGGGCTGGCATCACACCTCAGCCCGGTTACACCCTGTGTCCTGCCGGGGAGAGGCAGCGGCAGCAGCGGCTGCTGGAACCGGCCCGGCGCCCTCCAGTGACGGTCAGAGCCATCGACCAACACGGCTGCGGCTTCCTGCCCTTTCCCCCTCTCACACAGCCATGGCTTCCTGTTCGCTTCCCCTCACACTACCATGATTTCCTGTTCGCTTCCCCTCACACTACCATGATTTCGTGCCTGCTACTCCCCTCACGCCTCAGTCCCTTCCCGCCCTTTTCTCCCCTCACGCTTCAGCCCTTTCCCGCCCTTTTCTCCCCTCACACCTCAGCCTCTTCCCGCCCTTTTCTCCCCCCTCACGCCTCAGCCTCTTCCCGCCCTTTTCTCCCCCCTCACGCCTCAGCCTCTTCCCGCCCTTTTCTCCCCTCACGCCTCAGCCTCTTCCCGCCCTTTTCCCCCCTCACGCCTCAGCCTCTTCCCGCCCTTTTCCCCCCTCACGCCTCAGCCTCTTCCCGCCCTTTTCCCCCCTCACGCCTCAGCCTCCACCCGCCCTTTTCTCCCCTCACGCCTCAGCCTCTTCCCGCCCTTTTCTCCCCTCACGCCTCAGCCTCTTCCCGCCCTTTTGCCCCCTCACGCCTCAGCCTCTTCCCGCCCTTTTCTCCCCTCACGCCTCAGCCTCTTCCCGCCCTTTTCCCCCCTCACACCTCAGCCTCTTCCCGCCCTTTTCTCCCCCCTCACGCCTCAGCCTCTTCCCGCCCTTTTCTCTCCCCTCACACCTCAGCCTCTTCCCGCCCTTTTCTCCCCTCACGCCTCAGCCTCTTCCCGCCCTTTTCTCCCCTCACGCCTCAGCCTCTTCCCGCCCTTTTCTCCCCCCTCACGCCTCAGCCTCTTCCCTCCATTTCCCCCCTCACGCCTCAGCCTCTTCCCGCCCTTTTCTCCCCTCACGCCTCAGCCTCTTCCCACCCTTTTTCCCCCGTCACGCCTCAGCCTCTTCCCGCCCTTTTCTCCCCCCTCACGCCTCAGCCTCTTCCCGCCCTTTTCTCCCCTCACGCCTCAGCCTCTTCCCGCCCTTTTCTCCCCCCTCACGCCTCAGCCTCTTCCCGCCATTTTCTCCCCTCACGCCTCTGCCTCTTTCCGCCATTTTCCCCCTCATACCACTGTCCCTTCCCACTCTTTGACCCCCTCCTGCCCCACATTGCACCCAGCCATGGTTGACAGTTCAGGATCCCCACGAGAAGATTGTCCATGTCCCAGAACATGGGAAATCTGTTGGCAGAGGCTGATTGTCCAAGCTTTGAGGGGAGTAATGGATCTCTGAGGAGAACTGGGAATTGTCAGGGGATGCGGTGAGTCAGGGAGAGGTTGTGCATGGGGAGGGGTGTAGTGGGAACAGCCAGGGACGGTGGTAACGGTGATGGTGACCAGGAGATTTGGGCATGGTGTGAGCAAGGTCTCTGAGGGTAAAGAGAAGCAGGGAGGAGGACACGAGGGGTTTGGGGGGGAAACAGGGTGTGGCTAGTGGGGAAGGCATTATGGTAGCCACCCGTGGCCAAGCACAGGCAGATCCACGGGGGAGAAACGAGGGGAAGAAGCGCCAGCAGGAGGAAGGGGAAAATGTGAGTGGAAGGGGCTTGTGGGTGCTTTTCCCTGGGATGAGCTGCAGCTTCAGGGGACCAAAAACCTTCTGTTTTTTCCCCAAAGCTCATGGGTTTTTAAGTAATTTTTTTTAATCCTGGCTTTTCTTTTTAGTTCACAAAACTTCTGTTTGAGCCATTGAGGAGAATTTTGTATCCTGGATGTTCTGCAGCTCCT
This sequence comes from Caprimulgus europaeus, assembly GCA_907165065.1. Next base: position 178,893 of record CAJRAV010000009.1, read on the forward strand.
GGACTGAGCAGCTCGTTTGCAGCCGCTTTTACTATCAGTGGATTGATGTGCACATGTGTTTATTCCCCATTTTTCTCCCCAGAGTGGAAACTTCATGGAGGAATTGAATGATGGAGGGAAATCACGTAGTTAAGCTCGGGAAAAGTGGGAGAAAGGAAGGGGAAAAAAAATAATAAAAAGACCCCCAAAAGCAGCAAAATTATAGATGATATATTACAATACAACTTAAAAAATTACTTACAGAACATTTTACAGGCCGCCGGCTCAGCACCAGGGGGCACACGTCTGCTTTTTAAGAAAACTAAAAAGCAAAGACTGATGATGCCCCTTTAAACTTCTTTTTATCAGAAGAGAAAATAATTTTTTACTTTTCTTTTTTTTTTTAATTTCTTTTTTCCTCCCCTCCCTCCTCCTCCAAGCACTGGGCTGAGTTAATCTCCACGCAGAAATTCACTTCTTGATTATTGGTTTTTTTTGGGGGGTGGTGGGAATCCACAATGACACCACAGGGCCTGGTGTTGCTGGTTTGTATCCACTCCTTTAAATAATATAATTAATTTAAAGATAAAAAATCAAAGAAACACAGTAAAAACACAACGTCCTTCTCTGTCACCTCCTCCCACGGGGTAAGGATGGGCTTTGTCGGAGACACCCGGTCTGAGATGATTTGCAAGGACTGAGGACAGGGACTGGAACCCCTTTGAGCCAATGGATGCAGCGGGGAAGAGAAGTTGAACCCTGATGGTTTTTTGGGGTTTGTTTGGGGTTTTTTTTCAGTTTAATTAGCCTTGATTAGCAAAGTAACGAAGTCAAGCAGCCGCTCTGCCTGTGTGAACGGGGCTGGACCGGACCACGGAGCTCTGGGAGGTCGGTGCGCTGTTGGAGGTGGACCAGGTTGGTGTGGGATGATGCTCTTGGGGACAGACGTGTTCCTCCTGACCCCGAGAGACCAGTTCTGAACCACGTGGTGCGAGTCCACACGGGGCAAGAGAGGAACGACGGCTCTTTTGGTGCTAATTATCCCAAAAACGTGCTCGCGGTGCTTGGCCCGGCCACCGTCACCCCGAGCTTGCTGCCACCTTACGCCTTAAAACCCTTCAGCTCTCCAGGCAGAGAGCAAGCCCCGAGTACTGCTCCCTCTGCTCCTGGAGGGGTTCGTCCTGGGGCGGTGGGGCTGGAGAAAGAGGGGAGCATGGAGAAGAAGCCCTGGGAATGCTGGGATTCGGAGGGAGGTACTGGGAGGACGGGAGCCAAGGGAGGTAGCCAGTGGATCCGGTAAAGATTTTCCTCTCTGTCTCTCTACATATTAAAATATCGATTTATTCTAAGCATTAAAGTCTCTTTGGCGTCTTCTCCAGACCCTGGGCCCCGTGGGAGCGGTAGCGGCGGCGACTCGGTCTCGTGACGCGTGGGCAGGGCTGGCACCTCGGCTCCTGGTGGCAGCGGCGGGTGGGTGACGTGATGCCACGGGGGAGGTGAGTCCTGTTGCTTCGCTGCCCGGGTACGGTTTGGGGGCAGAGGAGGCCAATTTTGTCCCACTGGAGGCCAGGGTGTGGCTGTTTTGGGGTGATTTGGTCCTAACCGAGGAAACAGACTGGGCCAACCTCGAATCCAAACCTCTGTCCGGGCTCCCCGAAGTCCGTGACGCGCACGTCCAGCAGCGGGAGCTGCTCCAGGCGGGGCGTGTTCACCTCTAGCACCGTCCGGCTGGAGCCCTTGCGTGTCTACGGGGAAGGGGAGGCAGAGGGATGGGTCAGGGGCTGGTGGGACACTGGGAGCACCAGCATGGGAGAAGCTCATGGAGAGCAAACCCTTCTCGTTGAACCGGTGGCTTCTGCTGCTCTGGTATTACCCAGGCTCACAGCTGGGGGTTGGAAGGGACCTCTGGAGATCATCCAGGCCAACCTCCCCACCAAAAACATCTCGAGCAGGTTGCACAGGATGACATCCAGGAGGGTTTGGAATCTCTCCAGAGAAGGGGACCCCACAACCTCTCTGGATGGCCCATTCCAGTGCTCTGTCACCCTCACAAGTTTTTCCTCATCTTCAGTTGGAGCTTCCCATGTTCCAGTTTGTGACCGTTGCCCCTTGTCCTGTCACTGGGCGCCACTTGGCAAGAGTCTGGCCCCACCCTCTCAACACCCACCCTTTAGGTATTGATCAGCATTGATAAGGTCCTCTCTGTGTCTTCTCCAGGCTAACCAGGCCCAGGTCTCTCCACCTTTACTCATCAGAGAGATGCTCCAGTCCCCTCATCATCTTCACACCCCTCCACTGGACCTTCACCAGTAGCTCCTGGTCTTTCCTAAACTGGGGAGCCCAGAACTGGACACAGCACTGCAGATGTGGCCTCACCAGTTCAGTTGGAACTTCCCTCGACCTGCTGGCCACGCTCTTCTAAATACATCCCAGGAGACCTTCCTGGCCACAACCAAACTTGGCTCAACCCTGGAGTGTCTCTGTTCATCCACCTCCTGCGACCCAGAATTCTGCTGGATCATCCCTCTCCACTACACCACACTTAAACTCATGGCACCCTCAAAGGAAAGATCTCCTCTAACCCCTTCCATCCCTCCATCTTAGTGTCTTCTAGCGCTTCCTCTCTCCTCATCACCCCTTTGTCCCTTCACCCATCCTTTCTTCTTCACCCTCCTCCTCCCATCTCTCCTCCAGCCTCACCTCCTCATCACCCCTTTGTCCCTTCACCCATCCTTTCTTCTTCACCTTCCTCTTCCCATCTCTCCTCCAGCCTCACCTCCGCTTCCACCCCTTTCTCCCTTCACCCAGCCCTTCCTCTTCACCTTCCTCCTCCCATCTCTCCTCCGGCCTCACACCCCTTTCCCCACCGTCCCCCCGCGCCGCGCTCACCGCGCAGCCGTCGGTCGCAGCTTTGAGGTAGGGGCTGGTGTCGTAGCTGAGCTCCTCCTCGTTGGCCGCCAGGAGGCGGAGGGCGCGCTGGTGGTCCCCGGAGGCGGCGCTGTGCCACGCCGTGGAGCGGTGGCAGTGGTAGGTGAAGTTCTGCCGGGCAGAGACGCTGAGGAGCCGCAGGAAGGTCAACTGCACCACGCCGAGGGGTTGGCTCTCCGCGTCCGTGTAGGAAAACTGCGGGGTCAGGAGAGGAGCTCATGGGGGACACCGAGGTGAGCAGCACTGAGGGGGTTGTAGGGGAGGGCAACCAGGGTGTGAGGTGGGGTGCAGGGAAGGATGGTGGGGCTTGGTGTCCACGTGCGCCAGCGTTCCCTCCTGGAAGAGGAGAGAGACCCTCCCACAGGGAACACATCCACGAGCTGAGGGCGTCCTTACCCTGCTGCCCTCCTGGAACTGACTGAACCACCGCTGGGTCACCTTCTCCTCCTCCCACGCCGACATCTTCACCTGGAAGAGGTGAGGTGGCCGTGAGCGTGGCGGAGGTCACCTTCTCCTCCTCCTCCTCTCCTGCCGCCATCTTCTCAGTCCTCACCACCCTCCCTCCTCCCCCAGAACCCCACCACGCCGAGCTGCCCCCCATCTTCGCTCACCTCCTGTACCTCCTTGCTGGGAAAGACACAGGTCTCCCCTCCTGCCGTGAAGTTGCAGTAAACCTTGAAGGAGTCTCGAGCGCAGCCTTG
>CAJRAV010000009.1:185000-196644 GCA_907165065.1 Caprimulgus europaeus
CTTCCCTCACCCCCTTCCCTCACCACCCCTCCCTCAGCACCACCCTCCCCTCACCACCCCTGTCCCTCCCCCCCACCGTCCCTCACCGTCGGGCAGACCCGGGTGGCTCAGCTGCAGATCCTGGCACGTGCGGGCCGGGTTGTCCCGGGTGCCCATGGGGCGCCTTAACCCTTCGATCTCCTGCTTGAGGGAGTTGAGGGAACCGAAGATCTCCTCCATGCCCTCGGCGTAGTCGCGGGGTGCCTGGTCAGCGGGTGCTGTCTCTCCATCTTCACCCTCCTCCTCCTCCTCCTCCTCCTCCAGCAGCAGCTGGCTGCCGTCGATGGAGCGCTTGCTCTTCTTGGGCAGCTGGATGGGCAGCGGCTGGATCACCTCCCCGGGGGGGCCCTGTGCAAACACCCCCCCATCAGCGCCCCGACCCCCCAACCGCTCCGTGCTCCGGCTCCGAGCCAGGCCACGTCCTTCTGCATCCATCCCCAGGTGTCATCTGCTGCTCCTACCCCCCACCCCGACCCCCAACCTCCCCTGTCATCCACACCTGACCCACTCACCGGGTGGCCGGGGGGTCCTGGGGGTCCACGTTGTGTCATCTGCTGCTCCTACCCCCCACCCCAACCCCGGTGTCACACCTCCCCTGTCATCAACACCTGACCCACTCACCGGGTGGCCGGGGGGTCCCGGGGGTCCACGTTCACCTTTAGGTCCTGCTTGACCCTAAAAAAAACCCCAACAGACACTGGCAGAGTGGGCAGGAGTGAGGGTGGTGGCAGGGTGGGGACATCAGCTTGGTGCTTACCATGGCTCCCTTGGCACCTTTGGGACCAGCTGGACCCTGTAAAACGAGACCAGCTCTGTCAGTGACCGGGGTGGCCACGGTGGGGTGGGGGGACAGGAGCTCCTGCCTCACAAACCTAGGGGGGGAAACTGGGAGCACAGGGGCAAGGACCCCATGATCTTAAAGGTCTTGGGTTGGACCCCATGGTGTTAAAGGTCTGGGGTGGGACTCCATGACCTTAAAGACCTTTGGTTGGACCTCATGATCTTAAAGATTTTGGGTTTGACCTCATGATCTTGGGGTTGGACTCCATGGTCTTGGGTTGGACTCCAAGACCTTAAAGGTCTTTGGTTGGACCCCATGATCTTAAAGATTTTGGGTTGGACCTCATGATCTTAAAGATTTTGGGTTGGACCCTATGATCTTGGGGTTGGACTCCATGGTCTTTGGTTGGACCCCATGATCTTAAAGGTCTTTTCCAACCAAACCAATGTGATGATTCCAGGGAGGAGAGAGGGGGAGGGGGCTTGGAGAGGGAGGGACGTGGGACCAGCAGGACAGGGACATCACTCACGGGAAGTCCAGGGGGACCAGTGGGACCGATGGGTCCGGTAGCACCAGGGATCCCCTGCGTGATGGGGGGAGAGCAGAAACCAGGGTGAGGAAACAGCGTCAGCCCCATTCCCACCCCCCCACCCCCAGATCCCCCCCAGGTTGTCCTCTGCCCCATTGTTTTCACGTGGTCCACGTGGGTCCCCCCCAAACCACGTCCCACCCACGTGGACCCCCCCAAACCACGTCCACCCACGTGGGTCCCCCCAAACCACATCCACCCACATGGACCCCCCCAAACCACGTCCACCCACGTGGACCCCCCCAAACCACGTCCCACCCACCACGTCCCACCCATGTGGGTCCCCCCCAAACCACATCCCACCCACATGGACCCCCCCAAACCACGTCCCACCCACCACGTCCCACCCACGTGGGTCCCCCCCAAACCACGTTCACCCACGTGGACCCCCCCAAACCACGTCCCCGTTTCCCCCCAGTGTCCCCCATTTTCCACACTCACGGTTTCTCCTTTCTGCCCCGTGGAGCCCTGGGGACCGGGGAGACCTCGGTCCCCCTTCTCCCCCTGCTCCCCCGGGGGTCCGATCAGGCCGATGAGACCCGGGTGGCCCTGGAGGAGACACAAAGGCGACGTGGTGGGTGCCCAGGGGGGGACAACACCCACAGGAACCAAACCACCCAGTGCTGGCTGCCTGCTGGGGTTTGGGGTCCCCACCCGAGGCGCCACACGTGGTCCCCAACTTGCTGTTGGGTGTGGTGGTGACCTGGGGCACGGGTCACCTGCTGCACCCCCCTCACCTTCTCTCCCTTAGCACCGGTGTCACCTTTGAGGCCGGGGAGACCCGGGGGACCCTACAGAGAAACGTGTGAGGTGTTGGGGTGCGTAAAGTGGGGGATCCCCTCTTGGAGGCAGGGGGGGTCATGATGGGAGGAGAGGTGACCACACTCACCACTGGTCCTGGTGGCCCAGCTTGGCCTGTGGTCCCTGGTTTGCCTTGTTCTCCCTACGCGAGAGGACACGGTGAGTGACACCGGTGCCACCAGGGCCAGCCAGACCCCGGGTGGTGACAGGTCTCGGTCCCCTCCCCGGGGGACACTCAGACCCTCATCCCTCCTCCGCTGTCACCCCGAGCAGGGGACACTGGGGTCACTCACCACCGAGCCGGGGAGACCTCGGAGGCCGTCAGGACCCTGCTTCCCAGCGAGGCCTTGGGGACCCACGGGACCTGTCTTGCCGGGAGCACCCACGGCTCCCGGTTCTCCCTGTGGGGACGGAGGAGCCGGGTGAGGCCGGCGCCGTGCGCGGCCACCACCGGACCCCAGGGTGTCACCGAACCCCTCACCTTGGCACCCTTCTCGCCTTGGCGTCCCTCAGGGCCGGGGGAGCCGGCTGGACCCTGCGGAGGGGACAAACAGGACGATGAGGGACAGGGACATCCGGGTGGGTGGCACAGGGGTGTGTGACACCCCCAAACCGGGCTGGGCCGGGGCTTACCCGCTTCCCCAGGGGACCTGGAGGGCCGTTCTCGCCTGTGGGACCTGGTGAACCCTAGGGATGGAGAAGAGGAAGAGGTGGGAAGAGGAAGAGGTGGGAAAGAGGAAGAGGTGGGAAGAGGAAGGAGTGGGAAGAGGAAGAGGTGGGAAGAGGAAGGAGTTGGGAAGAGGAAGAGGTGGGAAGAGGAAGGAGTTGGGAAGAGGAAGGAGTTGGGAAGAGGAAGAGGTGGGAAGAGGAAGGAGTTGGGAAGAGGAAGGAGGTGGGAAGAGGAAGGAGGTGGGAAGAGGAAGAGGTGGGAAGAGGAAGGAGTTGGGAAGAGGAAGAGGTGGGAAGAGGAAGGAGTTGGGAAGAGGAAGGAGGTGGGAAGAGGAAGGAGGTGGGAAGAGGAAGAGGTGGGAAGAGGAAGGAGTTGGGAAGAGGAAGAAGTGGGGAAGAGGAAGAGGTGGGAAGAGGAAGGAGTGGGGAAGAGGAAGAGGTGGGAAGAGGAAGGAGTTGGGAAGAGGAAGAGGTGGGAAGAGGAAGAGGTGGGAAGAGGAAGGAGGTGGAAGAGGAAGGAGTTGGGAAGAGGAAGAGGTGGGAAGAGGAAGAGGTGGGAAGAGGAAGGAGGTGGAAGAGGAAGGAGTGGGGAAGAGGAAGGTGAGGAGGAGGAAGGACGTGAGGAGCACCCATGGAGGATCCCAGGACCAGATCTTATGGCCAGGGGTGGGAACCCAGCCTGGACTCCCCCGGATCCCCAAAGGAAAGGGGACCCCAAACCCCCCGGAGGGGTGGGGGACCCGGAGCGGTGGTGGGGGGCGGGGGGGACGCACGGGAACGGGGCTCTCACCGGTTCACCGGGTTCTCCGTCCTCCCCGCGCTCACCCTTGGCACCATCCTGGCCCTGTTGGGATGAGAAGATCCAGAGTGACCACCCCCCCTCACCCCGAATCCCAGGCCCACCCCCAAGGGACCATGGGGGTGGGGTGGGGGGGGGTGGGGGGGGGACGGGACACACTCACCCTTGGACCCATTTCACCGGGGGGTCCGGGATCGCCGGGGAAACCAACGGGACCCTAAAACAGACGGAGCCGGTAGCCCAACGGGACCCCCCACCCCAAAAAAAAGCGAAGCCACCCCGTCCCCTCCCCGTGTCCCCCACATCCTGGGGGGGGTGGATGTCCCCCACATCCTGGGGGGGGGACACACACAAGTGACACTCACGGGGTTTCCCTTGGGTCCGTCATCTCCGGGGGGTCCTTTCCCACCGGGGGGTCCGGCAACACCGGCAGCTCCGGCTTCTCCCTTCTCCCCTCGTTCACCCCGTGGGCCCTGCGGTGTGGGATGGGGGGGTCAGCAGCTGGGGGGGGGTGGGGACAGATTTTGGGGTGTGGGGGGTCACTCACCTTGACTCCCGGCTCCCCTTGAATTCCCGGAGCTCCCGATTCACCGGGATCCCCCTAAAATGGGAACAGAGAGGTCAAGCCCCCCCACCCCACACCATGCCCCCCCCCCACTCCAGATCAGTCCCACGGCCTCACCCCACCTCTGCACCCCACTAATGCAGCTCCTGCCCCCCCCTCCCGGAGAGTGAACCCCAATATTTGGGGTAAATCCCAAATCCGGAGTGAACCCCAACATCGGGCCGGTACCTTCTCACCAGGAGGTCCCAGGTTCCCGACACCTCCAGGGGGTCCCTGGGGTCCCTGTGGAAAGAGTTTTTGGGGGGGTGGGGGGTGGGGGAGCAGATCCAGTCACCCCAATACCCCACATGTGGAATATGGGGTGGGGGGGCAGGTGGAAATGGGGGGAAATGGGGGGAAAATGGGGTCACTCACATCAGCTCCAGAAGGTCCAGCTGGACCACGGGGTCCTGGGGGGCCGGGTGGACCCTGGAAATGGGGGGGGGGGGGGGGGGAGCACAGAGTGAGGATATTTTGGGGGTACCCCCACCCTGAGTGATGCGATGGGGGGGTTCACATTGGGGGGGGGGTGGGGGGGGAAGGGGGTCACTCACCATGGGTCCCACGTCACCCGTTTCACCCTTCTCACCCGCCGGACCCGGCAGACCCTGGGGGGGGGGGGGGGGGGGGGAGTGTTAATTGGGGGGCAGGGCAGTGTTAATTGGGGGGGGGAGTTAATTGGGGGGGGGGGGCACACACACAATGGGGGGTGGGGGGCAGATGTGGGGTGCTGGGTATTGGGGGGCAAACAGGGATGAATATATAAATGGGGGGGGGGAACCCCTCCTGGGGGGTGTCCCCCCTCCTTAATTTGGGGACAAACAGGATGGGGTGCGGTGACACGCGGCCGTGGGGTGATGGTGAGGGGGGGGGTTTTGTGGGGGGGGGGTCCCCCCAACTTACCTGGAGTCCAATGGGGCCGGGGGGGCCGTTAAAACCCCGCGTCCCCTCGTCACCTTTAGCCCCAAAATGTCCTTGGGGACCTCTGGCACCTGGTTCCCCATCAGCACCCTACGAGGTGGGGGGAGGAGGGTCGGTCACCTCATGGTTGGGGACAAGGTGACCCCAAAGGTGACACTGAACCCACCCCCCCCCCAAAAAAAGCCCCCCCAACTCCACGCCGTCACCCGACTCACAGCAGCTCCAGGTTGCCCAACTGGTCCAATGGGTCCTGGGGGGCCAGGGGGACCCTGTGAAGGAGGGAAGGGAGGGGGGCAGTGAGAGGGGGACACTGGGGGGGGGGGTACAGTGGGGACAAAGGTGACATTTGGGGGGGGGGGGTCACACTCACGTGCTCGCCCTTGTTGCCTTTGGTGCCTTTTTGTCCTGGTTCGCCCCCTTCACCCTGATTTTGGGGGGCGGGGAGGGGGGGGGGAGAGAAGGAGGGTGCTCAGCCCCAGCGTGGGGACAAAGAGGGGATGGGGGGGGGACATGGGGACAGGGGGGGGACCTCACCTTGTCACCATCCTCCCCAGGGCCACCTGGGGGGCCAGCGGGACCAGGTAACCCCACAGGACCCTGGACACCATCTCGGCCAGCGGGACCCATGGGACCCTTCTCACCCTGGAGAGATGGGGGGGGGGGAAGGGGGGAAAAGGGAGTGAGGAGGGGGTGATGGGGGGGGGTGAGGGGTGCAGGTACCCCCCCACCCCCCCTCCCCGAACCCCAATTCCCACGGGGTGTCCCCCAAAACTCACAGGAACTCCTTTCTCCCCGGCAGGACCCGGTGGTCCCTGTGGTCCTGGGCGTCCTGGGGGTCCCACGGGGCCACCTTGTCCTGGGCCACCTCTCTCTCCTGGAGACCCCTGGATGGGGGGGAGGGGGGGGGGGAAATTGGGGTGGGGGGGGGCAAAAAGGGGGTGTCAGGCTGAGGGGGGTCATGGCCAGTGGGGTGACAGCGGGGGGGTGACACTCACAGCGGGTCCTGGGGGTCCTGCGGGTCCCTCGTTGCCCTTCAGTCCTGGTCCACCCTGGGGGGAAGGGGGGGTCAGTGTGAAGTTGGGGGGTGCAGGGTGGGGGGGTCAGTGTGATATTGGGGGGTGGGTTCAGGGTGGGGGGGTCAGTGTGATGTTGGGGGGCTGTGGGGTTCGGGTTGGGGGGTCAGTGTGATGTTGGGGGCTGTGGAGTTCAGGGTGAGGGGGGTCAGGGTTGGGGGGCTGTGGGGTTCAGGGTGGGGGGGTCAGTGTGATGTTGGGGGGTTCAGGGTTGGGGGGGTCAGTGTGATGTTGGGGGGGTCAGGGTTGGGGGGCTGTGGGGTTCAGGGTTGGGGGGTCAGTATGATGTTGGGGGGTTCAGGGTGGGGGGGGTCAGTGTGATGTTGGGGGGCTGTGGGGTTCAGGGTGGGGGGGTCAGTGTGATGTTGGGGGGGTCAGTGTGATGTTGGGGGGGTCAGGGTTGGGGGGGCTGTGGGGTTCAGGGTTGGGGGGTCAGTGTGATGTTGGGGGGGTCAGTGTGATGTTGGGGGGCTGTGGGGTTCGGGGTGGGGGGTCAGTGTGGTGTTGGGGGGCTGTGGGGTTCGGGGGGGTCAGTGTGATGTTGGGGGGTTCAGGGTGGGGGGGGGTCTCGGGGATTTACTCACGGGGGTGCCGGGCAGACCCCGCTCACCGGGGAAACCCCGCAAACCGGCCGGGCCGTCCTTGCCGGGGGGGCCCGTGGGGCCGGGGTCTCCCTGGGGGAGAAACGGGGGGGGGGGGGTGAAATGAGGGGGGGTGAAATGAGGAGGGGGGGTGAAATGAAGTGGGAGGGGGTGAAATGGGGGGGGTGAAATGAGGAGGGGGGGTGAAATGAGGTGGGGGGGTGAAATGAGGGGGGGGTGAAATGAGGTGGGGGGGTGAAATGAGGAGGGGGGTGAAATGGGGGGGGTGAAATGAGGTGGGGGGGTGAAATGAGGGGGGGGATGGGGGTGAAATGAGGTGGGGGGGGTGAAATAAGGGGGGGGTGAAATGAGGTGGGAGGGGGTGAAATGAGGTGGGAGGGGGTGAAATGAGGTGGGGGGGTGAAATGAGGGGGGTGTGTGAAATGAGGGGGGGGGAAATGAGGGGGGGGTGAAATGAGGGGGGGGTGAAATGAGGTGGGGGGGTGAAATGGGGGGGTGAAATGGGGGGGGTGAAATGAGGGGGGGGTGAAATGAGGTGGGGGATGGGGGTGAAATGAGGGGGGGGTGAAATGGGGGGGGGGTGAAATGGGGGGGGTCCACCCCCCCTGTCTCACCTTGGTGCCCTCCTTGCCCGAGGGTCCCGGCAGCCCCTGCTCTCCTGGGGGGCCGGGGGGGGCCCGGGTGCCCCCTCTCCCCCATGGGGCCGGACTCACCGGCAGCTCCCTGGAGTTGGGGGGGGGGGGGGAAAGTAAGAGTCAATGCAGCCCCCCCAAAAAAATTGGGGACCCCCCACCCACTCACCCCCCCACCCATAGGAACCCACCTGAGGTCCCACCACCCCGGGGGGGCCGGGGGGGGCCGCTTTTGCCTTGGAAGCCCTGGAGGAGAGAGAAATGGGGGGGGGGGGGCAACACCAGGAGTAACTTGTGAGTAAACCAGGAGTAACCTGGGGGGTGGGGGGGGGGGGGGACGTGGGGTGGGGGGGGGGTGGGGACAGGTGAGCAGCTGGGGGGGTGATGGGGGGGTGATGGGTGTTTGGGGGGGGTCACACTCACGACTTCTCCTCGCTGCCCGGGGTGTCCGGGGAGCCCGTCCTTACCGGGGGGGCCCTGTGGGGGGAGAAGTGGGGTGAGGGGGGGGTGAGAAATGTAGGGGGGGGGGTCACCTCAGGTGTGGGGAGGGGGGGGGTCACCTCAGGTGTGGGGTGACATGAGGAGGGGGGGGCACCCAATGACTTACGGGGGGTCCTTTGGGTCCTGGGAAGCCGTTGGGTCCCTGAGGTCCTGGCAGACCCTGGGGGGGAGAAAATTGGGGGGGGGGGGGGGGTGTTAATTAACACAAAGCTCATTAGCAAAGCATTGAAACCACCCCCCCCTCAGTGCGGGGCAGGGGGGGGCGCTGTGTGCACCCATGGTGGGGGGAGGGGGGGGGGTGAGCTGGGGGGGGGGGGTCTGGGTGACAGCGGGTGTCACCCCCCCCCCCCCCCAGGGTGACAGAGCCCAGCACAGACGTGGGGGGGACAACACCGGGGGGGTCACCAAATGGGGGGGGGACAACACCGGGGGGGTCACCAAATGGGGGTCACCCCCCCTCCAGGGTGACAGAGCCCAGCACAGATGTGGGGGGGACAACACCGGGGGGGGCGGGTCACCAAATGGGGGGGGGACAACACCGGGGGGGTCACCAAATGGGGGTCACCCCCCCCCCCCCCCCAAACCTTACCCGTTCTCCGGGGGGGCCGGGGGGTCCATCACTGCCAGATGTGCCCTGAGGTGGGGTGAGGGGGGAGGAGGGGGGGTGAGCATATGAGGGTCCGGGATGACCCCCCCCTCACTCTCCCCCCCCCCAAACCCCCCCCCCAACTGACCTTTGCCCCCGACTTTCCGGTGGCTCCTCGTGGTCCCCGTTGACCCCTGGGACCCTATGGGGGGGGGGGACGGACACAGATGATCCATCACCCCCCCTTGGATTTGGGGAGACCCCCACCCCATAGATAGGGTGGGGGGCACCTTAATGGGGGGGTGGGGACACAGCACATCCCCCCCCCCAATGAACCCTGCCCCACACTCACCGTGGGGCCCCGCTCACCCCTCGGCCCCGATTTACCCGACAGACCCTAGAAAATAATTACAAGGGTTAATTGGGGGGGGGGGACAGGGGGCAGAGACCCCCCCACGGTGTCCCCAGAGTGGGGGGGACACGGGTGAGGGGGTGGGGGGGGTGGGGGTGGGGGGGGGGTCACTCACCCGCGCTCCCTTCTCGCCGTTGGTGCCGGGGAATCCGGGGAAACCCTGAGAGCCCTGGGGGGGAGGGGAGGGAGATGTGGGGTGAGGGGGGGAGATTGGGGTGGGGGGGAGAGTTTGGGGTGGGGGGGGAGATGTGGGGTGGGGGGCGTGTGGGGTGGGGGGGGAGATGTGGGGTGGGGGGGGGATATGTGGGGTGAGGGGGGGAGATGTGGGGTGAGGGGGGGATATGTGGGGTGGGGGGGGCAGAGATTGGGGTGGGGGGGGAGATGTGGGGTGAGGGTGGGGGGTGTGGGGTGGGGGGGGTATGTGGGTGGGGGGGATATGAGGGATGGGGGGAGATGTGGGGTGAGGGGGGGATATGTGGGGTGGGGGGGGAGAGATTGGGTGGGGGGCGTGTGGGGTGAGGGGGGGAGATGTGGGGTGGGGGGGATATGTGTGTGGGGGGTATGTGGGGTGAGGGGGGGTATGTGGGGTGATTGAGGGGGAATATGTGGGGTGGGGGGGGGGGGTGTGGGTTGGGGGGGATATGTGTGGGGGGGGGTCTGTGGGGTGGGGTGGGGGGATGTGTGGGGTGGGGGGGATCTGTGGGGCAGCCCCACGGCTCTCTCACCTTGGGGCCCTGCCGCCCCGGGTACCCGGGCAGACCCGGAACCCCCAGCTTTCCCTGTGGGAAAGAGGTGGGAAATGGGGGGGAGGGGGAGGGGGCGTCATGGGGGGGTCTTCACTGTGACCCCCCCCCACCATGAGGTGTCCCCTCATTGTCCCCTCATTGTCCCCTCGTGTCCCCTCGTGTCCCCCCTTGTCCCACCTTGGTACCCTCATGTCCCCCCATGTCCCCCCGTGTCCCCTCCTGTCCCCCCAATGTCCCCCGTGTCCCCCCATGTCCCCTCGTGTCCCCCCATGTCCCCTCGTGTCCCCTCGTGTCCCCACCATGTCCCCCATGTCCCCCGTGTCCCCCCATGTCCCCTCGTGTCCCCCCATGCCCCCCCGTGTCCCCCCATGTCCCCCCGTGTCCCCCCGTGTCCCTTGGTGTCCCCCATGTCCCCCCGTGTCCCACCATGTCCCCCCACGTCCCCCCGTGTCCCCCCGTGTCCCCTGGTGTCCCCTCACCTTCTCGCCCACGGCTCCGATGGGGCCGGGGTCACCGGTGGGTCCCGTTCGTCCCTTGGGTCCTTCGGGTCCGTCCTCCCCCCGCGATCCCGGCACCCCAACCTCGCCCTGGGGGTATCGGGGTGCGGGGGGGGGTCAGGGGGGGCGGCTGGGGGAGGGGTGGGGGGAGGGGGGGACAGGGACACTGGGGACATTGGGGACATCGGGGAGTGTCCCCTCCCCCGGGCACCTACCCGGTCTCCTTTCACACCCAGGTCACCCTTGAAGCCGGGGAAGCCTTCCTCACCCTGCGGGGGGGAGGAGGAGGAGGAGGAGGGGGAGGAGGGGGAGGAGGAGGAGGAGGAGGAGGAGGGGGAGGAGGAGGAGGAGGAGGAGGAGGAGGAGGAGGAGGAGGAGGAGGAGGAGGAAGATGAGGATGAGGATGAGGATGAGGATGAGGATGAAGATGAGGATGGGGATGAAGATGAGGATGAAGATGAGGATGAGGATGAAGATAGGGGTGAGGATGAGGATGAGGATGAGGATGGGGATGAAGATGAGGATGAGGATGAAGATGAGGATGAGGATGAGGATGAAGATGAGGATGAAGATGAGGATGAAGATGAGGATGAGGACGGTGACACCCAGCAGCCCCCACCACCATGGCAGGGGTGGGGCGGGGGCAGGGGGTGCCCCTCCCCCACAGGCACCCACCTTCTCGCCCTTGTGTCCCTTCAGCCCCCGGATCCCGTCCGCGCCCTGGGGGGAGAGCAGTGGGGTCACCCAGGGGGGCAGCGGGGTCACTGTCCCCATTCTGCCCCCTTTCCCCCCAAAAACTCACCCCCTGCTCCCCCCTCCCCCAAAATAATAACAATAATATTAATAAATAACCCCCCCAATAATTAACATTAATTAATCACTTAATAACCGCGGCGCTGACCTTGGCTCCGCGCGGGCCGGGGTAGCCGATGGGACCTTGGGGACCTGAGGGACCCTGTGGAGTGACAAGGGGGGGGGGGGGTTGTGTTGGGTGCTGGGGGGTCACTGTGGGTGTGTCCCCTCCCCCCCCCCATAGATTTGGGGCTGGGGGTGCCCCTTGTCCCCCCCCCCCCCAGGGAGGGGGTCGCACCCACCCCGCCGTGCTTTACCTGGTTGCCTTTGGTGCCGGGGGGTCCCTCCTTCCCGGGGTGGCCCTTGGGGACAGAAGAGGTGACAAGGGGTGTGACATGGGGACGTGCTGACATGTGGCCCCCCCCCCGCCATGGACCCCCCCTCGGAGTGGCTTCACCCCATTTTGGGGGGGGGGGACAGCGGGGTCTGACTCCGGATCACCCATCAGACACTGGAGGTGTCCCTGTCCCAGAGCAGGGGACAGGGGGGGGGGGGATGACAGTGACCGGGGGGGGTGACACTGGTGACAGTGACCAGGGG
>CAJRAV010000010.1:0-56199 GCA_907165065.1 Caprimulgus europaeus
CCCTGGTCCCTGTCCCTGTCCCTGTCCCCTGTCCCCTGTCCCCACCCCTGTCCCCGTCCCCTGTCCCTGTCCCTGTCCCCCTGTCCCCTGTCCCCATCCCCTGTCCCTGTCCCCTTTCCCCGTCCCTGTCCCCTCTCCCTGTCCCTGTCCCTGTCCCTGTCCCCTGTCCCTGTCCCTTGTCCCTGTCCCCATCCCTGTCCCTGTCCCTTGTCCCTGCCCTCCGTCCCCATCCCTGTCCCCTGTCCCTGTCCCCACCCTACCCTGTGAAGTGCCGGCTCTGGACCCGCAGCCGCGCTCCCGCCGTGGCTCCGGGACTCTCCCGCCTGCGGGACACGGGGACGGGGCTGGCACCGGCGGGACCCGCCGTGTCCCGTGTCCCCAAGGGGGGGTGTCCCCAAGGGGGTGGGGGTGCCCCCAAAGGGGTTGATGTCCCCAGAGTGGGGGTGTCCCCAATGGGGGGTGTCCCCAAGGGGGGGTGTCCCCAAGGGTGCCCCCAAGGGGGTGGGGGTGTCCCCAAGGTGGGGGTCTCCCAGGGTAAGGGTCTCCAGAATGGGGGTGTCCCCAAGGAGGGGGTGTCCCCAAGGGGGGTGCCCCAATAGGGGGGTGACCCCAAGGGGGTGGGGGTGTCCCCAAGGGGGGGTGTCCCCAAGGGGGGTGTCCCCAAGGGGGGGCTCACCCGTAGGTGTGTGACGTCACGGCGCCGTTGATGCTGACACAGAAATGAAACTCCACCTTTTTTTTTTGGGGGGGGGGATCAATGTGGGGACCCCCCCTCAAATCCAGGGGTGTCCCCTGATGTGTCCCCACCCCCCCGTGGTGACAGTACCTCGGGGTGCACCACGCTGGTCCTGTGCAGGAACCGCCGGAGAGCCAGGGAGGTGGGGGCCAGCGAGGTGGGGGGGGGACACAGCTGGGGGGGGGGACACAGCTGGGGGGTCACAGGGCTGGGGGGCACCCAGTGACCCCCCCAAACTGGATCTGGGGGGGGACAGAGCTGGGGGGGTCACAGAGATGGGGGGCACCCAGTGACCCCCCCAAACTGGATCTGGGGGGGACAGAGCTGGGGGGCACCCAGTGACCCCCCCAAACTGGATCTGGGGGGGGACAGAGCTGGGGGCACCCAGTGACCCCCCCAAACTGGATCTGGGGGGGGACAGAGCTGGGGGCACCCAGTGACCCCCCCAAACTGGATCTGGGGGGGGACAGAGCTGGGGGGCACCCAGTGACCCCCGCAAACTGGATCTGGGGAGGGGGGGGGGTCACATAGTTGGGAGGGGACAGAGCCGGGGGGGGGTCACACCAGTTTGGGGGACCCACCCACCTCCACCAAGGGACTGGGACCAGTTTAGAGGCCCCCACCCCACCCCCTCAGCCCCAGGGTGGGTTTTGGGGTGACCCCCCCTCCTCGTGCTGACCCCATTTCCCCCCCCCTCCCCCCCCCCCCCAAATCAGGCCATCTTGGCTATAATTATCCACCTGCCCTACTTGGGGGTCCCGGGGGGCCCCCCCGCCCCAATTTCCCCCCCCTCAAGGTCACAAAAGGAGGGCAATGGTGGGGGGGGGGACCCCCTTACAGACTGGGGGGGGTGGGGGGGGTCAGGGGCCCCCCCAAATCTCACCTCGAAGGCCAAACGCAGCCGAGATCGGTGCAGGATGCGGCCACAGCACGGGGAGGGGGTGCAGGGGACCCCCCCGAGTTCCTGCACCCCCCGAGTGGCTGTTGGGGTTTTGGGGGGGGGTTTATGAAGTGGGGGGGAGGGGACACCCTCCCATGTAGGTGGGGGGGTGGTGGTGATGTTGGGGGGGGGTTTGGGGTGTCTCTTACCTCCACACAAGGTTTTGGGGTCGAGGTCACGGCCGAGCTCCCCGGCAGCCGCCACTGGGGGGGTCACAGGGGGGTGTTGGGGTCCCCCTCAGACCCCCCCCCCCCCAAAAAAAAAGCCCCCCCCCCCCACTCACCAGTGACGGTGCAATGGGGTGGTCCTGTGTCCCCCCCCGTGGCCACCAAGGCCACCAGCAGAGCCCCCTGCCCCCTCCTCAGCTGCCCCTTCTGGGGGGGCTGCAGGGACAGGAGGAGCCGCTCCAGGACCTGGGGGGGGGTGAGGGGGGGACAAGAGGGGTTGAGGGACCCCCCCCCCCATAAGCCACCCCCCCCACCCCAAATCCTCTTTAGGGACCCCTGAGACCCCCCCCCCAGACCCCCCTCATCCTTCTTTGTGACCCCTGAAACCCCTAAAGACCCCCCAAGACCCCCCCCAATCCTCTCTAGGGACCCCTGAGCACCCCCCAGAGACCCCTGAGCCCCCCCAGACCCCCCCATCCTCTCTAATGACCTTTGACCCCCCCAGACCCCCCCAGGGACCCCTGAGCCCCCCCCCAGAGACCCCTGACACCCCCCAGACCCCCCCAATCCTCCCTAGTGACCTTTGACCCCCTCAAGATCCCCCCAGAGACCCCTAAACCCCCCAGGCCCTCCCCCCTCACCGCGCGCACAGCCTCCTCCGCCATCTTGCCCCCCCCCCCCCGGGCCTGCCCTTTCCCCGCGAGCGCCCCCTGGCGGCGCGGAGGAGGGGGGGGGAACAACGCCCTCCCCTAGGGGCGGGGGGGTCACCATGGCAACGGGGCGGGGCCAAAGGGAGCGCCATCACCATGGCAACCACCTCCCCCCGGCCGTTGGGCCTCCTTGGAGGGAGGGGCCGGCTCTGGTTGCCATGGCGACCCTGCCCCCCCTCACACCCCATATTGGCCACGCCCCCCTCGCGCTCCTTTTTGGCCACGCCCCCTCTCCCTTTACCTGGCCACGCCCCCTCCCGGCCGCGCGCCGCCGCGGGTGTGATGAGCTGCCGAGGCCTCAGCCCCGGCACCGGCACCGCAACGCGCAGGTGAGAGCGGGACCGGGGCTGCGGGGGGGGACACACAGCGATAGGGACCCCCCCCCACCTCGATAGGGACGCCCCCCCCCCACCCCAAACACACACCGAACCCCGCACCGGCACCGCATCCCCCCCCCCTACTCATCCCGGTCCGCATCCCCCTCCCCATCCCGGTCCCGCATCCCCCCACCCATCCAGGTCCGCATCCCCCCCCTAATCCCGCACCCCCCCCGCTTCGGGGTCCCCTCCAGTTCCGCACACCCCCCCCACCCCAACCCGGTCCCGCATCCCCCCCCAGCTAATCCCGCACCGCCGCTGCTTTGGGGTCCCCCCCAATCCCGCACACCCCCCCCACCCCTCATCCCGGTCCCGCATCCCACCCCCAATCCCGCACACACCCCCCCCCCCCCCCACTTTCGGGGTCCCTCCAAACCCGCATCCCCCCCCCCCGCCACTTTCGGGGTCCCCCGCAAACCCCCCCCCCCTCGCAGTCCCGCATCCCCCCAATCCTGCACCCCCCCCTTCCAGGATCCCCCCCAAACCCGCATCCCCCCCCCCCATCCCGCACACCGCCCCCCCCCCCCCCCCCAGCACTGCGGCAGCCGCTCCGCACCCCCCGCAGCACCGGCCAGACCCCCCCCCCCCGAAATTCCCTCCCCCCGCAAAATCCCGCACGCTTTGTCCCGGGGAAAACAACCCCCCCCGAGCCCCCCCCCCCCCCCCAATTAATGCGGGGGGGGGTCCCGCGGCTGATCCCGCGTTAAGAGCATTAAGTGGCGGCTGCGGGGGGGGCGGGGGGGGCTGGACCCGCGTGGGGGAGGGCACTGGAAAGGGGGACCCTTCACCCCCCCCCAGAACCCCAATGTTGGGGATATTGGGGACCCCCCCCATTTTCTCGGGGGGGGGTGAGGAGTCGCTGGGGGGGGCCCCGGAGATAATTGGGGGGGTCCTGGGTTGCTCAGGGGTCCCTTGGATTTGAGGGGGGGCCCTCCTGGTTTGGGGGGGGCTCCCTGTGCCCCCTTTTTTGGGGGACCCCCCCTTCATGTCTTGGGGGGGTTCCTATTGGTTTGGGGGGGTCCTGTATGAGTTGGGGGGGTCCCCTCGTGTCTTGAGGGGGGGGGTCCCTCCCAGTTTGAGAGTGTCCCTCCCAGTTTGGGGGTTCAGATGGGGGGGGTCCCCTTATGTCCTGGGGGGGGGTCAGATTGGGGGGGGTCCCTTAATGTCCTGGGGGGGGGGTCAGATTGGGGGGGGAGTCAGATTGGGGGGGGGGTCCCTTAATGTCCTCGGGGGGGGCTGTCAGATTTGGGGGGGTCCCTTATGTCCTGGGGGGGGGGTCAGACTGGGGGGGGTCCCTTATGTCCTGGGGGGGGGGGGGGGTCTCCTTCCCTCCTGCTCTCTCTCCTCCACCTGCACCATCTCTATGTGTGTCCCCCCCCTCCAGGTGACAAGACACCCCCTTGAAGTGACAGGACCCCCCCTCTTTGAGGTGACAAGACCCCCCCCCGAGGTAAAAGGACCCCCCCAAAGGGCGGCCATGTTGTCCCCCCCCGCTTACGACAGCCTGGAGCTGCAGCGACCCTACGGGGACGTCAACAACCGCTGGGACGGGGCTGAGGAGGAGGAGGAGGAGGAGGGGGACCATGAAGGCAGCTCTGCCCGGCGCTTTGAGCGCTCCAGGATCAAGGCATTGGCTGGTACGAGGAGAAAGAGCACCCCCAAAAATGGGGGGGACCCCAAAAAGTCGGGGGGAACCCCCTAAAAAGTGGGGGGAGCCCCACAAAAATTGATGCTCCGAAAGATGAAGGGGAAAAAGCAAGACACGAAGTATCCCAAAATAAGGGGGGATCCCCCCCCAAAAGAGGGGGGGAAATAAAACATGGGGGGACTCAAAATATTGGAGAGCACCCCAAAAAATGGGGGAACCCCAAAAACTCGGGGGGAACCCCCCAAAAAGTGGGAGACACCCCCAAAAAATTGATGCTCCAAAAGATGAGGGGGAAAAGGGAACTCATGGGGTATCCAAAAATAAGGGGGGATCCCCCCCCAAAAGAGGGGGGGGAATGAAAATGTGGGGGGCTCAAAATATTGGAGAGCACCCCAAAAAATGGGGGGACCCCAAAAAGTCGGGGGAACCCCCCAAAAAGTGGAAGACCCCCCCAAAAATTGATGCTCCAAAAGATGAAAGGGAAAAAGCAAGACACGAAGGATCCCGAAATAAGGGGGGATCCCCCCCAAAAAGAGGTGGGAAAATAAAACATGGGGGGACTCAAAATATTGGAGAGCACCCCAAAAAATGGGGGAACCCCAAAAACTCGGGGGGAACCCCCCAAAAAGTGGGAGACACCCCCAAAAATTGATGCTCCAAAAGATGAGGGGGAAAAGGCAACTCATGGGGTATCCAAAAATAAGGGGGGATCCCCCCAAAAAAGAAGGGGGGAACTAAAACCTGGGGGGCTCAAAATATTGGAGAGCACCCCAAAAAATGGGGGACCCCAAAAAGTGGGGGGAACCCCCTAAAAAGTGGGAGATGCCCCCCAAAAATTTATGCTCCAAAAGATGAGGGGGAAAAGGCAAGACACGAAGGATCCTGAAATAAGGGGGGATCCCCCCCAAAAAAGAGGGGGGGGACTAAAATTTGGGGGGCTGAAAATATTGGAGAGCACCCCAAAAAATGGGGGGACCCCAAAAAGTGGGGGGAACCCCCCAAAATTGAGGGGATGCCCCAAAACGTGACAGGGAAAAGGCAACTCATGGGGTATCCTAAAAGAGGGGGGGTTATCCCAAAAAAGAGGGGGGGCACCTTAAAACAAGGGGGGGCACCCCAAAAAAGGGGGGGAACCCAAAAACTGGGTCATATGTATGCACCCCCCAAACCCTATGGACACCCCCAAACCCTATAGGACCCTCCCCGGACCCTATAGACACCCCCAAACTCTATGGACACCCCCAGACCCTGTAGCCCCCCCCCCCCCCGATTCTATCGGTGCCTCCAGGTTCCCACGGGACTCCCCGAAACCTCCCCCCCCGTCCCGCACCCCGAAACCACACCCCCCCCCCCCCCGCCTGTCCCCCCCCCGCACCCCGAAACCGCCGCACCCAGCCCCGCGGGGCGGCGCCGCCACCCCCGGGCGCCTCGGGGGGGGGGGGGGGAGCGGCAGCACCAGCCCGGTGTGTCCTGGGGGGGGGGAGGGGGGGGACACACCCCCAGCCCCCCCAAAAAACCCACCCTGAGACACCCCCAAAACCCCCCAAATCCCCCCATGGCCCCCCCAAACCTCTCACAGCCACCCCCAAACCCCCCCCAAGACCCCTCAGAGCCCCCCCAACCTGCCCCAATCCCCCCCCCCCAGGACCCCTCAGAGCCCCCCCAGACCCTCCCAAAACGCCCCCAGGACCCCTCAGAGACCCCCAAAACCTCCCCAAGACCCCTCAGAGACCCCCAACCCCCCCCAAACGCTCCCAGAACCCCTCAGAGCCCCCCCAAAACCCCTGTAGCCCCCCCAAAACCCCCCAATCCTCCCCCAAGACCCCTCAGAGCCCCCCAAAACCCCCCCAATCACCCCCCAAAACCCCCCAATCACCCCTCCAAGACCCTCCCAAACTCCCCCAGGACCCCTTAAAGCCCTCCCAAGACCCCCCTATCCCCCCAAGATCCCCTCAGAGCCCCCCAAAACCCCCTCAAACCCCCCCCGCCCCCCCCCCCCCCCCCGCAGCCCCCCAGGGTCTGGCCCCAAATCCTCTTACCACTAATCCCAGTTTGGCACTGGGCACAACTGGTGTGGGGGGGGGGGGCTGAGCACAACCCCCACCCCCCCATTAATGGGTCCCCCGAGTTCGGGGGGGTAGAGATGGGGTGGGGGGGGTGACAGACCCCCTGGGGGCCCCCCAATTTTGGGGGGGGTGGGTGACCATGGATGGGCTCAGCCCCAGGCAGGGTTGGTGGGGGGGGTCCCAGTTCCTCCCAGTTCCTCCCAGTTCCTCATTCCTGGTTGGGATTTTTTTGGGGGGGGTTCTGAGTGAGATTGGGGGGGGCTGTGAGATGAGGGGGGGGACACCCCCTGGGGCCCCCCCAATTTTGGGGGGGGGTGGGTGACAATGGGTGGGCTCAGCCCCAGAGTTGGTGGGGGGGGGGGTCCCAGTTCCTCCCAGTTCCTCACTTTTAACTGGGATTTTTTTGGGGGGGTTCTGGGTAGGATCGAGGGGGGCTGTGTATGGACTATTTGAGGGGGGGTCTCACTGCTGTGTCCCCCCCCCCAGACGAACGTGAGGCCGTGCAGAAGAAAACCTTCACCAAGTGGGTGAACTCCCACCTGGCGCGGGGGTCCTGGCGCCTGGGGGACCTCTACAGCGACCTGAGGGACGGGAGGATGCTGCTGCGCCTGCTGGAGGTGCTGTCGGGGGAGCAGCTGGTGAGTGGGGACCCCCCCCCGAAATGGGGACCCCCCCTCTAGATGGGGAACCCCCCCCTAAATGGGGAAACCCCCCCTCTAAATGGGGAACCCCACTGCATGGGCATCCCCGACCCACTACCCCCTTCCCTGGGGCTCAGGTGAATGGGGAGCAGCTGGTGAGTGGGGACCCCCCCCCCCCAGCATAGGGACCCCCCCCAAGATGGGGAACACCCCCCCCAAAATGGGGGACCCCCCCCAGATGGGGAAACCCCCCCCCTAAATGGGGAACCCCACTGCATGGGCATCCCCAGCCCACAACACGTGGGTACCCCCTTCCCTGGGGCTGAGGTGATGGGGGACCCCCCCTCTGGGATAGGGGACCCCCCCTCTGGGATGGGGGACCCCCCCTAGATGGGGAACCCCTCCCCAGGACCCCCCAGGACCCCCAAGGATTCCTGTGCCCACCACCCCCTCCATGCTCTGGGGGTCCTGACCCCTGTGTCCCCACTCCCCATCCCCACGTGTCCTGACCCCGTGACCCCTTCAGGGGGGTCCTGACCGTGTCCCCCCCCATTTTCTGGGGGTCCTGCCCCCATGACCCCCCCCGGGGGCCCCCTGCCCGTGTCTCCCCCCCCATTCTCTGGGGGTCCTGCCCTTGTGTCCCCCACCAGGGGGGTCCTGACCATGCCCTACTGATCTCCCACGTGCCCTGACCCCACGACCTCCACCCAGGGGGGTCCTGACCGTGTCCCCCCCATTTTCTGGGGGTCCTGACCCCTGTGCCCCCCCCTGCCCGTGTCCCCCCCCCAGCCCAAGCCCAGCAGGGGCCGGATGCGGATCCACTGCCTGGAGAACGTGGAGAAGGCTCTGCAGTTCCTGCGGGGGCAGCGCGTGCACCTGGAGAACGTGGGCTCGCACGACATCGTGGATGGCAACCACCGCCTCACCCTGGGGCTGCTCTGGACCATCATCCTGCGCTTCCAGGTAGCCCCTGAGCACACCTGGGGGGGCTCTGAACACACCTGGGGGGCTCTGGGCCATCATCCTGCGCTTCCAGGTAGCCCCTGAGCACACCTGGGGGGGTCTGAGCACACCTGGGGGGGTCTGAACACACCTGGGGGGGGTCTGGACCATCATCCTGCGCTTCCAGGTAGCCCTGGGGGGGGTCTGGGCCATCATCCTGCGCTTCCAGGTAGCCCTGGGGGGCTCTGAGCACACCTGGGGGGGCTCTGGGGGGCTCTGGGCCACCATCCTGCGCTTCCAGGTAGCCCCTGAGCACACCTGGGGGGGTCTGAGCACACCTGGGGGGCTCTGGGGGGGTCTGAGCACACCTGGGGGGGCTCTGAACACACCTGGGGGGCTCTGGACCATCATCCTGCGCTTCCAGGTAGCCCCTGAGCACACCTGGGGGGGTCTGAACACACCTGGGGGGCTCTGGGCCATCATCCTGCGCTTCCAGGTAGCCCTGGGGGGGCTCTGGGCCATCATCCTGCGCTTCCAGGTAGCCCTGGGGGGCTCTGGGGGGGGTCTGGGCCATCATCCTGCGCTTCCAGGTAGCCCTGGGGGGGCTCTGGGCCATCATCCTGCGCTTCCAGGTAGCCCTGGGGGGCTCTGGGGGGGGTCTGGGCCATCATCCTGCGCTTCCAGGTAGCCCCTGAGCACACCTGGGGGGCTCTGAGCACACCTGGGGGGCTCTGGGACATCATCCTGCGGTTCCAGGTAGCCCCTGAGCACACCTGGGGGGCTCTGAGCACACCTGGGGGGCTCTGGGACATCATCCTGCGGTTCCAGGTAGCCCTGGGGGGCTCTGAGCACACCTGGGGGGGCTCTGGGGGGCTCTGGGCCATCATCCTGCGCTTCCAGGTAGCCCCTGAACACACCTGGGGGGCTCTGGACCATCATCCTGCGCTTCCAGGTAGCCCCTGAACACACCTGGGGGGTCTCAACACACCTGGGGGGCTCTGAACACACCTGGGGGGCTCTGGGCCATCATCCTGCGCTTCCAGGTAGCCCTGGGGGGGCTCTGGGGGGGTCTGAGCACACCTGGGGGGCTCTGGACCATCATCCTGCACTTCCAGGTACCTCTGGGGGGCTCTGAACCCATCATGGGGGTCTTAGAACCAACACAGGGGGCTCTGAACCTGCCCTGGGGGGCTCTGAACTCACCCTGGGGGGTCTCTGCCCCTACCCTGGGGGTCCCTGCAGCTCTGGGGACCCCCCCTCCCCTGACACCCTGGTGCCCCCCCCAGATCCAGGACATCAGCGTGGAGACCGAGGACAACAGGGAGAAGAAATCGGCCAAGGACGCCCTGCTGCTGTGGTGCCAGATGAAGACAGCGGGGTGAGGGGGGCTGGGGGGGTGAGGGGGGGTCCTGGGGGGTGGTCCTGGGGGTCCCAGGCTGAGCCCCCCCCCCCCCAATCTCTGCCAGGTACCCCAATGTCACCGTGCAGAACTTCAGCTCCAGCTGGCGGGACGGGCTGGCCTTCAACGCCATCATCCACCGGCACCGGTGGGGCACAGGGGATGTGGGGCAGGGCTGGGGGGCAGGGGATGTGGGGCACAGGGGCTGGGGGGCACAGGGGCTGGGGGGCAGGGGATGTGGGGCACAGGGGCTGGGGGGCACAGGGGCTGGGGGGCACAGGGGCTGGGGGGCAGGGGCTGGGGGGCACAGGGGCTGGGGGGCGGGGGCTGGCCTTCAACGCCATCATCCACCGGCACCGGTGGGGCACAGGGGCTGGGGGGCACAGGGGCTGGGGGGCAGGGCTGGGGGGCGGGCTGGGGGGCGGGGGCTGGGGCACAGGGGCTGGGGGGCACAGGGGCTGGGGGGCAGGGGCTGGGGGGCACAGGGGCTGGGGGGCACAGGGGCTGGGGGGCAGGGGCTGTGGGGCAGGGCTGGGGGGCACAGGGGCTGGGGGGCAGGACTGGCCTTCAACGCCATCATCCACCGGCACCGGTGGGGCAGGGCTGGGGGGCACAGGGGCTGGGGGGCACAGGGGCTGGGGGGCAGGGGCTGGGGGGCAGGCTGGGGGGCACAGGGGCTGGGGGGCGGGGGCTGGGGGGCGCAGGGGCTGGGGGGCGGGCTGGGGGGCAGGGCTGGGGGGCAGGGCTGGGGGGCAGGGGCTGGGGGGCGGGCTGGGGGGCGGGCTGGGGGGCAGGGGCTGGGGGGCTGGGGGGCACAGGGGCTGTGGGGCACAGGGGCTGTGGGGCAGGCTGTGGGGCAGAGCATGGGGCAGGCTGTGGGGCAGGGGCTGTGGGGCAGGGGGGATGTGGGGCAGAGGAGATGTGGGGCACAGGGCAGGGGCTGTGGGGCACAGGGGCTGGGGGGCAGGGGCTGGGGGGCAGAGGAGATGTGGGGCAGAGGGGATGTGGGGCACACAGTGACATCTCCATGGGATGCAGGAGGTGGGATGTGGACCATGGGGTGCAGGATGGAGATGTGGGGCAGAGCATGGGGCAGACCATGGGGCAGGCTGTGGAGCAGAGGAGATGTGGGGCAGAGGAGATGTGGGTCACAGGGTGACATCTCCATGGGATGTGGACCATGAGATGCAGGATGGAGATATGGGGCAGAGCATGGGGCAGACCATGGGGCAGGCCGTGGGGCAGACCGTGGGGCAGAGCATGGGGCAGGCTGTGGGGCAGTCTGTGGGGCAGACTGTGGGGCAGACTAACGCTGTGGGGCTGCCCCATTGCTCAGGCCAGACCTGGTGGACATGGAGGTCCTGAGCCGCTGCAACGCCCACTACAACCTGCAAAGCGCCTTCAGCGTGGCCGAGAGGGAGCTGGGGCTCACCAAGCTGCTGGACCCCGAGGGTGAGGGGGTCTGGGGGGCTCAGGGGGACTTGGGGGGCAGATGTGGGGCGCTATGGGGAGATGTGGGGCGCTGTGGGGAGCTCACTACAACCTGCAGAGCGCCTTCAGCGTGGCCGAGAGGGAGCTGGGGCTCACCAAGCTGCTGGACCCCGAGGGTGAGGGGGCTCTGGGGGGCTCTGGGGGGCTCAGGGGGACTTGGGGGGCAGATGTGGGGCGCTATGGGGAGATGTGGGGCGCTGTGGGGAGCTCACTACAACCTGCAGAGCACCTTCAGCGTGGCCAAGAGGGAGCTGGGGCTCACCAAGCTGCTGGACCCCGAGGGTGAGGGGGTCTGGGGGGCTCTGGGGGGCAGATGTGGGGCGCTGTGGGGCAGATGTGGGGCGCTGTGGGGCGCTGTGGGGCGCTGTGGGGCGCTGTGGGGCTCCCCTCACGGCCCTGGCTGCAGATGTCAACGTGGAGCAGCCGGATGAGAAGTCCATCATCACCTACGTGGCCACCTTCTACCACTACTTCTCCAGGATGAAGGCGCTGGCGGTGGAGGGGAAACGGCTGGGGAAGGTGACGGGGGGGACAGGGGGGGACGGGGGGGGACAGGGGGACAGAGGGGACAGGGGGACAGAGGGGGGGATGGAGGGACAGAGGGGGGGACAGAGGGACAGAGGGGGGGACAGGGGGACAGAGGGGGGGACAGGGGGACGGGGGGGCCAGGGGGACAGAGGGGGGACAGGGGGACAGAGGGGGGACAGGGGGACAGGGGGGGACAGACGGACGGGGGGCACAGGGGGACAGAGGGGGACAGACGGACGGGGGGCACAGGGGGACAGAGGGGGGGACAGAGGGACAGGGGGAGACAGGGGGACAGAGGGGGGGATGGAGGGACAGAGGGACAGAGGGGGGACAGGGGGACAGAGGGGGGACGGAGGGACAGAGGGGGGACAGGGGGATGGATGGACAGAGGGGGAGACAGAGGGACAGGGGGGGACAGGGGAGGGACAGAGGGACAGAGGGATGGAGGGACACGGGTGGAGGGAGGGAGGAAGAGGAGGAATGAGGGGTCAGATGGATGGAGGGGAGGGTGAAGGGATGGACAGATGGACAGATGGACAGAGAGAGGATGGACAGAGGGGTGGAGAGAGAGAGAGGACATGGACAGACAGACAGAGAGAGAGGATGGAGAGCTGGATGAAGGGATGGATGGACAGACAGACAGACAGACCCCCCTGCCCCCGCAGGTGCTGGAGGCGGCGCGCGGGGCCGAGGCGCTGGCCGGGGCCTACGAGGCGCTGGCGGGGGAGCTCCTGGCCTGGATCGAGGCCACCACGGCCACCCTGGGCCACCCGCTCCGGGCCAGCGCCCTCCCGGCGGTCCAGGCCCAGCTCCAGGCCTTCAACACCTACCGGACCGTGGAGAAGCCCCCCAAGTGAGACCCCCACCCCCCTGACACCCCCCAAGTGAGACCCCCACCCCTGACACCCCCCTGACACCCCCTGACACCCCCCAAGTGAGACCCCCCCCCCCCAAACACACCCCACCCCCCTGACACCCCCCTGACACCCCCCAAGTGAGACCCCCACCCCCCTGAGACCCCCCAAGTGAGACCCCCACCCCCCTGACACCCCCCTGACACCCCCCAAGTGAGACCCCCACCCCCTCAAACACACCCCCCAAGTGAGACCCCCACCCCTGACACCCCCCTGACACCCCCCAAGTGAGACCCCCACCCCTGACACCCCCCTGACACCCCCCAAGTGAGACCCCCACCCACCCCAGACACCCCCAAACACACCCCATGGCGAGGGGGGTCCCCACTGGGTCACCCCCACCCCCCCCAGACACCCCCAAACACCCCGTGGGGTCCCCCCCGGGTCACCCCCCCCCCCCCAGGACACCCCATGAGGACCCCCTGGGTGACCCCCACCCCCCACCCCATGGGGTCCCCCCGGGTGACCCCCCCCAGGACACCCCATGGGGCCCCCCCCGGTGACCCCGCTGCCCCCCAGGTTCCTGGAGAAGGGGGACCTGGAGGTGCTGCTCTTCACCCTCCAGAGCAGGATGAGGGGCAACAACCAGAGGGTGTTCGTGCCCCGGGAGGGGCGGCTGCTGTCCGACATCAACAGGGTGACAGGGGACAGGGGGGGACAGGGGGGACAGGGGGGACAGGGGGGGACAGGGGGACAGGGGGGACAGGGGGGGACAGGGGGATGGGGGGACAGGGGGGACAGGGGGGACAGGGGGGGACAGGGGGACGGGGGGACAGGGGGGGACAGGGGGACGGGGGGACAGGGGGGACAGGGGGACGGGGGGGACAGGGGGGACAGGGGGACAGGGGGGGACAGGGGGGGACAGGGGGACAGGGGGACAGGGGGGGACAGGGGCGGCTGCTGTCCGACATCAACAGGGTGACAGGGGACAGGGGGGGACGGGGGGGGACAGGGGGGACAGGGGGGGACAGGGGCGGCTGCTGTCCGACATCAACAGGGTGACAGGGGACAGGGGGGGACGGGGGGACAGGGGGGGACAGGGGGGACAGGGGCGGCTGCTGTCCGACATCAACAGGGTGACAGGGGACAGGGGGGGACGGGGGGACAGGGGGGGACAGGGGGGACAGGGGCGGCTGCTGTCCGACATCAACAGGGTGACAGGGGACAGGGGGGACGGGGGGGACAGGGGGGTGGCACGGTGGTGGCACAGTGGTGGCATGGTGGGGACATGGTGGGGACGGGGGAGACATGGTGGTGGTGGCATGGTGGTGACAGGGGGGGAACACGGTGGGGACAGGGGGGACGGGGTGGGGACAGGGTGGTGGTGACACGGTGGAGGTGACAGGGTGGTGACACGGTGACAGTGACATGGTGGTGGTGGTGTGGTGATGGTGACATGTCCTGGTGACACAGTGTTGGTGATATGGTGGTGGTGGTGACTTCAGGGGAGGTGTGACGTGGTGATGGTGACATGGGGGTGGTGACATGGTGGTGGTGACATGGTGGTGACAGGGTGGTGGTGACACGGTGGAGGTGACATGGTGATGGTGGCACAGTGGAGGTGACATGGTGACGTGATGCTGGTGCCACGGTGACAGTGCCGTGGTGATGGTGACAGGGAGGTGACATGGTGACAGTGACACAGTGGTGGTGACATGGTGGTGACATGGGGGAGGTGTGACATGGTGCCAGTGGCACCGGGGGTGACTGGCCGGTCCCGCAGGCCTGGGAGCGGCTGGAGAAGGCGGAGCACGAGCGGGAGGTGACAGGGGGAGGTGACAGGGGTTGGTGACAGGGGGAGGTGACAGGGGGAGGTGACAGGGGGAGGTGACAGGGGGAGGTGACATGGTGCCGGTGGCACCGGGGGTGACAGGGGGGTCCCGCAGGCCTGGGAGCGGCTGGAGAAGGCGGAGCACGAGCGGGCCGTGACAGGGGGAGGTGACGGGGGGGGGGGGGGGGTGTGACGTGGTGCCCGTGGCACGGTGTCACCATGGAGGTGACAGGGGGGTCCCGCAGGCCTGGGAGCGGCTGGAGAAGGCGGAGCACGAGCGGGAGCTGCGGCTGCGCTCGGAGCTGCGGCGCCAGGAGCGGCTGGAGCAGGCGGCCGAGCGCTTCCACCGCAAGGCGGCCATGAGGGAGAGCTGGCTGGGGGACAACCAGCGCCTGGTGGCCCAGGTGGGCGGGGGCTGCTCCCCAGGACCCCCACAGGGACCCTGGTGACACAGGTGGGCGGGGGCTGCTCCCCAGGACCCCCACAGGGACCCTGGTGGCACAGGTGGGCGGGGGCTGCTCCCCAGGACCCCCACAGGGACCCTGGTGGCCCAGGTGGGCAGGGGCTGCTCCCCAGGACCCCCACAGGGACCCTGGTGGCCCAGGTGGGCGGGGGCTGCTCCCCAGGACCCCCCAGAGACCCTGGTGGCACAGGGGGTGGGGGTCCTGCTCCCCAGGACCACCCACAGGGACCCTGGTGGCCCAGGTGGGCCGGGGCTGCTCCCCAGGACCACCCACAGGGACCCTGGTGGCCCAGGTGGGCGGGGGCCTGCGCCCCAAGACCCCCCCAGAGAGACCCTGAGGTCTCAAGATCTTTGGGGGTCCCATTTCCCAAGACCATCACCCCCCAATGACCCTGAGGTCTCAAGATGTTTGGGGGTCCTGCTCCCCAAGACCACCCCACAATGACCCTGGTGGCCCAGGTGGGCAGGGGTCCTGCTCCCCAAGACCACCCCCCAAAGACCCTGAGGTCCCAAGATGTTTGGGGGTCCTTCTCCCCACCATGACCCCCCAAAGACCCTGTTGACCCAGGTAGAAGGAGCCTCTGACCTCCACAACCACCAACCCTGGAGACCCAAGATGGTTGGGGGTGTGGAGGTCCCCCCTCACCCACCACCTTGGTCCCCCCTCACCCACCCCCCTGGCCCCCCCTCACCCACCACCCTGGCCCCTCCTCACCCCCCTGACCCACCCCCCTGGTCCCCCCTGACCCACCCCCTTGGCCCCCCCTCACCCACCCCCCTGGCCCCCCCTCACCCCCATCTCCCCCCCCCCAGGACAACTTTGGGGGGGAGCTGTCGGCGGTGGAGGCGGCGGTGAGGAAGCACGAGGCCATCGAGAGCGACATCGTGGCCTACAGCGAGCGGGTCCAGGCGGTCAGGGCGGTGGCCACCGAGCTGGAGCTGGGCCGGTACCACGACCTCGCGCGGGTCCTGGCCCGCAGGGACAACGTGGAGCGGCTCTGGGAGCTCCTGCGGGGCTCGGTGGCCGCGCGGCGCCGGCGGCTCCTGGCGCACCTGGAGCTGCAGAAGATGCTGCAGGAGTTGGATCATCTGATGGGGTGGATGGAGGAGATGGAGGTGAGGGGGGATTGGGGGGTGGTGGTGACACCTGGTTGGTGATGGGTTGTGGTGGTTGGTGGCACCTGGGTGGTCACACCTGGTGGGTGGTGCCACGTGGTGGGTGGTGCCACATGGGTTGGTGACCCCTGGGTGGTCACACCTGGTTGGTGATGGGTTGTGGTGGTTGGTGGCACCTGGGTGGTCACACCTGGTGGGTGCCAGGTGGGTGGGTGCCAGGTGGGTGGGTGACACCTGGGTGGTCACACCTGGTGGTTGGTGCCAGGTGGTGGGTGGTCACACCTGGTTGGTGGTCACACCTGGTGGGTGCCACGTGGTGGTTGGTGACACCTGGGTGGTCACACCTGGTGGGTGCCAGGTGGGTGGGTGCCAGGTGGGTGGGTGACACCTGGGTGGTCACACCTGGTTGGTGGTGGCACGTGGTGGGTGGTCACACGTGGTGGGTGGTCACACCTGGTGGGTGCCAGGCGGGTTGGTGACACCTGACACCTGGGTGGTCACACCTGGTTGGTGTCAGGTGGGTGGGTGCCAGGTGGGTGGGTGCCACATAGGTGGTCACACCTGGTTGGTGCCACCTGGGTGGGTGACCCCTGGGTGGTCACACCTGGTGGGTGGTCACACCTGGTTGGTGCCACCTGGGTGGGTGACCCCGTGTCCCCCAGGGCCGGCTGCAGCCGCAGGACCCGGGGCAGCACCCGCCGGGGGTGGCCGAGCTGCTGCAGCTCCACGGCCTGGTGGAGGGCGACATCGCGGCCCAGGCCGAGCGCGTGCGGGCGCTGGGCGCCGCCGCCGCCCGCTTCACCTGCCCCGGGGAGGGTGAGTGGGGCCGGGGCACCCCAAAAACACCCCACCCCCACCCCAGGAACCCCCCCTGGCACCCCCCCACGGGACCCCCGGGGTGGCCCCAGACCCCCAACCCCCAGGAGATCCCCTGATGTTGACCCCCCAGACCCCCCAGACCCCCAAACCCCCGAGATGTCCCTCAAACCCTTCAGATGACCCCCAAAACCCCTGAGATGACCCCCAACCCCACTCTCATGGGACAACCAGTGCCCCCCAGACCCCCCAAACCCCTGAGATGACCCCCAACCCCCTGAGATGTCCCCCAACCCCCTGAGATGTCCCCCAAAACCCCTGAGATGTCCCTCAAACCCCCTGAGATGTCCCCCAAAACCCCTCAGATGACCCCCAACCCCCCGAGATGTCCCCCAACCCCCAGGGATGACCCCCAAAACCCCACTCCCATGGCACAACCAGTGCCCCCTGGACCCCCAACACCCCTGAATGACCCCAAACCCCCCCCTAGAACACCCCTTGCCCCCCCAGAACCCTTGAGGCCCACCACAGCCGGGGTTGGTGGCGGTGGTCCCTCCCCACAGGTTACCAACCCTGCG
Organism: Caprimulgus europaeus; assembly: GCA_907165065.1. The sequence continues at coordinate 17,304 of CAJRAV010000010.1, forward strand.
ACCCCGGCGCGGTGAGCGAGCGCGTGGCCGCCATGGAGGCGCGGTACCGGGAGCTGGTGGACTTGGCCAAACGGCGCCGGGTGGGGTTGGAAGAATCCAAGAGGTTGTGGAAATTCTTCTGGGACATTGGAGAAGAAGAAGCGTGGATGAGGGAGCAGGAACATCTCCTCTCTTCTGATGACCTGGGGCGAGACCTCACCAGCTCCTCGCGGCTCTTGAGTCAACACAACGCCTTCCTCGGCGAGCTGAGCGGCCGCGCGGGGCCCTTGGAACAAGCCTTGAGTCAAGGCCGAGCTTTAGTAGCCCAAGGTGGCTTGGAAGTAGCCAAAGTGACTCAGAGAATAGAAGAAACAGCAGAGCGTTGGCGAAGGCTGGTGGAGTTGGCCACTCAACGCCAACGGCGTCTCCAAGAGGCCGTCGGGTTCTTCCAGTTCCAAGCGGAGGTGGCCGACGCGGAGGCGCGGCTGGAGGACGCCCTGCGCTTGGTGTCCAGCCCCGAGCTGGGCCACGACGAGTACTCGGCGCGGAGCTTGAGCCGCCAGCACCAGGAGCTGCAAGAAGAGGTCAAGAACCATCGTCCCACCATCGACCTCCTCCATCAACAAGCTCAGTCCCTGCCTTCTCCCTTCCCTCCCGCCCCCGAGGCCGCCGGGCGCTTACCGGCGCTGGAAGGCCGTTACCGGGAGCTGGCGGCGCGGGCGGAGCGGCGCCGGCGGGAGCTGGAGGACGCTCTGGGGTTCTTCACCGTGAGGAGCGAGGCCGACGCCTGCGGGCTCTGGGTGGCCGAGAAGGAGCAGTGGCTGCGGGCCATGGAGGTCCCCCAGAGCCTGGAGGATCTGGAGGTGCTGCAGCAACGGTGGGTGGAGCGGGAACGGATCGGGCCGGCCCGGTACCGGGTCATCCCACCCCGGTACGGGACCTCCCACCCCGGTACAGACCCTCCCACCCCGGTACAGACCCTCCCACCCCAGTACTGGCTCATCCCACCCCGGTACGGGACCATCCCACCCCGGTACCGGGTCACCCCAGCCCGGTACAGACCCTCCCACCCCGGTACCGGGTCACCCCAGCCCGGTACAGACCCTCCCACCCCGGTACAAACCCTCCCACCCCGGTACAGACCCTCCCACCCCAGTACCGGGTCATCCCACCCCGATACCGGGTCATCCCACCCCGGTACGGGACCCTCCCACCCCGGTACCGGACCCTCCCACCCCGGTACGGGGTCATCCCACCCCGGTACCGGACCGTCCCACCCCGGTACAGACCCTCCCACCCCGGTACGGGACCCTCCCACCCCGGTACTGGACCCTCCATGCCCGGTACCGGCCCCCCCACACCCGGTACCAGACCCCCCATCCCCGTACCGGCCCCCCCACACCCGGTACCACCCCCCCATCCCCGTAGCGGCTCCCCCAGCCCCGGTAACCGGAGCCCCCCCTCGCCCCCCCCAGGTTCGAGTCGCTGGAACCGGAGCTGAACTCTTTGGCCTCCCGCGTGGCCGCGGTGAACGGCGCCGCCCAGCGGCTGCTGAGCACGGCCCGCGGCCACCGGGAGGGGGTGCGGGAGGCCCAGGAGCACCTCAACAGCAGGTGGGTGGGGATGGGTGCTCCGGCGGGGGTGGGGGCTGCAGGCAGGGGTGGGGGCTGCTGGGGTGGGTGCTGCACGCAGGGGTGGGTGCTGCAGGTAGGGGTGGGTGCTGCAGGTAGGGGTGGGTGCTGCAGGTAGGGATGGGTGCTGCAGGGATGGGTGCTGCAGGCAGGGATGGGTGCTCTGCCCGGGGATGGGTGCTGCAGGAAGGGATGGGTGCTGCAGGTGGGGATGGGTGCTGCTGGGTGCTGCAGGGTTGGGTGCTGCAGGCAGGGATGGGTGCTGCAGGTAGGGATGGGTGCTCCCACCAGGGATGGGTGCTGCAGGCAGGGATGGGTGCTGCAGGTAGGGATGGGTGCTGCAGGGATGGGTGCTCTGCCCGGGGATGGGTGCTGCAGGCAGGGATGGGTGCTCCAGGTAGGGATGGGTGCTACAGGGATGGGTGCTCTGCCCGGGGATGGGTGCTGCAGGCAGGGATGGGTGCTCCAAGCAGCCATGGTCAGGGTGGGCAGCTCCATGCATGGTGCCCACATCCCCCCCATGGTGACCATGACCCCACCACCCCCACCCCCACCCACCACCCCCACCCCCCCAGGTGGGACCGGTTCCGTGCCCTGGCCCAGCAGAAGAAGGAGTCGTTGGCATCAGCCCTGAACATCCAGAACTTCCACCTGGAGTGCAAGGAGACCTCGGCCTGGATGAAGGAGAAGACCAAGGTGATCGAGTCCACCCAAGGGCTGGGCAACGACCTGGCCGGGGTGGTGGCCCTGCAGCGCAAGCTCTCGGGGATGGAACGGGACCTGGAGGCCATCCAGGGCAAAGTGGAGGAGCTGAGAGCAGAAGGGGACAAGTTGGTGGCCGAGCACCCAGAGCAAGAAGAAGCCATCAGGGGTCAACTCTCCAGCATCCAGGCGGTGTGGGAGGACCTGTGTGGGACCCTGCGCCGCCGGGAGGACTCTCTGGGGGAAGCCAGGAAGCTCCAGGGGTTCCTCCGGGACCTGGGGGCTTTCCAGGCCTGGTTGTCCCGCACCCAGACAGCGGTGGCCTCAGAAGATGTCCCCACCAACCTGGCTGAGGCTGAGAGGTTGCTGAGCCAACACCAGAGCATCCAGGAGGAGATCGGTCGCTACGGGGACGACTACCACGGGATGAGGGCGGTGGGGACGGAGGTGACGCGGGGACAGACGGACGTCCCCCACGTCTTCTTGCACCAGAGGCTGGAGGCGCTGGACACGGGCTGGGAGGAGCTGGGGCGGATGTGGGAGAACCGGCACCAGGTCCTCTCCCAGGCTCTGGCTTTCCAGGTGTTCCTCAGGGACTCCAGGCAGGTCGAAGGTGTCCTCAGTAGGCAGGTGAGTGGGTGAGGAGGTGGCATCTGGTTGGGTCACCTCCTCCAGGGGTGGTGGTGGTGACACCCAGTAGTGTGGTGGTGGTGGCACCCAGCAGTGTGGTGGTGGTGGCACCCAGCAGTGTGGTGGTGGCACCCAGCAGTGTGGTGGTGACACCCAGTAGTGTGGTGGTGGTGGTGACACCCAGCAGTGTCACCCCCAGTGCCATTGAGGTGGTGATGGTGATGGTGGTGGTGGTGGTGACACCCAGCAGTGTGGTGGTGACACCCAGTAGTGTGGTGGTGGTGGTGACACCCAGCAGTGTGGTGGTGACACCCAGCAGTGTGGTGGTGGTGGTGGTGACACCCAGCAGTGTGGTGGTGACACCCAGCAGTGTGGTGGTGATGGTGGTGGTGGTGACACCCAGCAGTGTGGTGGTGGCACCCAGTAGTGTGGTGGTGGTGGTGGTGACACCCAGCAGTGTGGTGGTGGTGGTGACACCCAGCAGTGTGGTGGTGACACCCAGTAGTGTGGTGGTGGTGGTGACACCCAGTAGTGTGGTGGTGACACCCAGCAGTGTGGTGGTGGTGGCACCCAGCAGTGTCACCCCCAGTGCCATTGGGGTGGTGGTGGTGATGGTGGTGGTGGGGGTGGGGGTGATGATGGTGGTGGTGGTGGTGATGGTGGTGGTGATGGTGATGGTGGTGGGGGTGATGATGGTGGTGATGATGGTGATGATGGTGGTGGTGGCGGTGGCAGTGGCAGTGGCAGTGACCCCTCCCCGGTCCCCCGCGCAGGAGTACGCCCTGTCACACACCGAGATGCCCAACACCCTGCCCGGGGCCGAGGCCTCTGTCAAGAAGCTCGAGGACTTCATGGCCACCATGGAGGCCCACGGGGAACGCGTCCAGGGGTTGGTGGCCACCGGTCGGAAGTTGGTGGCCGAGAAGAGCCTCCACGCTGACAAAGTGCAGGAGACGGTGGATTCGGTGGAGAGCAGGTGAGGGGACCCCCTTTGGGGTGGCCCAGGTGTGACATTGGGGTCCTTGGTTCATCCCCTGTCCCCCTGCCCTCGCTGTAGGCACCAGAAGAACCGGGAGATGGCCCAGGAGCTGCTGGGGCGGCTGAGGGACAACTGGGAGCTGCAGAGGTTCCTGCAGGATGGGCAGGAGGTGAGGGTGGGAGCCCAGGGGGGTGGGTGGGAGCCCAGGGGGGTGGGGTGGGGTCCCAGGGGGGTGGGGTGGGGACAGGGTGGGGTGGGGACGGGGTGGGGTGGGGACAGGGTGGGGTGGGGATGGGGATGGGGATGGGATGGGGATGGGGATGGAGATGGGGTGGAGATGGGGATGGGGATGGAGATGGAGATGGAGATGAGGATGGGGATGGAGATGGAGATGGAGATGAGGATGGGGATGGAGATGGAGATGGAGATGGGATGGAGATGGGGTGGGATGGAGATGGAGATGGAGATGGAGATGGGGATGGAGATGGAGATGGAGATGAGGTGGGGTGGAGATGGGGTGGAGATGGGGATGGGGTGGAGATGGGGATGGAGATGGAGATGGGGGTGGAGATGGAAATGAGATGGAGATGGAGATGGGGATGGGGATGGGGATGGGGTGGAGATGGGGATGGGATGGGGATGGGATGGAGATGGGGTGGAGATGGGGATGGGGTGGGGATGGAGATGGGGTGGGATGGAGATGGGGTGGGGATGGAGATGGAGATGGGGATGGAGATGGAGATGGAGATGGAGATGGGGATGGAGATGGGGATGGAGATGGAGATGGGGATGGAGATGGGGATGGAGATGGAGATGGAGATGGGGATGGGGATGGGATGGGATGGGATGGAGATGGTGATGGGGATGGGATGGGGTGGAGATGGGATGGAGATGAGATGGAGATGGAACGGCAATGGGATGGAGATGGAGATGGGGTGGGGATGGGGATGGAGATGGAGATGGGATGGAGATGGAGATGGACATAAGGATGGAGATGGAGATTGAGACAGGACTGGAGATGGAATGGGAATGGGGATGGGATGGAGATGGAGATGGAGATGGGGATGGAGATGGGATGGAGATAGAGATGAGATGGGGATGGGGTGGAGATGAGGTGGGATGGAGATGGAGATAAGGATGGGGACAGGGACAGGACAAGGGCCAGGGCTGAGATGGAACCAGCATGTCCTGATGTCCCACCCCTCCCTGGTGGCAGCTCACCCTGTGGATCAACGAGAAGATGCTGACGGCCCAGGACGTGTCCTACGAGGAGGCCCGTGACCTCCACACCAAGTGGCAGAAGCACCAGGCCTTCGCCGCCGAGCTGGCTGCCAACAGGGGCTGGCTGGAGAAGATGGAGGAGGTGAGACCAAGAGGTTTTTGGGGTGAGGACACCACAACCTTGAGGTTCCTCTTGACCAACACAGCTCCCCTCTCCACCGTCCCCACCAGGAGGGTCACCAACTGGCGTCGGCCAAGCCGGAGCTGGGGGCGGTGGTGCTGGGGAAGCTGGGGGAGCTCCGGGGCCTCTGGGAGGAGCTGGGCTCCACCACCAGGACCAAGGCCAGGAGGTTGTTCCACGCCCACCGGGCCGAGCTGTGCGCCCAGGCCTGCGCCGCGCTGCGGGCCTGGCTGGGGGGGCTCCGCGCCCGCCTGCGCCGCGAGGACCTGGGCAAGGACCTGACCAGCGTCAGCCTCCTGCTGAAGGGGCAGCAGGTGGGGGGACAGGGGGGGGACAGGGGGGGACAGGGGGGGACACCTGGGGGGACACCTGGGGGGACACCTGGGGGGTCAGCTGGGGGGGTGTAGGGGACACCTGGGGGGTGGGGGGGACACCTGGGGGGACACCTGGGGGGGACAGCTGGGGGGTGGGGGGACAGCTGGGGGGACACCTGGGGGGGACACCTGGGGGGGTGGAGGGGACAGGGGTGGGGTCTGGGGGGACACCTGGGGGGTGGGGGGGACACCTGGGGGGGGGGGACAGGAGGGGCACAGGGGTGGGGTCTTTTGGCACAGGGGTGCAGGGGCCAGGGGTGCCCCGTGCCATGGGGTGCCCAGGGATGGGGTGCAGGGGCCAGGGGTGCCCAGTTGGGGGGTGCCCAGTTGGGGGGTGCCCAGTTGGGGGGTGCCCATGCCATGGGGTGCCCAGCTGGGGGGTGCCCAGTTGGGGGGTGCCCCGTTGGGGGGTGCCCCGTTGGGGGTGCCCATGCCATGGGTGCCCCCGCAGGTGCTGGAGAAGCAGGCGGCAGCGCGGCTGCAGGAGGTCGAAGCCGTCCGGGCCCAGGCCCAGGCCCTGAGCCAGGAGGACCCCAACGCCCTGGAGCTCCAGGACCAGGTCAGGGCCGTGGAGAAGCAGTTCCTGGAGCTGCAGCAGCCCCTGAGGGAGCGGTGCCAGAAGCTCCTGGCCTCCAGGGAGGAGCACCAGTTCCACAGGGACCTGGAGGACGAGATCGTGAGTGACACCCTGCTGGGGGGAGGGGACCTTGGGGGACCTCAATGTCCCTGGGGAACCCCTGAGGGACCCCAATGTCCCTGAGGGACCCCCTGAGCAACCCCAATGTCCCTGAGGGACCCCAATGTCCCTGAGGGACCCCCTGAGGAACCCCAATGTCCCTGAGGAACCCCCTGAGGAACCCCCTGAGGAACCCCCTGAGGACCCTCAATGTCCCTGAGGAACCCCCTGAGGTCCCCCCTGAGGACCCCCTGATGTCCCTGAGGACCCCCCAAGTGTCCCTGAGGACCCCCCCAGTGTCCCTGAGGAACCCCCTGAGGACCCCCCAGTGTCCATGAGGAACCCCCTGAAGAACCCCCTGAGGAACCCCCTGAGGACCCCCCAGTGTCCATGAGGAACCCCCTGAAGAACCCTGGTGTCCCTGAGGTCCCCCCTGAGGACCCCCCCTGAGGAACTCCCTGAGGAACCCCCTGAGGACCCTCCCTGAGGACCCCTTGGTGCCCCTGAGGAACCCTGGTGTCCCTGAGGACCCCTCTGAGGACCCCCCCCGATGTCCCTGAGGACCCCCAGTGTCCCTGAGGACCCCCCCAGTGTCTCTGAGCCCCCCCTGACCACCCCCACCCCCTGCTCTGTCACCAGCTGTGGGTGAAGGAGCGCAGAGCCTTGGCCACCTCCACCGACCACGGCAAGGACCTTCCCTCCGTCCAGCTCCTGATCAAGAAGAACCAGGTGGGTCAGGGGGGAGGGGCTCCACTGCTCCCCCACCCTGAGGAGATCCCCCCAACCTTGGAGCCACCTCCTCCACTGAGCACCCTCCCCCTCCTCAGACGCTTCAGAAGGAGCTTCAGGGCCACCAGCCACGAATTGAAGAACTTTTGGGCAGGTGTGGAAGTCTGGAAGGTCTGAGGAGTTCGGGAGGGTTGGAAGGTCCAGCTGAGAAGGTGAAGGAGCTCCAGGAAGCCTGGCAGGAGATCCAGCTCCAGGCAGAGCTCCGGCACCAGCGCCTGGAGCGAGCTCAGGCCGCCCAGCAGTTCTACCGCGACGTGGCCGAGGCCGAGGCCTGGATGGGTGAGCAGGAGCTGCACATGATGTCCCAGGAGAAAGCCAAGGTAGGTCCTTGAGGTGGCCTCCAGGCCAGTTGGGTTGGGGACCTCCCACCAACCTTGGGGTGACCTCCAGCCCAGTTGGGTTGGGGACCTCCCACCAACCTTGGGGTGATGGTTGACCTCCAGCCCAGTTGGGTTGGGGACCTCCCACCACCCTTGAGGTGAACTCCCACCACCCTTGAGGTGGCCTCCAGGCCAGTCTGGGGTTGGGGACCTCCCACCAACCTTGGGGTGACCTCCAGCCCAGTTGGGTTGGGGACCTCCCACCACCCTTGAGGTGATGGTTGACCTCCAGCCCAGTTGGGTTGGGGACCTCCCACCAACCTTGGGGTGACCTCCAGCCCAGTTGGGTTGGGGACCTCCCACCACCCTTGAGGTGATGGTTGACCTCCAGCCCAGTTGGGTTGGGGACCTCCCACCAACCTTGGGGTGACCTCCAGCCCAGTTGGGTTGGGGACCTCCCACCACCCTTGAGGTGATGGTTGACCTCCAGCCCAGTTGGGTTGGGGACCACCCTTGAGGTGATGATTGACCTCCAGCCCAGTTGGGTTGGGACCTCCCTTGAGGTGATGGTTGACCTCCAGCCCAGCTGGGTTGGGGACCTCCCCCCACCCTGAGCTGCTGTGGCCCCCCCAGGACGAGCTGAGTGCCCAGGCCATGGTCAGCAAGCACCTGGTGCTGGAGCAGGAGCTCCAGGATTACGTCCACACCGTGCAGCAGCTCTCGGAGCAGAGCCGGGACATGGTGGCCAGCGGCCACCCCGAGAGGTGGGGGCTTGTCACTGGGGTCTGCTGGACCCTGTCCCCCCTGCCACCTCCCATCCCCATGTCCACCATCCCACGAGGTCCCTGTGTCCCACCACCATGTCCCATCCCCACCTCCACCATCCCATGAAGACCATGTCCCCCCTGCCACCTCCACTGTCCCACGAGGTCCTTGTGTCCCACCACCACCTCCCACCTCCACATCCACCATCCCACGAGGTCCCTGTGTCCCCCTGCCACCTCCATTGTCCCACCACCACCTCCCACCTCCATCCCCACCATCCCACGAGGTCCCTGTGTCCCCCCTGCCACCTCCATTGTCCCATGAGGTCCCTGTGTCCCCCCTGCCACCTCCATCATCCCACGAGGTCCCTGTGTCCCCCTGCCACCTCCATCGTCCCATGAGGTCCCTGTGTCCCACCACCATGTCCCCCCTGCCACCTCCCACCCCCACATCCACCATCCCAAGAGGACCATGTCCCCCCTGCCACCTCCATTGTCCCACGAGGTCCCTGTGTCCCCCTGCCACCTCTACTGTCCCACAAGGACCATGTGTCCCCCCTGCCACCTCCCATCTCCATCATCCCACGAGGACCATGTCCCCCTGCCACCTCCATTGTCCCACGAGGCCCCTGTGTCCCCCTGCCACCTCCATTGTCCCACGAGGCCCCTGTGTCCCCCTGCCACCTCCATTGTCCCACGAGGCCCCTGTGTCCCCCTGCCACCTCCACCATCCCACAAGGTCCCTGTGTCCCCCTGCCACCTCCACTGTCCCACGAGGTCCCTGTGTCCCACCACCACCTCCCACCCCCGCGCTGTCCCGCTGCCACCCCGCGCTGTCCCGCTGCCACCGCCGCTGACCCCGTGCCACCCCTCAGCGCGCGGCTGAGGCAGCGCCAGGAGCAGGTGGCCCAGCTCTACTCCAGCCTGAAGGAGCTGGCCCAGGAGCGCCGGGCGGCTCTGCAGGAGCACCAGCGGCTCTGCCAGCTCCGGAGGGACCTGGACGACCTGGAGCACTGGATCTCGGGGAGGGAGGTGGTGGCGGCTTCGCAGGAGCTCGGCCAGGACTACGAGCACGTCACGGTGAGGGGACGGGGTGGCTGGGGGTCCCCGTGCCACTGTCACCCTCACCCCTCCATTGGTGGGGTTGGTGTTGGGTGTTGGGTGTTGGTGTTGGGTGTTGGGGTTGGTGTTGGGTGTTGGGTGTTGGTGTTGGTGTTGGGTGTTGGGGTTGGTGTTGGGTGTTGGGGTGTCTGGGTGGGTCTGGGGGTGTCTGGCTGGGTCTGGGGGTGTCCTGGTGTCATTGCCCCCCTCCTTCCTCCCTTGTTGGTAGATGTTGAGGGGTCACATGGGGGGATTCTGATGGGACACCAGCAGGAGTTGGGTGTTGGTGTGGGTGTTGCTGTTGGGTGTTGGGGTTGGGTGTTGGGGTTGGTGTTCGGTGTTGGTGTTGGGTGTTGGGGTGTCTGGCTGGGTCTGGGGGTGTCCCCGTGTCATTGTCCCCCTCACCAGTCCATTGGTGGTGGGAGATGTTGGGTGTTGGGGTGTCTGGGTGTTGAGGTGTTGGGTGTTGGGGTTGGGTGTTGAGTGTTGGGTGGGTCTGGGGGTGTCCCCGTGTCACTGTCACCCTCACCCCTCCCTCGTTGGTGGTGGATGTTGAGGGGTAACGTGGGGGGATTCTGGTGGGACACCGGGAGGAGTTGGGTGTTGGTGTTGGGTGTTGGGGTGTCTGGCTGTCTCTGGGGGTGTCTGGGTGGGTCTGGGGGTGTCTGTCTGGGTCTGGGGGTGTCCTGGTGCCATTGTCCCCCTCCCCCCTCCCTTGTTGGTGGGAGATATTGAGGGGTCACATGGGGGGATTCTGATGGGACACCAGCAGGAGTTGGGTGTTGGTGTTGGGTTGGTGTTGGGTGTTGGGTGTTGGGGTGTCTGGCTGTCTCTGGGGGTGTCTGGCTGTCTCTGGGGGTGTCTGTCTGTCTCTGGGGGTGCCCTGGTGCCATTGCCCCCCTCTCCCCTCCCTCGCTGGCAGATGCTGAGGGACAAGTTCCGGGAGTTCTCCCGGGACACCAGCAGCATCGGCCAGGAGCGGGTGGACCTGGCCAACTCCTTGGCCGACGCCTTGATCGCCGGCGGCCACCCGGAGAACGCGGCGGTGGCCGAGTGGAAGGACGCCCTCAACGACTCCTGGGCCGACCTCCTGGAGCTGATGGACACCCGGGCCCAGATGCTGGCGGCCTCCTTCGAGCTGCACCGGTTCTACCACGACGCCCGGGAGACGCTGGCCCAGGTGCGCCAGAAGCAGGAGCAGCTCCCGGCCGAGCTGGGCCGGGACCTGAGCACGGCCCAGGCCCTGCAGCGCCTGCACAGCGCCTACGAGCGCGACCTCCAGGCCCTCAGCGTGCAGGTGAGCGGGGAACGGCCCGGGACGGCCTGGAACGGCCTGGAACGGCCTGGGATGGCCTGGGATGGGGTGGGGTGGCCTGGGATGGCCTGGGATGGGGTGGGGTGGGGTGGAACGGGGTGGAATGGGGTGCAATGGTCTGGCACAGCCTGGTATGGGGTGGTATGGGGAGGTATGGGGTGGTATGGCATGGAATGGCATGGCACAGCATGGAATGGCGTGGAATGGGGTGGGACAGTGGCACAGGGGGGTGTGGAAGGGTGTGGGTGGGATACAGAGCCCTGGAGCGTGATGGAGCACTGTGAAGCTTGGCACGGTACAGCCTGGCACAGCCTGGCACAGCTCAGCATGGCTCAGCCCTGTATGGCACAGCCTGGCACAGCCCAGCACAGCCTGGCACAGCTTGGCACAGCCTGGCACAGTCTCACACAGCCCAGCACAGCCTGGCACAGCTTGGCACAGCCTGGCACAGTCTCACATAGCCCAGCACGGCCTGGCACAGCCCAGCATGGCTCAGCCCTGTATGGCACAGCCCAGCACAGCCTGGCATGGCTTAGCATGGCCTGGCACAGCCCGGCCTGGTCTGGCACAGCCCAGCCCAGCTCAGCCCTGTATGGCACAGCCCAGCACAGCCTGGCACAGCCTGGCCCGGCCCGGCACGGCTCAGCATGGCCTGGCACAGCCCAGCTCAGCCTGGCACAGCCCGGCTCAGCCCTGTATGTCACAGCCTGGCCCGGCCTGGCCCAGTCTCACCCGGCCTGGCCCGGCCCGGCCCGGCCTGGCCCAGTCTCACCCGGCCTGGCCCAGTCTCACCCAGCCTGGCCCGGCCCGGCACAGACTCGCCCAGCCCGGCCCGGCCCGGCCCGGCGCGGCGCCGCCCCCTGACGCGCTCCCGGTTCCAGGTGCGGCAGGTGCAGGACGAGGCCGCCCGCCTGGCCGGGGCCTACGCGGGGGAGCGGGCGGCCGAGCTGGGCCGGCAGGAGCGCGCCGTGAGCCAGGCCTGGGCCGAGCTCGGCAGCCGCAGCCGCAGCCGCCGCCGCCTGCTCGGGGCCGCGGTGGAGCAGTTCCGGTTCCTGCGGGAGGTCCGGGACCTGCTGCTCTGGATGGACGGGGTCCGGCTGCTCATCGAGGGCCACGAGCGGCCGCGGTGAGCGGGGCGCGGCGGCACCGGGGGACGGGGGGTGGCACCGGGGGGACGGGGGGTGGTGGCACCGGGGGACAGGGTGGCACCGGGGGGACGGGGGGTGGCACCGGGGAATGGGGGTGGTGGCACCATGGGGACGTTGGTTGTGGGGGTGATGGTGATGGTGGTGGTGGCACCATGGGGACATGGGGGGGTGGCACAGGGGTGGTGGTGGCACAGGGGTGGTGGCACAGGGGGGACGTGGGGTGGTGGCACCATGGGGACGTTGACTGTTGGCACAGTGGTGTTGGTGACACAGTGGTGATGGTGTTGGTGACACAGTGGCAGTGTTGGTGACACAGTGGCGGTGTTGGTGACACAGTGATGGTGGTGCTGGTGACACAGTGGCAGTGCTGGTGTCACCCTGGGGCCGCTGACCCTGTCCCCTGCCCCGGCGCAGGGACGTGTCCTCGGCGGACCTGGTGATCAAGAACCACCAGAGCATCCGGGCGGAGCTGGAGGCGCGAGGGGACCGCGTGGCCGCCTGCCTGGCCATGGGCGCCGCGCTGCTGGACAAGGGCCACCACGCTGCCGACGAGGTGGGACTGTCCCCATGGCCCCATCCTTCCCCCATGTCACCACCCCCATGTCCTCATCCACCCCCATGTCCCCAGCGTGTCCCCATCCATCCTCATGTCCCCATCCCTGTGTCCCCATCCTGGTGTCCCCATCTTCATGTCACTGTCCCCATCCCTATCCCCAGCGTGTCCCCAGCGTGTCCCCATCCACCCCCATGTCCTCAGTGTGTCCCCATCCATCCTCATGTCCCCATCCCTGTGTCCCCATCCTGGTGTCCCCATCTCCATGTCACTGTCCCCATCCCTATCCCTGTGTCCCCAGCGTGTCCCCATGTCACCATCCTGGTGTCCCCATCCTGGTGTCCCCACCCCTGTGTGCCCATCCCCATGTCCCCATCTTGGTGTCCCCATTTTCATGTCACTGTCCCCATATCCCCCCATGTCCCCCTGTCCCCAATGTCCCCCCCTGTCCCCCTGATGTCCCCCTGTCCCCCCAGATCTCGGAGAAGCTCCGGGAGCTGCAGGAGCGGCGCAGGGACATCGGGGAGCGCTGGCAGGAGAAGATGGACTGGCTGCAGATCGGTGAGAGGGGGGCACCCCACGGGACTTGGGGGGCAGGGGGGCATGGGGGGCACCCCACGGGACTTGGGGGGCAGGGGGGGATGGGGGGAACCCCACAGGGACTTGGGGGGCAGGGGGGGATGGGGGGGCTCCCCACGGGACTTGGGGGGCAGGGGGGGATGGGGGGCACCCCACAGGGACTTGGGGGGCAGGGGGGGGGTCTGGCTGTGATCTCACCCCCCCTGTGTCCCTGTGTGTCCCCCACCCCCAGTGCTGGAGGTGCTGGTGTTCGCCCCCATGACCCCCCCGTTATTTCGGGGTCCCCCCAGTGCTGGAGGTGCTGGTGTTCGCCCCCATGACCCCCCCGTTATTTCGGGGTCCCCCCAGTGCTGGAGGTGCTGGTGTTCGCCCCCATGCCCCCCCCCGTTATTTCGGGGTCCCCCCAGTGCTGGAGGTGCTGGTGTTCGCCCCCATGACCCCCCCGTTATTTTGGGGTCCCCCCCGTGCCCCCCAGTGCTGGAGGTGCTGGTGTTGGCCCCATGACCCCCCCGTTATTTCGGGGTCCCCCCAGTGCTGGAGGTGCTGGTGTTCGCCCCCATGACCCCCCCATTATGTTGGGGTCCCCCCAGTGCTGGAGGTGCTGGTGTTCGCCCCATGACCCCCCCATTATTTCGGGGTCCCCCAGTGCTGGAGGTGCTGGTGTTCGCCCCCATGACCCCCCCATGACCCCCCCGTTATTTCGGGGTCCCCCCCGTGCCCCCCAGTGCTGGAGGTGCTGGTGTTCACCCCATGACCCCCCCATTATGTTGGGGTCCCCCCCGTGCCCCCCAGTGCTGGAGGTGCTGGTGTTCACCCCCATGACCCTCCCATGACCCCCCCCTTATTTCGGGGTCCCCCCAGTGCTGGAGGTGCTGGTGTTCGCCCCCATGACCCCCCCGTTATTTCGGGGTCCCCCCCGTGCCCCCCAGTGCTGGAGGTGCTGGTGTTCGCCCCCATGACCCCCCCGTTATTTCGGGGTCCCCCCCGTGCCCCCCAGTGCTGGAGGTGCTGGTGTTCGCCCCCATGACCCCCCCCGTTATTTCGGGGTCCCCCCCGTGCCCCCCAGTGCTGGAGGTGCTGGTGTTTGCCCCATGACCCCCCCGTTATTTTGGGGTCCCCCAGTGCTGGAGGTGCTGGTGTTCGCCCCCATAACCCCCCCGTTATTTCGGGGTCCCCCCAGTGCTGGAGGTGCTGGTGTTCGCCCCCATGACCCCCCCGTTTTTTGGGGTCCCCCCAGTGCTGGAGGTGCTGGTGTTGGCCCCCATGACCCCCCCGTTATTTCGGGGTCCCCCCAGTGCTGGAGGTGCTGGTGTTGGCCCCCATGACCCCCCCGTTATTTCGGGGTCCCCCCAGTGCTGGAGGTGCTGGTGTTCGCCCCATGACCCCCCCGTTATTTCGGGGTCCCCCCGTGCCCCCCAGTGCTGGAGGTGCTGGTGTTCGCCCGCGACGCCCGCATGGCCGAGGCCTGGGTGGCCGCGCAGGAGCCGCTGCTGCGGTCCGCGGAGCTCGGGGACAGCCTGGCCCAGGTGGAGGCGCTGCTCAAGCGGCACCGGGGCCTCCAGAAGGCGGCGGCGGCCTGGGAGGAGCGGTTCCGCGCCCTGCAGAGGCTGACCACGGTCAGGGGGGGTTCGGGGGGACCCCGAAAGTCATGGCTGGGAGGGGGGGGGACCCCGAAAGTCATGGCTGGGGGGGGACGGACCCCGAAAGTGATGGGTGTGGGGGGGACACCCTGAAAGTAATGGCTGGGGGGGGACCCCAAAAGTAATGGCTGTGGGGGGGGGGTCACAGGGAGTGGGGGGACCCCGAAAGTAATGGGTGTGGGGGGGGACCCCGAAAGTAATGGCTGGGGGGGGAGTCACAGGGAATGGGGGGACCCCAATACTGCTGAGGCCAGATACACTCAGTGCATGTAATGGGGGGGAGGGTGGGACATGGGGACAGGGGGGGACCCCGAAAGTAATGGCTGGGGTGGGGGGACCCCGAAAGTAATGGGTACAGTCAGGGGGGGCATGGGGACCCCGATGCTGCTGAGCCCTGACACACTCAGTGCATGTAATGTGAGTGGAGGGGGGGACATGGGGTGGGGGGGGACCCTGAAAGTAATGGCTGGGGGGGGGACCCCAAAAGTAATGGCTGTGGTGGGGGGGGTCACAGGGAGTGGGGGGACCCTGAAAGTAATGGCTGGGGTTGGGGGGTCACAGGGAATGGGGGGGCACAATGGTGCTGAGGCCGGGTACACTCAGTGCCTGTAATGTGAGGGGGGGGCACATGGAGTTGGGGGGGGTACCCCAATAATACTGACCATGGTGAAGGGGGGACATGGGGGACCCCAACACTGCTGAGCCCTGACACACTCAGTGCCTGTAACGCCCCCCCCCCCGTGTCCCCCCCCCCCCCGTTTCCAGCTGGAGCAGAACGAGCTGAGGCGGCGCCAGGAGGAGGAGGAGAGGAAGAAGCTGCCCCCCCCCCTCGACCCCCCCCCAAACCACCACCCCCCAACCCCCCCCCACCCCAAATCTGCCCCCCGACACCCAGGAGGGTTTGGGGGAGACACAGCGGTGAGGGGGGGGGACACGGGGGGCTGGGGGGGTTTGGGGGTGGGGGGACATGGGGGGATATTGGGGTGCAGGGGGGGGTCCTTGTGGGGGGGTCCTTGTCCCCTCACACGCCCCTCCATGTCCCCCCCCCAGGGCTGCCACTGTCAATGGGATCTGCCCCGACCCTGCAGCTCAGGTACCCCCCCCCCCCGAAACCCCCCCGCGGGGACCCCCCTGCTGAGGTGGGGGGGACCCCCCCTGACCCCCCCCCGCCATGGGAGACCACCCACCCCCCCCCTCTGTGTGTGCCCCCCCCCCACTCAGGTGCCAGCGTTGACCAATGGGGCGCAGGAGCAGGAGGGGGGGTTCAGCCCCCCAGGGGGGTCCCCCCCACGGGGTCACCCCAAGGTGGGGGATGGAGGGGGAGGGGTCGTGGCCACTGAACCCCCCCAGGTGGCCGCCGCCCCCCCCTCGCCCCGCGCCCCCCCCGCCCCCGAGAGCCTGGAGGGGGCGCTGTGCCGCAAGCACGAGATGGAGGCGCAGGGGAAAAGGGCGCCAAACAGGTGAGGCCCCGCCCCCTGGACACGCCCCCTCTGATGCACCCGCATAGGCCACGCCCCCTGGACACACCCTCTCCCCCCATATCACTCCCTAGGCCCCCCATGAGCCCCACATCCCCCCCTTAACCCCCCCTCATACTGCCCCCTAACCCTCCCAAAGCCCCCCCCATAACCCCCCCTAACCCCCATAACCCCCCCACATCACCCCATAACCCCCCCATATCCCCCCCTAGCCCCCTCATACCCCCCCATATCACCCCCTAACCCTTCATAACCCCCCCACATCAACCCCTTACCCCCCCATATCACCCCATAATCCCCCATATCACCCCATAACCCCACCACAACCCCCCCACATCCCCCTCTAGCCCCCCCATACCCCCCCATATCATGCTCTAGCCCCCCCCAGCCCCCCCAACCCCTCACATCACCCCCATAACCCCCCCATAACCCCCCCATAACCCCCCCATACCCCCTATAACTCCCCCTAGCCCCCCCATATCACCCCCCATAACCCTCTATATACCCCCTAGCCCCCTCACAACCCCTCCATATCCCCCCACATCCCCCCCTAGCCCCCCCCAGCCCCCCTAACCCTGCCCCCCGCCCCCAGGTCGTGGCACAGCGTGTACTGTGTGCTGCGGGGGGGCAGCCTCAGCGTCTACAAGGACGCCCGGGGGGCGGGGGCCGGAGCCCCCTACCACGGGGAGCCCCCCGCCAGCCTGGGGGGGGCCCGCTGCCACCCCGCCCTGCACTACCGCAAGCGCAAGCACGTCTTCAAACTGGGGTACGACTGGGGGGCACTGGGGGGGACTGGGAGGGGATTGGGGGGGACTGGGAGGGACTGGGGGGGCACTGGGAGGGACTGGGAGGGGCTGGGGGGGACTGGGGGGGACTGGGAGGGACTGGGAGGGGACTGGGGGGGACTGGGAGGGGAGTGGGGGGGACTGGGAGGGACTGGGAGGGAATGGGAGGGACTGGGGGGGGACTGGGGGGGACTGGGAGGGAATGGGAGGGATTGGGGGGGCACTGGGGGGGACTGGGAGGGACTGGGAGGGGACTGGGAGTTACTGGGAGGCACTGGGGGGGAATGGGAGGGGACTGGGGGGCACTGGGGGTCACTGGGAGCTGCGCTGCCCCCCAGGCTGAGCGATGGCCGGGAGTACCTGTTCCAGGCCAAGGACGAGGTGAGACCCCTCCCCCACCCCCGGGCACGTGACACACGCGTGTGCAAGCGTGTGAGCATGGGAGGGGGAGGGGCACACACCGGGGGGGGGTGGGACACAGGTGTGTGAGCATGGGGGGGTGGGGCACACACGTGTGCAAACACACCCTGACATGTGCAGCCCCCACTGGTGCACATGGAGCTGAGCAAGCACACGTATTTGCACACCCACTCACACTCACTCACACCCTCTTACACTCACACTCACCGTTGCACACTCACCCACACCCTTGCACACACACTCATGCTCACTCACACCCACACCCCCCTCACACTCACCCTCTATCACACCCTTGCACACTCATTCACACACTCTCACCCTTGCACACTCTCTCACACTCACCCTTGCACACTCACCCTTGCACACTCATTCATGCTCACTCTCACTCACACCCCTCACACTCACACCCTTGCACACTCACATCCTTGTACACTCACACTCACTCACACACTCGCTCACACTCACCCTTGCACACTCACACTCGCACTCACCCTTGCACACTCACCCTTGCACACTCACCCCCTCTCCCCCCGCAGGCCGAGATGAGCTCGTGGCTCCGGGTGATCCAGGCGGCGGCAGCGGCCGGGCCGGGGCCGGGGTCGGGGCCGGGGTCGGGGTCGGGGCCGGTGTCCCGGGAGGTCCCGGGCGGGGGGAAGGGGGTGACCCGGGCCATGAGTGTGCCCCCCTCCGCGGCGCCCCCCGCCGCCCCCCGCCCCGAGCGGGAGAAACGGTTCAGCTTCTTCAAGAAGAACAAATAGGGGGGGGGCCCGGAACGGGGGGGGGGGCCGGAATCCCTGGAGGGGGGGGTCCCGGTATCCGGGGGGGGTCCCGGCGGAGCCGATGGAGGGACGTGGCGTGGCGGGAAGGGGGGGGGGGTGCGGAGGGGGTTGGGGTGGGGGTCCCAGCACCCCCTGTGCCCTCCCGCCCCGGGGGTCCCCGTGTCCCTCCCCCCCGTTTGTCCCCCCGTGTCCCGGTGATGTCCCCGCGCAGCCCCCAGCCCCCAATAAAGAGACTGGAGAGATCAAACCGGGCCTGAGTGTGGTGGGGGCGGGATTGGGATTGGGATTGGGGTTGGATTGGGATGGGATTGGGATGCCAGTGAGGATGGGGATGAGATTGGGATCCGATTGGGACTGGGATGGGATGAGAATGGGGATGGGATTTGGATTGGGATGAGATTGCGATTGGGATTGGGATTTGGATTGGGATTTGGATTGGGATGGGGATTGGGATGGGGCTGGATTAGGGATTAGGACTGGGATTGGGATGGGGATTGGGATGGGCTAGGAAGATTTTTGGGACGGGATGGGACGGTTTCGGGACGGGAATGTGTTCGGTGCCGCTCGGCGGGGCGGTGCCGGTGCTCGCGGGTCACACCAGTGCTCCCAGTACGAGAAACCAGTTCCCTGCGCGCCCCCCGCGCGTCATCATGGGCCGCCCCAGCTCCGCCCCCCCCTCCATCCCCACCACAATGGACCGCTCCACCACCCTCTCGCCCCGCCCCTTTCCCGCCTCTGATTGGTTGCGACGCCTCCGTGGGCGGGTCCAGCTCTGCCGACAGTGGCAGGGTTACCAATAGGCGGTGGCGTTTGACGGACAGCGCCATTGTCCAATCAGAACGCGGGAGGCGGAGATTGAGCCTCATAGCGCTGCCGCCATTTTGTGATCGAGCGCGCGGCGGACGGGGCTCAGGTGGGGGCGGGGCTGCGGCGGCGGCGCCTGTACCGGTACCGGGAGGGGGCGGCGGAGGGGGGTGGGGGATTTGGGGCGGGGGGCGGATGGTGGGAGAGGGGATGGGGATGGGGCAGGGGGGGAACCGGCCGGGCCGGCCCCGCGTGAGGCCCCGGCCCCGCTGAGGCGGTCGGAGGCCTCGGGAGGGCCCAAGGCCCCGGTTTAACGCGGGGGGTTTCGGCGGGGGGGGGGGGAGGTTTTTTGGGGTGTTTTGGGGGGATTTGGGGTGTTTGAGGGCAGGGCCCGAGGTGGGGAGGGGGGCTATGGGGGGCGGCAGAGGCCTGCTGGGCTGAGGGGCGGAGTTTTGGGGTTAGTTCTTGAGGTTTTGGGGTCTTTGGGGGCGCAGCTTTGAGAGCGGGGCGGTTTTGGGGCTGTTTGTTGCGGATTTGGGGTGTTTGGGGGCACAAATCTGCGAGGGGAGGCGGTTTTGGGGCTGTTTGTGGAGGATTTGTGTGTTTAGGGGCACAAATCTGTGAGCTGAGAGTATTTTGAGGCTGTTTGTTAAGGATTTGGGGGTACAGATATGGAGTAGAGAGAGTTTTGGGGTTATTTCTTGAGGATTTGGGGATTTTAGGGGCACAAATCTGTGAGGACAGAAGGTTTGGGGGCTGTTTCATGAGGATTTGGGACACAAATCTGTGAGCTGAGAGTATTTTGGGGCTACTTGTGAAGGATTTGGGGTGTTTAGGGCACAAATCTGCAAGGACAGAAGGTTTTGGTGCTATTTGTGAAGGATTTGGGGGTTTTAGGGGCACAAATGTGTGAGTTGAGAGTATTTTGGGGCTATTTGTGAAGGATTTGGGGTGTTTAGGGGCACAAATCTGTGAGTTGAGAGGATTTTGGGGCTATTTGTGGAGGATTTGGGGGTTTTAGGGGCACAAATCTGCAAGGACTGAAGGTTTTGGGGCTGTTTCTGGAGGATTTGGGGCACAAATCTGTGCGTTGAGAGTATTTTGGTGCTATTTGTGAAGGATTTGGGGGTTTTAGGGGCACAAATGTGTGAGTTGAGAGTATTTTGGGGCTGTTTGTGAAGGATTTGGGGCACAAATCTGTGAGTTGAGAGTATTTTGGGGCTATTTGTGAAGGATTTGGGGGTGTCTGGACCCTCCCTTCCAGAAGTCCCCCAACCCCCATCATCCCTCACCATTTCCCTTTGGTTTTTGTGATTTTTTGCTGTAGTTTGGGGACAAAATGGTGAAACTTTTTATCGGGAATCTCCCCCGGGAAGCGACAGAACAAGAAATCCGCTCCCTGTTCGAGCAGTACGGGAAGGTTTTGGAATGTGACATCATCAAGAACTACGGCTTCGTCCACATCGAGGACAAAACGGCGGCCGAGGACGCCATCAGGAACCTCCACCACCACAAACTCCACGGGGTTTGCATTAACGTGGAAGCCAGTAAAAATAAAAGTAAAGCTTCTACCAAACTCCACGTGGGCAACATCAGCCCGGCCTGCACCAACCTGGAGCTGAGGGCCAAGTTCGAGGAGTACGGCCCCGTCATCGAGTGCGACATCGTCAAGGACTACGCCTTCGTGCACATGGAGCGCGCCGAGGACGCCGTGGAGGCCATCCGGGGGCTGGACAACACCGAGTTCCAAGGTGAAAAACACACCCAGGGGGTGAGGGGGTGGTGGAGGTGGGGGGGGCAGTTTGGTTTGGGGAGGATGCTGGAGAATTTGGGGTTTTTTTGGGGAGTTTGGGGGTTTTTTCGAGCGCTGGTTGGAGCGTGGTGATGGCGCGCTGAGGTGATCGGTGACGCCAGCCGCTGTGCTCCAGGGGTTTTTCCTTCTTTATTGGAATTAAATCCCAAAAAAAAGGGGGTTGTTTTGTTTTTTTTTCTTTATTATTATTATTATTATTATTAATTATTTTTTTATTATTATTTTAACCAATTATTTTCTAGCCCTGGTTGCAGCGTGACAAGGACGCACCGAGGTGATCGGTTGTCGGTGACACCGGCCACTGTGCTCCAGGTTTTTTTCCCTCCTTTATTGGAATTAAATCCCAAAAAAAAGGGGGTTGTTTTGGTTTTTTTTCTTTATTATTATTATTATTATTATTAATTATTTTTTTATTATTATTTTAACCAGTTTTTTTCCAGCCCTGGTTGCAGCGTGACGACGACGCACCGAGGTGATCGGTTGTCGGTGACACTGGTCACTGTGCTCCAGGGTTTTTTTCCTTCTTTATTGGAATTTAATCCCAAAAAAAGGTTTTTTTGTGTTTTTTTCTTTATTATTATTATTATTATTATTATTAATTATTTTTTTATTATTATTTTAACCAATTTTTTCCACCTCTGGTTGCAGCGTGACAGCGACGCACCGAGGTGATCGGCTGTCGGTGACACCGGCCGCTGTGCTCCAGGGTTTTTTCTCTCCTTTATTGCAATTAAATCCCAAAAAAAAGGGGTGGTTTGGTTGTTTTTTTTCTTTATTATGATTATTATTATTAATTAAATTTTTTTATTATTTTAACCAATTTTTTCCAGTGCTGGTTGCAGCGTGACAGCGACGCACCGAGGTGATCGGCTGTCGGTGACGCCGGCCGCTGTGCTCCAGGGTTTTTTCTCTCCTTTATTGTAATTTAATCCCAAATTTAACTGGGATTAAATTTGTTTTGTTTTGGTTTGTTTTCTTTATTATTATTAATTATTTTTTATTATTTTAACCAATTTTTTCCAGCGCTGGTTGCAGCGTGACGACGACGCACCGAGGTGATCGGTTGTCGGTGACACTGGTCACTGTGCTCCAGGTTTTTCTCCCTCCTTTATTGGAATTTAATCCCAAAAAAAGGTTTTTTTTGTGTTTTTTTTCTTAATTATTATTATTATTATTAACTTTTTTTAAATTATTATTTTAACTAATTGTTTTGAGCCCTGGTTGCAGTGTGACAGCGACGCACCGAGGTGATCGGTTGTCGGTGACACCGGCCACCGTGCTCCAGGTTTTTTTCCCTCCTTTATTGCAATTAAATCCCAAAAAAGGGATTTTTTGGTTGTTTTTTCTCTTTATTATTATTATTATTATTATTATTAATTATTTTTTTATTATTATTTTAACCAGTTTTTTTCTAGCCCTGGTTGCAGCGTGACGATGACGCACCGAGGTGATCGGTTGTCGGTGACACCGGCCACTGTGCTCCAGGTTTTTTTTCCCTCCTCTGTGCTCCAAGGTTTTTTTTCCCTCCTTTATTGGAATTAGATCCCCAAAAAATGGGGTTTTTTGTTAAAAAAAATATTAGTATTTTTTATTATTATTTTAACCACTTTTTCTAGCCCTGGTTGCAGTGTGATAGCGACGCACCGAGGTGATCGGTTGTCGGTGACACCGGCCGCTGTGCTCCAAGGTTTTTTCCCTCCTTTATTGCAATTAAATCCCCAAAAAAAGTTTTTTTTGTGGTTTTTTTTTAAATTATTATTATTTTTTAAAATTTTTTTTATTATTATTTTTACCAATTTTTTGAGCTCCGGTTGCAGCGTGACAAGAACGCACCGAGGTGATCGGTTGTCGGTGACGCCGGCCACCGTGCTCCAAGGTTTTTTTCCCTCCTTTATTGGAATTAAATCCCAAAAAAAGGGGGTTGTTTTGGTTTTTTTTTCTTTATTATTATTATTATTATTATTAATTATTTTTTTATTATTATTTTAACCAGTTTTTTTCTAGCCCTGGTTGCAGCGTGACAGCGACGCACCGAGGTGATCGGTTGTCGGTGACACCGGCCACCGTGCTCCAGGGTTTTTTTCTCTCCTTTATTGGAATTAAATCCCAAAAAAAGGGGTTTTTGTGGTTTTTTTTCTTAATTATTATTATTATTATTATTATTATTAATTATTTTTTTATTATTATTTTAACCAATTTTTTCCAGCCCTGGTTGCAGCGTGACAGCGACGCACCGAGGTGATCGGCTGTCGGTGACACCGGTCACTGTGCTCCAGGTTTTTTTTCCCTCCTTTATTGCAATTAAATCCCCAAAAAAAGTTTTTTTTCTGTTTTTTTAATAATAATAATTATTTTTTTTAATTTAACCAAATTTTGAGCATTTCAGCTTCTCCCCTCCCCGGAATAAAAAGGGGGGAGGAAATAAAACCAAAGCAGAGTGTGGGGGTGGGGCAGAGGCTGAGACTGATCCATCTTTGACTTAACCCAGCCCGGGGTCCCCTCGCAGGAGGATTCTCACCGGTGAAGTCACCCAC
This sequence comes from Caprimulgus europaeus, assembly GCA_907165065.1. Next base: position 40,499 of record CAJRAV010000010.1, read on the forward strand.
GGCCGCCACCGCCGCTGCCACCGCCGCTGCCACCGCCACCGTTGTCACCGTTGTCACCGTGCCTGGTCCTCTGTCGGGGCCGGAGCAGTGGGGTGTCCCCCCCCTCACGGCGTAGATAGAAGCCAGGCTACCTTCTGCCTGGTAAGAGGGTGACCGGAGGCGCCCGGTCCCGCGTCGGCCGTGTGTCACCGTTCAACCACGGGTGACAACCGCACGCCCACGGGTGACAGACGTGACACACACCCACGGGTCACACACACCCACGGGTGACAGACGTGACACACACACACACCCACGGGTGACACACACACACACACACACACCCACGGGTGACAGACGTGACACACCCACGGGTGACGCACACACACACACGCACGGGTGACACACACACACACCCACACACGCACACCCACGCACAACGTCGCTCCCTCCTCTTCCTCTCTCTCTCTCGGGGGTCTCCGACGTGCCCCCACCCACCCCCACCCACCACCACCCCTCTGCCCCTCTGCCCCCCCGGCTCCTCTCCGAGACGGACGCGGCGCGGGCCGAGGCACCTGGAGTCGAGTTGGCGGCGTCGGTGGCGAGCGAGCGAGCGTGTGTGCGCCGGAGCCGGAGCGAACGACCGGGGGGCGAACCGGGACCGGCCTGCGGGACCGGCCCCCGGGGCAAACCGGGACCGGCCCCCGGGATCAGCCCCCGGGGCGAACCGGGATCAGCCCGTGGGGCAAAACCGGGACCAGCCCCTGGGATCGGCCTGCGGGGCCAAACCGGGATCAGCCCCCGGGACCGGCCCATGGGGCAAACCGGGATCAGGCCCCTGGGGCAAACCGGGACCGGCCCCCGGGATCAGCCCCTGGGGCAAAAGCGGGATCAGGCCCCCGGGGCAAACCGGGACCGGCCCCCGGGATCGGCCGTGTGGGGCAAACCGGGATCGGCCCATGGGGCAAACCGGGACCGGCCGGTGTTTCCCCCTCGGGCGAGCGGGCGGCGGCAGAGTTTGGCTGTAACCAAGTTGGTTCCCACTCGTGGGGTTTTTGGTTGTTGTTTGGTTGTTTTTTGGGGTAAATCCCCCAAATTTCACTCATTCCGGGTTTTTCCCCCCCCAGTTCCCACCGGGATTGGTTTGGCCCTGGCTGGGCTGGGTTTGGTGCTGAACCGCGCTCGGCGCCGGCTCTTAACCACCGGCTCCTCGTTAGCTCTGGGGGTGATTAATCCGGTTATCCCCTCTTTGTTAGTTCCAAGGGTAATTAATCCGGTTAGTTTTGGTTAACTGGTGACTCGCTGGTTAGCTGAGTCCCCCCTCCCCCCCCCCAGTGATCACGGCCCCTCACCAGTCCCGGTGATGGGTGAGAGGCAGAACCCGGTACCGGCACCGGGAAAGGGGGGTTGGGACCGATCCCGGTTTGTTCCCGGTACCGTGGGGGCGAGAGCTCATTTTTTGGGGCGATATCTAATTTTTTTAGGGTGTTAAGTCACTTTTTGGGGTGATAACTCAGTTTTTAGTGCAATATCTCAGGTTTTTGGCTGCGATAACTCAGTTTTTAGTGCAATATCTCAGTTTTTAGTGCGATATCTCAGGTTTTGGCTGCGATAACTCAGTTTTTAGTGTGATAACTCATTTTTTGGGGGCGATATCTCATTTTTTTAGTGTAGTAAGTCACTTTTTGGGGTGATAACTCAGATTTTGGCTGCGATAACTCAGTTTTTAGTGCAATATCTCATTTTTTAGTGTGATAAACCATTTTTTAGTGTGCTATCTCAGTTTTTAGTGTGATATCTCATTTTTTTAGTGCAATAACTCCGTTTTTTAGTGCAATAACTCACTTTTTGGGGTGATAAGTCATTTTTTAGTGCGATATCTCATTTTTTAGTGTGATATCTCATTTTTTGGGGGCAATAACTCATTTTTTTAGTGCGATAACTCAGTTTTTAGTGTGATATCTCATTTTTTTGCTGCGATAACCCATTTTTTAGTGCAATATCTCAGTTTTTTAGTGCAATATCTCATTTTTTTAGTGCAATATCTCATTTTTTAGTGCGATATCTCATTTTTTGGGGGCGATATCTCATTTTTTAGTGCAATATCTCATTTTTTGGGGGCGATATCTCATTTTTTGGCTGTGATTTCTCATTTTTTTAGTGCGATATCTCAGTTTTTGGGGGCGATATCTCATTTTTTGGGGGCGATAACTCAGTTTTTAGTGCGATAATCCATTTTTTAGTGCGATATCTCAGTTTTTGGGGGCGATATCTCATTTTTTGGCTGTGATTTCTCATTTTTTTGTGCGATAACTCTCATTTTTCGTGCGTTAACTCCTTTTTTGCTGCGATAACTCAGTTTTGCTGCGACACCTCCCATTTTTAGGTCCCAACCTCATTAATTCCTCTCTCTTTTTCTCCTTTCCCACCCTTTCCCCCCCGGTTCCCGCCCCAAGGGAAGCGCATGCGCGTGCAGTTGTCCACCAGCCGCCTGCGGACGGCGCCGGGGATGGGCGACAAGAGCGGCTGTTACCGGTGCGGGAAGGAGGGGCACTGGTCCAAGGAGTGCCCGGTGGATCGCCCGGGCCAGGTCACCGATTTCACCGAGGCCTATAACGAGCAGTACGGGGCCGTTCGCACCCCCTACGCCGCCGGCTACGGCGAGACCGTTTACTACGACGAGACCTACGGGGGAATGGCCGATTACTACAAGCGTTACCGGGTCCGGTCCTACGCCACCGCCTCCGCCTACGACGCTTACGCCGAGCAAACCATGGCCCAGTATTCCCAGTATGCCCAGTACTCCCAAGTCCAGTCCTCGGCCATGGCGGCCACCACGGCCATGGCCAATCGCATCCCCACCACTTTAGACGCTTACGACCGAGCTCTTTTACCGACCCCCGGCGCCGCCACCGCCGCCGCCGCCGTGGCCGCCGCCGCTACCGCCGCCGCCGCCGCCGCCGCCTCCTCCAGTTACTACAGCCGGGACCGCAGCCCCTTGCGCCGCACGGCCGCCGCCGCCGCCGCCGCCGCCGGTACGGTGGGGGACGCCTACAGCTACGAGCGGGGGCAGCTCTCGCCCGTGGCCTCGGTGACGCGGGCGTCGCTCTACGACATGCAGAGGTTCGGCCGGGACCCCTACGCCGAGCGGGCGCGGTACTCGGCCTTCTGAGCGCCAGGTCAGCGGGGGGACGGGGGATTTGGGGGGGTTTGGGGGTAATTTGGGGGGGTTTGGGGGTTTCTGGTGTTTTGGGGGGTTTTTTTTGCGATTTGGGGTTGGTTTGGGGGCGATTTGGGGGTTTTTTTGGTGATTTGGGGGGGTTTTGGGGGGCAATTTGTGGGTTTTTGGGGTGATTTTGTTGTTGTTTGGGGGTTCTTTTGGTGATTTGGTGTGTTTTTGGGGTGATTTGGTGCGTTTTTGGGGAGATTTGGGGTTTTTGGGGAGATTTTGGGTTTTTTTGGGGGGGTTTTTGGGGCAATTTGTGGGTTTTTGGGGTGATTTTGTTGTTGTTTGGGGGTTCTTTTGGTGATTTAGGTGTTTTTGGGGTGATTTGGGGGTTTTTGGGGAGATTTTGGGTTTTTTGGGGGGGCTTTTGGGCGATTTCGGGGATTTTGGGGGCAATTTAGGGATTTTTTGGGGTGATTTTGTTGTTTGGGGGTTCTTTTGGTGATTTAGGTGTTTTTGGGGTGATTTGGGATTTTTTGGGGGGTTTTAGGGTTTTTTTGGGTGATTTGGGGTTTTTTGGGGAGTTTTGGGGGGGTTTTTGGGCGATTTGGGGTTTTTTTTGGGCGATTTGGGGTTTTTATTGAGCGATTGGGGTTTTTTTTGGGTGATTTGGGGTTTTTTTGGTGATTTCGGGGATTTTTTTAGACGATTTGGGGTTTTTGGGGGGGATTTGGGGATATTTTGGGGGGTTTTTTGGTGATTTGGGGTTTTTTTTGGGTGTTTTGGTTTTTTTTGGGTGTTTTGGGGTTTTTTGGGGGGTGATTTGTGGGGTTTTTTTGGTGAATTGGGGTGTTTTGGGGGGCGATTTGGGGTTTTTTAGGGGGTGAGGGGGGGGTCTCACCTGGGGGGAGGATCCCGAGTTGGTTTGGGGGGGGGGGGTGTTGGTTTGGGGGGGCTCAGCACGACCCCGGTTGTTTTTTGGGGGGGGAACCGGAGCTTTTTGGGGGTGTTTGAGCCGATTGTGGTTTCCCCCCCCCCCCCAGGTAAGGTTTTCGCGGCTGGACGTCGGGTTCTCGGCACAAACCGGCACCGGCACCGTGCGGCGCGGGGGCTGCGCCGGGGTCACCCCACCACAAACCGCAACCGCGTCCCCACCGGGTTCAAACCCCATCCAAACCGGGTTCAAACCCCATCCAAACCGGGTTCACACCACATCCAAACCACAACCGCGTCCAAACCACAACTGGGTTCAAACCGTAACCAGGTTCAGAACCACAACCGGGTTCAAAGCGCGTCCAAACCACATCCAAACCGGGTTCACACTGCATCCAAACCGCAGCCAGGTTCAAAACCGCATCCAAACGGCATCCAAAGCGCAACCGCGTTCAAACCGCAGCCGGGTTCAAAACCACAACCGGGTTCAAACCGCGTCCGCGTCCAAACCAAAACCGCAACCAAACCACAACTGGGTTCAAACCGTGTCCAAACCGCATCCAAACCGCAGCCAGGTTCAAAACCGCAACTGGGTTCAAACCGTGCCCAAACCGCAACCGCGTCTAAACCGCAACCGGGTTCAAAACCCCAACTGCGTCCAAGCTGCAACCGCGTTCAAACCGCGTCCAAACCGTGTTCAAACCGCAGCCGGTTTCAAACCACAGCCGGGTTCAAACCACAGCCGGGTTCAAACCGCATCCAAACCGCATCCGCGTCCAAACCACCAGGTTCAAACCGCAGCCAGGTTCAAAACCACAACTGGGTTCAAACCATAACCAGGTTCAAACCGCATCCGCGTCCAAACCCCAACTGCATCTAAACCACAACCGCGTCCAAACCGCAGCCAGGTTCAAACCACAACTGCGTTCAAACCGGGTTCACACCGCAGCCGGGTTCACGCTTCAACCCATCGGCTCCCAACGACCCCGCCCGGCTTCTTCCCCAGCCCGGTGAGGAACAGCCCAGCCCCTGCCCCCCCCTTTCCCTCTGTGTCCCCCCCCTTCCCCTCTGTGTCCCCCCCACTTTCCCCTCCACTTCCCCCTCTGTCCCCCCCACTTTCCCCTCCACTTTCCCCTCTGCCCCCCCTTTCCCCCTCTCTGTCCCCCCCTTCCCCCTCTCTGTCCCCCCCTTTCCCCCCTCTGTCCCCCCCTTCCTTCCCCTCTGTCCCCCCCTCTCTGTCCCCCCCCTTTGCTTCGCTCCCCCACTCACCCTGGAGCCGCTCCCTGTCCCCCCCTTTTATTAATTATTAGTATTATTAATTTCTTTTATTTTCTCTATTTCTGTGATGTTTTTGTTGTTTGTGGTTTTTTTTTACGAGGCCCCTCAGCAGCAGCTTCTGCTTCGCTTCCCCGCTCGGCACAGAGCCGCTCCTGTCCCTCCCTTTTATTAATTACCATTATTATTAATTATTAATTATTAATTTCTCTCCTTTTTCTTTCCTTTCTTCACTATTTTGTGGGGTTTTGGGTTTTTAAGTGGCTTTTGCTTCACTTTGCTTTCCCTGCTCAGTGTGGAGCTGCCCCCCCCCCCCCTTTTTGCCCCCCCCCCCCCCTTTTATTAATTATTATTAGTAGTATTATTAATTTCTTTTATTTTCTTTATTTCTTTAGTATTTTGTGGGGGTTTTTGGGGTTTTTTTTTCACTTGTAGCTGAGTTGGTGGGGGGAGGGGTCTGCTCCTATTTACCTCCCCCCCCCCCCCCCCCCAATTCCCCTCCCCTCCCCCCCATTTTCCAATAAAATAAACTCAAAAAACCCCAATTTGTAACAAATTTCCTCCCCCCCCCCCCCCCCCCCAGTCACTGGGTCGAGTTCCCTCCCAGTACAAACCAGTTTGGAAACTGGGACTTACCAGCTGGGATTCCGCCCCCCCCGACCCCAACTCCCTGCCATGGGTGGGGAGGGGGGGCAGCACCCCCCAAAAATGGGACCCCCCAAAAATGGGATTCTAGCCCCAAAAATGGGATCCCAGCACCCCAAAAATGGGACCCCCCAAAAATGGGATTTCAGCCCCAAAAATGGGACCCCAAAAAATGGGACCTCAGCACCCCCAAAATGGGATTTCAGCCCCCAGAATGGGACCCCCCCAAAATGGGATTTCAGCCCCAAAAATGGGACCCCAGCACCCCAAAAATGGGATTTCACCCCCAAAAATGGGACCCCCAAAAATGGGACCCCCTCAGCCCCAAAAAATGGGATTCCAGCCCCAAAAATAGGACCCCCACCCCAAAAATGGGACCCCCCAAAAATGGGACCTCAGCCCCCCAAAAATGGGACCCCCCAAAAATGGGACCTCAGCACCCCCAAAATGGGATTTCAGCCCCAAAAATGGGATCCCAGCACCCCAAAATGGGACCTCAGCCCACCAAAATGGGACCCCCCAAAAATGGGACCCCAGCACCCCAAAATGGGACCCCCCCAAAAATGGGATTCCAGCCCCAAAAATGGGACCCTGGGACCCCCAAAAATGGGATTCCAGCCCCAAAAATGGGACCCCCCAAAATGGGACCCCCACCTCAAAAATGGGACCCCCACAGCCCCCCAAAAATGGGATTCCAACCCCAAAATCGGACCCCCCCAAAATGGGGCCCCAGCCCCCCCAAAATGGGACCCACCTGCTCATTAACCTGCTCATTAGTCCCCGAGCGGGGTGGTTAATTAACCCCATCATCCCCACCCTCCAGTTGGTTTCTGGCCCCCCCCCCCCCCCCCCAATTTGATGGTGGGAGCCCCCAAATTTGTCGCCCTTCATTAGCTGAGAGGTTTCCAGGTCTCCAATTAATTAATTAATCTTAATTAATTGCTTCCGTGCTCACCCGGCACCGGCTCCTCTGTCACTGGGGTGGGCTTGAGCCCCCAGTACCGGCTCAGCAGCGTTACTGGGACGGTTCCTCCATGGCACCTACCCTGGAAAACGAGGGGGGGAGGGATAATTAGATCCATCTGCTTAATTAATTAATGATAATTAACGATAATTAACGATAATTAATGATAATTAACAAACCACAGCCATCATGGCACAACCATGACCCACCCACCCAGTTACCGGCTCAGCAGCGTTACTGGGATGGTTCCTCCATGGCACCTACCCTGGAAAATGAGGGGTAGGAGGGATAATTAGATCCTCTACTTAATTAATTAACGATAATTAACGATAATTAACGATAATTAATGATAATTAACAAACCACAGCCATCATGGCACAGCCATGACCCACCCACCCACCCAGTTACCAGCTCACCAGTGTTACTGGGATGGTTCCTCCATGGCACCTATGCTGGAAAACGAGGGGGGAGGGGATAATTAGATCCTTCTGCTTAATTAATTAATTATAATTAACGACAATTAACGATAATTAACGATAATTAATGATAATTAACAAACCAGAGCCATCATGGCACAGCCATGACCCATCCACCCAGTTACCAGCTCACCAGTGTTACTGGGATGGTTCCTCCATGGCACCTACCCTGGAAAATGAGGGGGGGGGAGGGATAATTAGATCCTTCTATTAATTAATTAACGATAATTAATGATAATTAACAAACCACAGCCATCATGGCACAACCATGACCCACCCACCCAGCTCACCAGTGTTACTGGGATGGTTCCTCCATGGCACCTACCCTGGAAAATGAGGGGTAGGAGGGATAATTAGATCCTCTACTTAATTAATTAATGATAATTAATTATAATTAACGAACCACAGCCATCATGGCACAACCATGACCCACCCACCCAGTTACCAGCTCACCAGTGTTACTGGGATGGTTCCTCCATGGCACCTACGCTGGAAAATGGGGGGGGAGGGAGGGGATAATTAGATCCATTAATTAATTAATGATAATTAATGATAATTAACGAACCCCAGCCATCATGGCACAAGCCAACACCAGCAGAGATGACGAGGACAAGGGGTTTTGGCACCTTTCCTGGTGGTGGTGGCTGTGCCTCGTGCCAACCCTGACCTCCCCCACCTTCAGCTGCACCAAAACCGAGGTTTTTTCACCCAAAACAAAGGGGGGGGGGAGGGGTTGAAGTACCGGGATTTCCCGGGCTGATAACGGCTCCGGTTCCGCCCCCGGCTCCCGCGGCAGGAAGAGGCGTCCCCGGTGTCACGTGGTGTGATGGAATGAGGTAAAATCCGCGGGTTTTGGGTCGGTCGGTGCCGGTGCCGCTGGTGGGTTTTGGCCACGGGGAACGGCGGCGGCAACGGCACCGGGGTGGGGGAGGGGCGGAAAGAACCAAACGGGTGAGAACCGGTGAAAGAATTCGCTGTTTATTTACAGAGGTACAAAACCAACCCCACCCCCACCCCCCCGGTGCTGGGAAAGGGGGAAATGAACCCAAAACCGGGGGAGAAATTGGGGCTGAGGAAACAGAGAGACCCAGGGGGAAAAAGGGACTAAAAGTGCCCCAAAATTGAGGGAAATGAGAAAAAATTCAGTGTTTGGTGGAAAAAACAACAAGAAATGGCCAAAAATGAGGAAAAAAGGAAAAAAAGGGATAAAATGAAGGGTTTTTAAAGAAAATAACCAATGGAACTCAAAAAAATGAGGAAAAAAGGAAAAAAAAGAGATAAAATTAAGGATTTTTAAAGAAAATAACCAATGGAACTCAAAAAAATGAGGAAAAAAATGAACTGTTCTGTCCAAAAACCCCAAGAAAGGCAAAAAAAAAGAGGAAAATAAGGAAAAAAAGGGATAAAATTAAGGGTTTTTAAAGAAAATAACCAATGGAACTCAAAAAAATGAGGAAAAAGTGAAAAAAAAGCAAATAAAATAATTAACTTCTAAAGAAAAAGTAAAACAAAAATGAGGAAAAAAGGAAAAAAAATAATTTTCTAAGGAAAAAGCAACCAAGAAACTAAAAAAAAAGAGAAAAAGAAAAAATAAGGAAATAATTAAAGTGTTCCTGCTAAAAAACCAAATAAAAGTTAAAAAAAATGAGGAAAAAAGAAAAAAAGGAAATAAAATAATTGACTGTTTTTTCTAAAAAAACCCCAATTAATAAAAGTAAAAAAAAAGAGGAAGAAAAAGGAAAAAAAACAGAGAAAAAAATTAATTTTTTTCTAAAAAAACCCAAGAAACACCAAGAAAATGAGGAAAAAGAAAAGAAAAAGAGGAAAGAATTAACTGTTCTTTGTAAAAGGAGCAATAAAGCTTCAAAAAAGAGGAAAAAAAGAGAAAAAAAGAGAAAAAAAGAGAAAAAAAGAGAAAAAAAAATTAACTTCCTTCTAAAGAACCAATAAAAGTCAAAAAAATGAGGAAAAAGAGAAAAAAAGAGATAAAAATAATTATTTTTCTAAAGAAAAACCAAGAAATGCAAAAAAAAAAGAGGAAAAAAGATTAAAAAATGAACTGTTCCTGAAAAATAAAACAAAGTAAAAAAAAAGAGGAAAAAGGGAAAAAACAGATTAAAAATTGACTGTTCCTTCTAAAAAAAAACTCAATAAAAGTCCCAAAAAATGAGGAAAAGGGAAAAAAACCCGATAAAATAATGAACTTTTTTCTAAAGAAAAAAATCAATAAAAATCCAAAAAAAAAGAGGAAAAGGGAAAAAAAAACATAAAATAATTAACTTTTTTCTAAATAAAAATAACCAATAAAAGTCCAAAAACAAAAAAAATGAGGAAAAAAGCAACCAAAATCGTTAACTTTTCCTTTTAATGAAAACCCAAAAAAAATGAGGGGGGAAAAAGAAAAAAGCCGGTAAAAATGCGGTGTCCGTGCACGCGGGGCCGGTAACGGGGGCGGCGGCGGCGCCGGGTCGCGGCGTGACCCCTCCCCCAGGCGGTACCTGCCCCCGTCACGCCCCTCCCCCCCGTTAGAGCCGGCGCTGGTAACCCGAGTGCAGGCGGGCGGGGGCGGCGGGGAGGTAATCACCGTAAGCGCTCGAGTACCGGCCGTACTCGGGCTCCGGTAAGCGCCGGTAATCCAGCGGGGATTTGGTCGGTGAGCGGCGGTACGGGAGCGGGGAATCGGCTAAGCGGCGGAACTCGGAGAGCTCGGACAGGCGGCGCTCGGAACCGTACCTGGGCGAGAGAAGAGACACGGCCGCCGTCACCGCCGGTACCGGGGACACCACCGGGGGCACCACCGGGGGCACCACCGGGGGCACCGGGGACAGCCGCAGCTGGGTTGCGGGGAAGCAACGGCGCCGGTTCAACCGGTGGCGGAGACGCGCGGTTGAAAGCAGTGACCCCCAAAACACACCGGGAGGGGGGAGTCACCGTGCACCGGGTGTTACCGGGATCACACCGGGTGTTACCGGCTCACCCCGGCTCCCGGTGACACGGTAACGGTTCACTCACCCCCGTTACCCCCCCATGATGTGGTGTCGTTAAGGGTTAAACCGGTGCAAGGTGAGGCAGCAACACCCGGTGCTGACCCCAACACACACGGGGAGGGGGGAGTCACCGCACACCGGGTGTTACCGGCTCACACCGGCTCCCGGTGACACGGTGCTGGTTCACTCACCCCCGTTACCCCCCCATGATGTGGTGTCGTTAAGGGTTAAACCGGTGCGAGGTGAGGCAGCAACACCCGGTGTTGACCCCAACACACACCAGGAGGGGGGTTACACCGCCACACCGGGTGTTACCAGCTCGCACCGGGTGTTACCGGATCACACCGGGTGTTACCGGCTCACACCGGTGCCGGTTCCCTCACCCCCGTTACTCCTCCCCCGCCCCCGCCCCGGTGCCGTTACCTCTTGGCCAGCACCGATGATTTTTTGTACGGGTCGTCGTAGGCGCCGGCGCTGCGTGGCGGGGAGAGGCGGGTGCGCTCGTAGGGCGGTGCGGCGGCGGCGGCGGCGTTAACGGCGGTGGCACCGGTGACCTGTGACAAGCCCAGGTACGAGGCCGCCTGCTGCCCCAAGGGACTCGGCCCGTCGTAGGCGCTGCCCGGTTGGGCTCGGTACGCGGCCGCCAAGGCGGCGGAGGAAACCTGCTGCTGTACCGGGTACGAGGCCGACATGGAGCCGGTGACCTGGGCTCGGTAACCGGCCGTTAACGGAGCGGCTTGTGCCTTGTAGGCGGCGGCGGCGGCGGCTTGGCTACCGTAGGAAGTGGCCAGCGAAGAAGCCGCTTGGGCACCGTAGGTGGCCGAGAGCACGGCGGCGGCGGCGGACTGGCTCCCGTAGGAACCGGGTAGGTTGGCAGCCGGTTGGGCCCCGTAGGAAGCCGAGTGCCCGGCGGCCGGTTGGGCACCGTAGGAAGCGGAGAGCGCGGCGGCCGACTGGGCGCCGTAGGAAGCCGAGTGCCCGGTTACCAGCTGGTAAGCGGCGGCGGCGGCGTGGTGGTGACCGGTTACCGTCTGGGCACCGTAAGACGTGGCGTGTGCCGCCACGGCCTGGGCGCCGTAAGAGGCGGAGAGCGCGGCGCCGGGCTGGGCGCCGTAGGAGGCGGCGTGGCCGTCAACGGGCTGGGCACCGTAAGAAGCGGCGGCGGCGGCGTGGCCGGTGACGGTGGCGGCTTGGGCACCGTAAGCCACGTGCGTGGCCACGGCCTGGGCGCTGTAGGAGGCGGCGGGACCGGTGGCGGCCTGGGCGCCGTACGCGGTCGCCTGGGCGCTGTAGGAGGTGGCGTAACCGGATCCGGGCTGTGCCCCGTAGGAGGAAGCCAAACCGGTGGACTGGACGCCGTAACCGGTCGGTTGAGCCCCGTATGAAGCAGCCTGAGCACCGTAGGAACCGAGGGAGTTCACGGTGGGCTGCGCACCGGAGCCGCCGAGGGAGTTCACGGTGGCCTGGGAGCGGTAAGCGCTGCCCAGCGAGGCGGAGGGCTGGGCCCGGTAGGAGGCGGCCTGGCCGGTGGTGGGCTGCGGCCGGTAAGCCATCCCGAGCGAGGCGGAGGGCTGGGCCCGGTACGTGGCCCCCAGGGAGGCGGAGGGCTGGGCACGGTAAGCGGCCGGTTGCGCCGTCATGGGGAGCGTCACCGCGCCGTAACCGGCCCGGCTGGGCGAGCGCCGTAACGGGCTCCGGTCCCTCCCGTAGTAGGAAGGGGAAACGGGTCTGGTTTGTGCCTCAAAGGCCTCGTACTTGCCGGTAGAACCGGCGGCGGCGCCGAAACGCTGCTGGTAATCGTACAGGGAGGAGGAGCCGGCAGTGGCGTAACCGGTACCGGCCGAGGGGAAGGCGGCGTCGGCCGCCGCTCGGCGCTGGGGGTCGAAGGTATCGAGCTTGGGTTGGAATTTCTCCCGGTACTCCAGGCCCATCCGTTTGCTCTTGTCCATGCCCAGGGCGGCGGCGGTGACGTTGGTGACGCTGGTGACGTTGGTGGCGGGGGGCACGGCCTGGCCCCCGCCCTGGTTCTTCTTCTGGACGTTGGTGGAGAGCTCGACGTTGACTCTGCGCCCTTTCACCTCCTTCCCGTTGAGGTTCTCGATGGCCACTTTGGCGTCTGCTTCGTTCTCCATGTGCACAAAGGCGTAGTCTGACAAACAGCAGAGAGGTTAGCGGGGAGGGGACAGGGGGGACAGGGGGGGGACAGCACACACACTCGTTACAGGAGCCAGCACTTAACGAGCCCGGGCTCTGCCGCCGCCGCTGCCGCCGTGAAGAGACACAAGCACCCCCCCGGCTCAGGGACACCCCGCCACGGCTGCTGGTTTTGCTCCGTTTCACCCCGTTTTCTTCCTCTCTTCACCCACCCCCCACCCACATCACGGCTGCCTCCCCCCATGCCGGGGGGCTCAGCACCAGCCAGGCCCCCACAGCACTGGCCGGGCCCCCACAGCACCGGCCGGGCCCCCCCGCAGCACCGGCCGGGCCCCCACAGCACCGGCCGGGCCCCCCCGCAGCACCGGCCGGGCCCCCACAGCACCGGCCGGGCCCCCCCGCAGCACCGGCCGGGCCCCCACAGCACCGGCCGGGCCCCCCCGCAGCACCGGCCGGGCCCCCCCGCAGCACCGGAGCGAGGGCAGAGAGAGCCGGAGGCCACCGAGCGAGAGCCCGCGGTGCGCCGGGGACAGAGCCGCAGCGGGACAGGGAGAGCGGGGAGAGGGGGAGAGGGGGAAGGAGAGGAAAGGAAGGAGGAAGAAGGGAAGGGGGAGAAGGAAGGAGAGAGAAATGGAAGAGGGAAGGGAAAGAGAAGAGAGAAATAAAGGAAGGGAAGGAGGAAGAAGGAAGAAGGGAAGGGGAAGAATAAAGGAGAGGAAAGGAAGGAGGAGGAAGGGAAGAGGAAGGGGGAAGAAGGAGGAGAGAGGAAGGGAGAAGGAAGGAGAATGAAAGGGGGAAGGAAGGGGGGAGGAAAGAAAGGAGACAGAAGAGCAGGAGAGGAAAGAGAGGGAGGGAGAAGGAAAGGGAGGGAGGGAGAAGGACGGAAGAAAGAAAGAGAGGGAGGAAGAAGGAAGAGGGGGAGGAAGAAGGAAAGAGAGGGAGGAAGAAGGAAAGGGGAAGAGGAAGAAGGCCAGAAGGAGGAAGAAGGGGAAGAGGAAGAAGGAGGAAGAGGGGAGCACCCGGAGCGCACCCAGCGGCGCCGCAGACGGAGCCGAGTGCCCGGGCACGGAGTGAGGAGCCCGGCGGGGGGCACGGAAGTGGCACGGAAGCGGAAGAGGCGTCGGAGAGCGAAGGAAGCGGGACCCGGCGCAGCAGAGACCCAGGGTGACACCGTGGCCGTGTCACCACCCCCGGGGTGAGGAGTTCTGGGGGGTTCACCCCGCGGCACGACGGGTCCGGGGGGCCGGCACGGGGCGGAAGGGCAGCTCCTCTCGGCAGCCACCCCCCCCCTTCCCCGGTAGTCACGGGCCAGGGATGAACGTAACCGGTGGCGCCGCCGCTTTAGCCCTCCGTGTGTGTGTCCCCAAACCCTCCTGCTGTCACCTCGGGTGGCTCTGCTGTCCCCACCTCTCTTTAAGGGTTCCCCCCCCAATAAATCAGCCACCAGAAACCCTTGGTGTGGGGTTTTTTGGGGTGTTTTCTGATGGGTTCCGCTGGGAAATTGGGTCCTGGTGGCTCTGTGACCTGGGACAAGAGAGCAGAGGCAACAACATCACCCTCCCGGGGGGGAGGACATCACTGGGGCAGAGAGAAAGGCTGGGGGGGACACCCAGGAGGACACTTTGTTTTCCATTCAGGGTGAGGAAGAAGGTGGGGTGATGCCATCACCCCCTCCACAGATCGGGGGTCACCAATCGAGCCCCCACTTTGGGTGTTTGACAACACGTTTGTTGGGGGGGGGGGTTGGCTTTTCAGGAGCAGCTTGCTCCACATCGGTGTGTTTGTGGAGGTGAAGCTGGTGGGATGGGGGGGAAGAAACCACCTCATGTCAGGGAACGGTTCTGGAGAAGGCAGAAAGTCACATCCCCACCCCCGGAGTCACCACGTTGGGGCTGGGAGGATGTGGCTTGGCTGGAACGGCTGGAGAGAGAACAACCAGGGGGGGTGGTTAATGGGGGAGATGGGGTGTGGGGAACCCAGAATGGATCGCAGGGCTCCAGCCGGGGCTGGGGAGAGAGGGGGGGTGGCGGCAGGAGGACGCAGGACCACCCCCCCACCGCCCCGGTCTGTGTGCGGGGACGCCGCCAGATCGATCCGGACCGGGGCAGAGGGAATGGGGGGGCGGGGGGGGCGGAAAGCCGCAACCAGACAAATCACGGGTCACCCGAGGCGAGTGCGGGGACCGGAGCGGCTCCGAGGACGGTGGTGAGCGGCGAGGGAGGCCGGCGGGGTTTGAGCCCGGTGAGGGCTATGGGACGGCCCCGGGGGAGACGGAGAAGCCCCGCGGTGGGGGCGGCAGCGGCGGGTCCGGTACCTTTCACCACGTCGCATTCAACGACGGTGCCGTATTGCTGGAAGAGCGAGCGCAGCTCGCCGCTGGTACAGGCGGCCGACACGTTACCGACGAAAATCTTGCAGGTGTTGGTGGGTCGAGGCCGGGAAGGCTCAACCACGATCCGACGACCGTGGAGTTGGTGACCGTTAAGCTGATTGATGGCGCGGGCCGCCGCCGCCTCATCCCGTAAGTGAACGAAAGCGAATTGCTTCATGAGGGCGATCCCGAGCACGGGCCCGGCGACCCCGGAGAACAATTCGTTCAGCTCCTCCGCTGTCGCTTCTTCGGGGACGTTCCCCACGAAGAGTTTAATACCGGGGCGCATGATGGCGATGGCGGCGGGGACGGCGGGGAGAGGGAAACGGGAGCTCAGCGCCGCGACGGCCTCACAAAATGGCGGCAACCCCCTCAGAGCTGAGCGGGAGCGGTTAGCGCTGTGCGCGAGCGCACGCCCGCGGCAGTGCGCATGCGCGTCGCCCGCTCAACGCCTTCTACACGGCGCTTGCGTGCCGTGCGCAAACCCCTCCATCTCACTGCGCGTGCGCATCGCCCGCTCAACGGCTTCTGGCTGCGCCTGCGTGCCGTGTGCAAAACCCCTCCGCGCACGCGCGCCCTCAGAGTGCCCGCTCAACACTCTCCCGCCTCCCCCACTGCGCATGCGCGCAGGATTCCTTATAGACACCCATTATTCCTTAACCACGCCCATTGTTCCTTAACCACGCCCATTGTTCCTTAACCACGCCCACCTCCCCATTAACCGCGGGTGTGCCTTAGCCACGCCCACCAC
>CAJRAV010000010.1:56699-181517 GCA_907165065.1 Caprimulgus europaeus
CCCCCCCCCCATATCCGCGCCCCTCCCCCTCCTCCCACCATGTCACCGCTCCCCCCACACCCCTCCGGGTTTCCCCCTTCGCTCCGGCCCCATCCCAGCCTCCCCCGGTGTCTCCCCCTCCCTCAGGCCCCGGTGTCACCCGCCCCCCCCTCCACTCACCCGGAGCGAGCCCCGCCGCCACCGCCACCGTACCCCCCCACCGGAAGCGCTTCAGCGCGCGACACCTCACTTCCGCTTGGGCTGCACCACCAGCTACCTGAGGGGGTAAAGCCGCATAGTGGGTCACTTCCATGCTGCTCCCCACCCTTCCTATTAATTACTCCTAGCGAGGGAGATGCTGAGGGTCCCCCCTCCCCGTTTTTCCCCCCAAGCGTGGCGTGAGGGAACTACAAACGCCCCCTAAAACCCGCTGGGATTCCCCCCCCACACGCTTGTACTTGGTACGGTCCGAGCTGCCCTCACAGCCAGCGCTGAGGTGGGCGGGAACGCCAAGGATCCCGTGTCTCGCTCTCATTGGTCAGCCCACGCGGCGCTCGGCCAATCAGAAAATTATCCGTGGGGAGCCGCTTAATCGACGGCTGTTGCTAGGGGAAGGGTGGCAGAGGGTGACGAGTTGCGTTCGGCCTCAGCCCTGCCCTCTCTCCTCACGCCGCAGCCTTGGTGGGGGACATAACCCCCTGTTCCCCCCTTCGCGAGCTGGCTGTAAGCCCTCAGCCCCCCCAGCTACCTGAGGAAACCCAAATTGGGCTAAAATTACCTTTTTTTGCCTCTTTTTCATACCTCATGTCACACTCGATGAGTTTATGTCCCTTCTAGGTACTTCACAACCCTTTTTCCCGTCTCTTTTTCCTCAAAAGAACCCTCTAAACCCTCCAGTTGGCCTCGCGGGGTGGGTAACGCACGCTGCGCTCTCACTCTTCACACTCGCCTCCTCCCTCACAGAGCTCAGCCTATCAGCGACGCCTTCTCCGCGACTCCGCGCCTCTGATTGGCTAATAGAACCCATTGTCCCTCCTTCCCGCCTTTGACAGGCAGCGGCGGTTGAGGGGGTTAGGGAGAAGGGGAGTGGCCTCGTCAACCTCCGCCTTCTGATTGGCTGACGTGGCGAGCGCTCTGCCTATAGAAGACGGAGCTCGGCGGAGGGGTGGGGTCGCTTTGGTTCCTTCGCTGCGTCGCGCGCTGCCCTCAGGTGAGGAAAAAGGCGGGAACGGGGTTGGGCGTCGTCGTCGTTCCCTGAGGCGATTTCTTCGCTTTTCCCCCTCATTTCTGAGGGGAAAAAAGTGGCGCCATGAGGTAAAATCCTTCCCTTTTCCTCTGTTTGCTGAGGGAAGACGAAGCTGTGGTGCTATGAGGTGAAAAAAACCTTGTCATTTATTTTATTTTCTTTTTTTCCCTAATTTGTGAGGGAACAGTGTGGGGCAGTGCCTGGTAGCTGCTGTGGTGAGAGAAGAGGGTTTTTAGGGGAGCACTGAGGGGGATTTTAAGCTCTGATAGCTCTACTATTCCATTTTTATGTCCTTTTAATCCTGCTTTGGAGTCAAAGGACAGGAGGTAAGTGTTGTCCTTTAAGTATTTTTCTATCTGCTTAGGAAATCCTCCTAGAAAAAAGGGAATTATACCCTTTTTCACTTGTTTGAAGCCCAATTTTGATGCCTCTGAGCATGCATAAACTGTTTTGAGCAAGAAAATGCACTAATATGAGGATAAAAGTACTTTTTTTTAATAACTTATGGTGTTTTTTGAGGAAACTACAGTGGCTTCGTGTCCAAAGGAGATGGCTGGGTGGTGGTAATATTATAAAAATGCCTTAAAATGTGAAATTAAAAAAGGATTTTATCTTTTTTGGGGGTTAAAGGGTCTGGTTTTGGGGGGGGCTTGAGACTTTTGGGGGTTAAAGGGTCTGGTTTGGGGGGGCTTGAGACTTTTGGGGGTTAAAGGGTCTGGTTTGGGGGGGCTTGGGGCTTTTGGGGGATTAAAGGCTCTGATTTTGGGGAGACTTTGGGCCATTCACCCCCTACCCCCCTCTTTCTCAGGTCAGCCCCCCACCTCCATGAAGCCCCCTCCTTCACCAGCCCCCCCAGGCGATGAGAGACCCCCTGACAGCAGCCTCCAAACTTGGGGTGCTGGGGAGCAGCCCCCCAACTCCACCAGCATCCCCCGGAGCCTCCACCTGCACCGCCAAGAGCGTGAAGCCTTCTTCACTCTGCTGGGTAAGAGAAAAAAAAGCCCCAAAATCCACCAAAATCCTGTAAAAATTGGGGGGAAAAAATATATTTTTAATTAAAACCCCCAAAACTGGGAGATTTTACCCCAAAAAATATAGTTTTTTATTAACAACTTTATTTTCTCTTGAAGAAGACAACGTGGTGCAGGAGTTTCTGTCGACAGATGTGTGCTGCAGGGTTTCTGATAAGGTTTGTCTGTCAAAAACCAGTTTTATTAATTAACAAGAAATTAAAATATACATTTTTTAACTGGAATTCATCTTTTTTTTTCCTAAAATTGCTGGTTTTTGCCTCATTTTTCAGTACCTGCTGGCGATGGCGCTGATGTACTTCAAGCGCGCCGGGTTGTCCACGGCCGAGTACACCCGCATCAACCTCTTCACTGCCCTGTAGGTACCCCTAATTAATGAAGCTGGGGCTCTAATTAAGAACCCCCCTAATTAACAAAGCAGGGGCTGTAATGGAGAACCCCCCTAATTAACAAAGCAGGGGGCTGTAATGGAGAACCCCCCTAATTAATGAAGCAGGGGCTCTAACAAAGAACCCCCCCTGATTAACGAAGCTGGGGCTCTAATTAAGAACCCCCCTAATTAATGAAGCTGGGGGCTGTAATGGAGAACCCCCCTAATTAACAAAGCAGGGGCTCTAATGAAGAACCCCCCTAATTAACGAAGCAGGGGGCTCTAATGAAGAACCCCCCTAATTAACAAAGCAGGGGGCTGTAATGAAGAACCCCCCCTAATTAACAAAGCTGGGGCTCTAATGAAGAACCCCCCCTAATTAATGAAGCTGGGGGCTGTAATGGAGAACCCCCCTAATTACTGAAGTGGGGGGCTCTAATGAAGAACCCCCCCTAATTAATGAAGCAAGGGCTCTAATGAAGAAGCCCCCCCTAATTAACAAAGCTGGGGGCTCTAATGAAGAACCCCCCCTAATTAATGAAGCTGGGGCTCTAATTAAGAACCCCCCTAATTAACAAAGCAGGGGGCTGTAATGGAGAACCCCCCCCTAATTAAGGAAGCAGGGGCTCTAACAAAGAACCCCCCTAGTTAATAAACCAGGGGCTCTAATTAAGAACCCCCCTAATTAATGAAGCTGGGGCTCTAATTAAGAACCCCCCTAATTAATGAAGCTGGGGCTCTAATTAAGAACCCCCCTAATTAATGAAGCTGGGGCTCTAATTAAGAACCCCCCTAATTAATGAAGCTGGGGGCTCTAATGAAGAACCCCCCCTAATTAACAGAGCTGGGGGCTCTAATGAAGAACCCCCCCTAATTAACGAAGCTGGGGCTCTAATTAAGAACCCCCCCTAATTAACAAAGCAGGGGCTCTAATGAAGAACCCCCCCTAATTAACAAAGCAGGGGCTCTAATGAAGAACCCCCTAATTAATGAAGCTGGGGGCTCTAATGAAGAATCCCCCCTAATTAACAAAGCAGGGGGGGCTCTAATGAAGACCCCCCCTAATTAACAAAGCTGGGGGCTGTAATGAAGAACCCCCCTAATTAACAAAGCAGGGGCTCTAATGGAGAACCTCCCTAATTAACAAAGCAGGGGGCTTTAATGAAGAACCCCCCCTAATTAACAAAGCTGGGGGCTTTAATGAAGAACCCCCCTAATTAACAAAGCTGGGGGCTGTAATGGAGAACCCCCCTAATTAATGAAGCAGGGGGCTCTAATGAAGAACCCCCCCTAATTAACAAAGCAGGGGGCTGTAATGGAGAACCCCACTAATTAACAAAGCTGGGGGCTCTAATGAAGAACCCCCCCTAATTAACAAAGCAGGGGGCTCTAATGAAGAACCCCTCCTAATTAACAAAGCTGGGGGCTCTAATGAAGAACTCTCCCTAATTAATGAAGCAGGGGGCTCTAATGAAGAACCCCCCCTAATTAATGAAGCTGGGGGCTGTAATGGAGAACCCCCTTAATTAACAAAGCTGGGGCTCTAATGAAGAACCCCCCTAATTAACAAAGCAGGGGCTCTAATGAAGAACCCCCCCTAATTAATGAAGCTGGGGCTCTAATTAAGAACCCCCCTAATTAACAAAGCAGGGGGCTGTAATGGAGAACCCCCCCTAATTAACGAAGCAGGGGGCTCTAATGAAGAACCCCCCCTAATTAACAAACCAGGGGCTCTAATGAAGAACCCCCCCTAATTAACAAAGCAGGGGGCTGTAATGGAGAACCCCCCTAATTAACAAAGCTGGGGCTCTAATGAAGAACCCCCCTAATTAACAAAGCAGGGGCTCTAATAAAGAACCCCCCTAATTAATGAAGCTGGGGCTCTAATGAAGAACCCCCCCTAATTAACGAAGCAGGGGGCTGTAATGGAGAACCCCCCTAATTAACAAAGCTGGGGGCTGTAATGAAGAACCCCCCCTAATTAACAAAGCAGGGGCACTAATGAAGAACCCCCCCTAATTAACAAAGCAGGGGCTCTAATGAAGAACCCCCCTAATTAATGAAGCTGGGGGCTCTAATGAAGAACCCCCCCTAATTAACAAAGCTGGGGGCTCTAATGAAGAACCCCCCCTAATTAACAAAGCAGGGGCTCTAATGAAGAACCCCCCTAATTAACAAAGCAGGGGGCTGTAATGGAGAACCCCCCTAATTAACAAAGCAGGGGCTTTAATTAAGAACCCCCCCTAATTACTGAAGTGGGGGGCTCTAATGAAGAACACCCCCTAATTAACAAAGCTGGGGGCTCTAATGAAGAACCCCCCTAATTAACAAAGCAGGGGGCTCTAATGGAGAACCCCCTTAATTAACAAAGCAGGGGCTCTAATGAAGAACCCCCCTAATTAATGAAGCAGGGGCTCTAATGAAGAACCCCCCCTAATTAATGAAGCAGGGGGCTCTAATGAAGAACCCCCCCTAATTAATGAAGCTGGGGCTCTAATGAAGAACCCCCCTAATTAATGAAGCTGGGGGCTGTAATGGAGAACCCCCCTAATTAACAAAGCTGGGGCTCTAATGAAGAACCCCCCCTAATTAACAAAGCTGGGGGCTCTAGTGAAGAATCCCCTCCTAATTAACAAAGCAGGGGCTCTAAGGAAGAACCCCCCCTAATTAACGAAGCTGGGGCTCTAATGAAGAAGCCCCCTGATTAACAAAGCAGGGGCTCTAATGAAGAACCCCCCCTAATTAACAAAGCAGGGGGCTGTAATGAAGAACGCCCCCTAATTAATGAAGCTGGGGCTCTAATTAAGAACCCCCCCTAATTAATGAAGCAGGAAGGCTCGGCTCTAATTAGAGGAGCATCGTTAACGCCCTTAAAAGGGGAATAAACCCCAAATTCAAGCCCTTAAAAGGGGAATAAACCCCAAATTCAAGCCCTCACGGGGATCCTCCAACTCCCTCCTTTATTTCCCATTATCCAACATACTGAATTGCCCAAAATCACCTGAATTCACCCCATTTTCCCCCCCGCAGGTACCTGGCCAATGACATGGAGGAGGATGAGGAGGAGCAGAAGTTCCAGATCTTCCCCTGGGCTCTGGGTCGCCGCTGGCGCCGCCTCTTCCCCCGCTTCCTCCGGCGCCGCGACCGTCTCTGGGCCCGGATGAGTTACAGAGCGGCTGTCAGTCGGCATTGCTGCGAGGAGGTGGGTGCTAAACACACCCAAAACCCTTCAGTTTCACCCCAAAAAAAGCTTATCATTATTAACACCCCCTTTCCCCTCAAAAAATACCCCAAACTTGACAAGAAACAAAAAAAACCCCCATGAAAATGGAGTTTTTACAGTGGTTTGCTGCCTGCTGCTGCTTTTTCTCTTAAATTCAACATTTTTGCTAAGAATTGTTGGTTTTTTAAATTTTTGGAGGTTTTTTTAAGGTGAATTAGTGTGGTTTTGGGGTCAGGCATGTTGCACCCCGTGATAAAAGATTGGAGCAGTGGACACCCCCATCCCAAATGGCACCAGCTGTGGCCAGATGGTGCTGCACAAATTTAACAGCAGCTCAGCTGTGGAACCAAAATTCCAGGGGTTTAAGCCCAAAAAAATTCTGGAGTCTGGACCCCAAAATTCTGAGGTTTTGAGCCCCAAAAAATTCTGGAGTCTGGACCCCAAAATTCTGAGGTTTTGAGCCCCCAAAAAATTCTGGAGTCTGGACCCCAAAATTCTGAGGTCTTTGAGCACAAAAAAATTTTGGAGTCTGGACCCCAAAATTCTGAGGTTTTGAGCCCAAAAAAATTCTGGAGTCTGGACCCCAAAATTCTGAGGTTTTGAGCCCAAAAAATCTGGAGTTTGGACCCCAAAATTCTGAGGTTTTGAGCCCAAAAAAATTCTGGAGTCTGGACCCCCAAATTCTGAGGTTTTGAGCCCCCAAAAATTCTGGAGTCTGGACCCCCAAATTCTGAGGTTTTGAGCCCCAAAAAATTTTGGAGTCTGGACCCCAAAATTCTGAGGTTTTGAGCCCCAAAAAATTCTGGAGTCTGGACCCCAAAATTCTGAGGTTTTGAGCCCCAAAAAATTCTGGAGTCTGGACCCCAAAATTCTGAGGTTTTGAGCCCCAAAAAATTCTGGAGTCTGGACCCCAAAATTCTGAGGTTTTGACTCCCAAAAATTTGAGTTTTGAGCCCTAAAACCTCAGTGGGTTTTAAAGAACCCCCCCAAATTTTGCAGAGGGAAATGGGTGAGGATGTTTGAAACCCCCCCCCAAAAAAATGTCAGGGGGGTTTTGTGTTTAAAGCCCCCTCAAAATTTTGGGGAGGGGGTTTAAGCACCCCCAAAAATACTGGGGTGTTTTTAGCCCCCAAAATGTGGGGATTTTCAATCATCTTCCCCCAAAAAAATGCTGGGGGGTGGGGGTTTAAAATCCCCCCCCATTTTTGGGTGGGGGGGTGTTGGGGGGGTTTAAAATCCCCCCCAGTTTTTGCCCTAAAATACCAGGTTTTAAGTGCACCCCAAATACTGTGGGGGGGTGGAAACTGGTGGGGTTTTTTCTTTAGCCCCCCCCCCAAAATACTTGGTGAGGTTTTATCCCCCAAAATGCAGGATTTTACCCCAAAATGAGGGGGTTGTGATGGGTGCCCCCCCCTCATCCCTGGCAGGTGATGGCATTGGAGCCCTGGCACTGGGCCTGGGGGCGGGAGCGACCCCCTCCCCACAGTGGGGCCACCAGGAGGGCCCCCCCCTGCCCCCGCTGTGCCCCCCACCCTCCCCGTGGTGGGGGGGGGCAGGAGGAGGAGGAGGAGGATGAAGATGAAGCCCCCGGCACCTGGGACCTCGTCATCCTGCGCCGCCGCCGCCACAGCCTGGCCCTGCTCCCCCCTTGCCCCAAAACCCACTGAATTCACCCCAAATTTGGGCTGAAATGGGGTGAAATTGGGGCTGGGACTTTTCTTTCCTCACTCCCTCACAGCAAAGCCAATATTGGGGGTTTTTAACCCAAAATCCACCTTTGCTCATGGCAGAGCCCAACCCCTCTTTTCTGTGGCACAAACTAGTGATTTTTGGTAATTTTTGCCCTGTTTCCCCCCCAATTTAGACCCTTCCTTAATAAAAGTGACTCTAAATTGCTCTGTTTCTACATATTGCCCAATCTTCTCATTTTTAGCCCCAAAACCCACTGAATTCACCCCAAATTTGGGCTGAAATGGAGTGAAATTGGGGCTGGGACTTTTCTTTCCTCACTCCCTCACAGCAAAGCCAATATTGGGGGTTTTTAACCCAAAATCCACCTTTGCTCATGGCAGAGCCCAACCCCTCTTTTCTCTGGCACAAACTAGTGATTTTTGGTAATTTTTGCCCCATTTTTTGCCCAATTTAGAACTTTCTTTAATAAAAATGATTCTAAATCACTGTTTTTTTTTCTACCCATTGCCCAATCTTGCCATTTTTAGCCCCAAAACTCCTCTCTCTTCCTCCTCAGTGAGGCTGAAGGTTGGGCAGGGTGGGGGTGACACTGAGACTCTTCCCACCCCCAGCACCTTCCCCCCTCCCTGTTTTCATGCAAAAAGAGGGGAAAATGGGCAAAGTGAAGTATTAACAAAAAAAAAATCGCTATTTTGGGGTGAAAAAGTGGGAAAAATGCATAAAAATGGGGTGATTCCCCCCCCAACTGCTGCTCTTTCTCTCTCCCCACAGCTCGGGCCCAGGGACCCGTCCTGCTGGCTCAGGTAGGGGTGGCGGTGCCCACATGTGTGTCACACGTGTCTGGGCTCTGCACATGCTACATGTGTGTCCTGGCATGTTCCAGCCTCTGGTACATGTGATCCTTGTGTGTCCTGGACCTGCACATGCATGGAGCAGGCCTCCACACGTGTCCTCACACTGCACATGTGTGTCCTGACACTGCACACACGTGTCCTGACACTGCACATGTGTGTCCTGACACTGCACACACATGTCCTGACACTGCACATGTGTGTCCTGACACTGCACACACATGTCCCAGCCCTCCACATGTGTCCTCATACTGCACATGTGTGTGCCCTGGACCTGCACACGCATGTTCCAGCCCTACACATGTGTCCTCACACTGCACATGTGTGTGCCCTGGACCTGCACACACATGTTCCAGCCCTCCACATGTGTCCTCATACTGCACATGTGTGTGCCCTGGACCTGCACACACATGTTCCAGCCCTCCACACGTGTCCTCATACTGCACATGTGTGTGCCCTGGACCTGCACACACATGTCCCAGCCCTCCCCACATGTCCTCACACTGCACATGTGTGTCCTCTGTGTGTCCTGACACTGCACATGTGTGTCCTGACACTGCACACACATGGCCCAGTCCTCCACACATGTCCTGACACTGCACATGTGTGTCCCCTGTGTGCCCTGGACCTGCACACACATGTCCCAGCCTTCCACATGTGTCCTCACACTGCACATGTGTGTCCCAGCCCTCTACATGTGTGTCCTGACACTGCTCATGCATGTCCCACACATGTCCCAGCCCTCTGCACACGTGTCCCATATGTAGCCCACTTCTCTGCACATGTGTGTGCCACACATGTCCCAGCCCTCTGTACGTGTCCCCACATGTCCTATCTCTCTGCACATGCGTGTCCTCATGTGTCCCACCCCTCTGCACATGTGTGTGCCACACATGTCCTAGCCATCTGCACATGTGTGTCCCCATGTGTCCCACCCCTCTGCACACACGTGTCCCCATGTGTCCCACCCCTCTGCACACACATGTTCCCATGTGTCCCACCCCTCTGCACACACATGTTCCCATGTGTCCCAGCCCTCTGCACACACATGTCCCCACATGTCCCACCCCTCTGCACACACATGTCCCCATGTGTCCCACCTCTCTGCACACACATGTTCCCATGTGTCCCACCCCTCTGCACATGTGTGCCACACATGTCCCACCCCTCTGCACACACATGTTCCCATGTGTCCCACCCCTCTGCACACACATGTCCCCATGTGTCCCACCCCTCTGCACACACGTGTCCCCATGTGTCCCACCTCTCTGCACACACGTGTCCCCATGTGTCCCACCCCTCTGCACACACATGTCCCCATGTGTCCCACCCCTCTGCACACACATGTTCCCATGTGTCCCACCCCTCTGCACACACGTGTCCCCATGTGTCCCACCCCTCTGCAGACACGTGTCCCCATGTGTCCCACCCCTCTGCACACACATGTTCCCATGTGTCCCACCTCTCTGCACACACATGTTCCCATGTGTCCCACCTCTCTGCACACACATGTCCCTGTGTCCCACCCCTCTGCACACACATGTCCCCATGTGTCCCACCCCTCTGCACACACATGTTCCCATGTGTCCCACCCCTCTGCACACACATGTCTCCATGTGTCCCACTCCTCTGCACACACATGTCCCCATGTGTCCCACCCCTCTGCACACACATGTTCCCATGTGTCCCACCCCTCTGCACACACGTGTCCCCATGTGTCCCACCACTCTGCACACACATGTCCCCATGTGTCCCACCCCTCTGCACACACATGTCCCCATGTGTCCCACCACTCTGGACACACATGTTCCCATGTGTCCCACTCCCCTGCACACATGTCCCACCCCTCTGCACATGTGTGTTCCCATGTGTCCCACCCCTCTGCACACACATGTTCCCATGTGTCCCACCCCTCTGCACACACATGTCTCCATGTGTCCCACCTCTCTGCACACACATGTTCCCATGTGTCCCACCTCTCTGCACACGTGTCCCCATGTGTCCCACCCCTCTGCACACACATGTTCCCATGTGTCCCACCTCTCTGCACACACATGTCCCCATGTGTCCCACCCCTCTGCACACACATGTCCCTGTGTCCCACCTCTCTGCACACACATGTTCCCATGTGTCCCACCTCTCTGCACACACATGTTCCCATGTGTCCCACCTCTCTGCACACACATGTTCCCATGTGTCCCACCCCTCTGCACACACGTGTCCCCATGTGTCCCACCTCTCTGCACATGTGTGCCACACATGTCCCACCCCTCTGCACACACATGTCCCCATGTGTCCCACCCCTCTGCACACACGTGTTCCCATGTGTCCCACCCCTCTGCACACACGTGTCCCTGTGTCCCACCCCTCTGCACACACGTGTTCCCATGTGTCCCACCCCTCTGCACACACGTGTCCCCATGTGTCCCACCCCTCTGCACACACATGTTCCCATGTGTCCCACCTCTCTGCACACGCGTGTCCCACACATGTCCCAGGCATGTCCACCCCTCCACACACGCCTGTGCCCTGCGGCACCACCCGAACCCCAGCGACCTCCCCTCCCCCCCCATTGCAATGCAGCAAAAAACCCTCAGCCCCAGGAGGACGAGAGACCCAAAAAGCTCAGAAACAGCCCCAAAACCACCTGGGGATCCCCTCCAGCCCCCAAAATCCTTCACTTTTACCCCATTTCCCCCCTCCCCCCGCGGGCTCTGAGGGAGGAGCAGCGCAGGGAGGAGTCAGGCGGAGGCGGGCGGGGAGGGGGGGGGGGTCCAGCCTGGCCTCGCCTTGCTGCTTAAGGAAGAATTCTTATTTATTTCATTTTTTTTTCCTTATTTTACCCAAAAGCGGCGAATTTGAGAGCGTTTCCCCTCCCAAAACTGAGGTATGTCCCCATGTCCCCCCCCCAAGAGGTGACAGCCACCCTCAAGGGCCCAGCAGTGGGGTGACAAGGCGGGAGACTCGTCCCCAACTTTGCGGCCGGCGGCGCTTACACAACTCCCTGCAGCACCAAATTGGGGGAAAAAATAGGGAAAATGGGTAAAATTTATTATTTTGAGCCATTTTCTTCCTTTCTCACAACCAGGAAGGGGTTGGGGGTTGGGAGGGGAACCCTCAACCCCGTGACCAAGCCCTGTTTTAACCAGGAAAGAGTTTTTTGGGGGGATAAATCTATATCTAAGGGAGGGAAAAATGAGGGATTTTGGGGTTTTTTAATGGTTTTGCTCAAAATTTTAATATTTTTGGCTGGTTTTTCTCATTTTTTTGTGGTGTTTTCTTCTCTGTGTGACAGGAGGGGACGCTGCCACCACCACCACCGAGCCAAGCCTTCGCCCTGTGGCACCTGCTGGGGTGCTGGGCACCCACCACCCTCCTGAAAACGGGGTGAAAAGAGGCGATTTTGGTCCTTCTCAACCAAAAAGTGTATGTGGGGAGGGGCTGGGGGGTGGGGGTGGGGGACACAAATGGCTTCTGTTCTCTTTTGAGGGGTGATGGGGAAATGGGGGGGTCCCCAAGACCCAGGTGTGTGAGGGGGGGGACCTCGTTAATGGGGTCACTCATTAATGAGAGCCTCATTAACAAGAACCTCATTAATGGGGTGGAGGAACAGAGTCTGTAACAGAGCAAAGGCCTCGATTGTACCCCAAAAACCTTCTGGGGGGGTGAGGGGGGTGGGTTAGAGACTCCCCCCACCCCCCAACCCTCATTTTGGGGACAATTTGGCCTTTTTTTGGGGCAAAATCTCCCTTTTTTAGGGTGTCCCTCACTCACTCTGGGCTCTGGGGTGACACAAACCCCCGTGTTTGGGGGCTGCACTGCCAACATCGGTGTCACCTTTCTGTCCCTCCCTCAGCAACTCTAATTAGCGCTTCATTAAGCTCCCTAAGGCTTGATTAAGCTCCCCAATATTTAATTAAGCTCCTTGATGATTAATTAAGGCCTGGAGGGGTGTCAGGAGCCCGGCAGCATTGCTTGGGGCTGCGCTGGCAGGGAGCGGCGGTGACACACGCTGTGACACACGCCAGGACTTGCAGGACCTGTTTTTTGGGGCAGTTTCCCCTCATTTTGTCACTTTTTAGGGTTCCCTGCTGCTGTAATTATTGTTTTTTTTAATTACCACGGGGTTGTTTTGGGGTTAAACTCAACTATTTTGGGCTCGCTCGGGTTACAGGCAGCGAGCAGCTGCTGTGGGGGGGGGGGGGGGGGAAGGGTGGGAGGGCTTCCCCACCCCCTTATTTCTCTTATTTTACCCCAAAACAGCGGCTGCGTTCGCCCCAATCACCCCCAGCCCCACGTGGCCCCGGCAGGACCCCAAATTTGGGGGATTTATGGCTTTTTTAGCATTTTCCCCCCCTAAATAAGGTCTTTGTGGGATGATTATTAACACTTAGGTTTACTAAAACCCAACTGTGGGAGTTTTTTTGGGGCAGAATCTCCTTTTTCTTTCAAACCACTCACAGCAGAGATCCTAAAGTTGACCCCAAAACACTAAAAACCCCCCCAAAATTCCCCAATTCCCCAAAATCCCCCCCAAAAAATCCTTAATCCACCAAAAACCACCCCTCAGAGTCAGGATACAGCGGCTCTAAAACACTTCCTCCCTTTCCATTGCTGCCAATCCCCCCACCAACGAGGCTGTGTTAATTACTCATCATTAGATCCCTCGTTAATGTTAATTACGCATCATTAGACCCCTCACTAATGAGAGATGCTTTTAAATACCCTCATTATCCTCCCTCTGATTTAATTAATGAGGGGGGGGTCACAGCGACTCCCCAACTCCATCCCAGCACGAGAGGGAGAGCGGAGCCCCCACGATGAAAAATGAAGCAAGAAAAACCCAAATAAAAGAGTTTTAACACTTGTTTTTTTCTTGATTTTCCCAATTTCCCCTCTTTTCTCCCCAGAATGGCCGAGGAACCCATCATCCCCGTGTACTGCACCGGCGTTTCGGCGCAGGTCCAGCGGCAGCGAGCGAAGGCGTTGGGCGTGGGCCGGCACGAGAACGCGGTGCGGTACCTGGGTCAGGATTTCCAGGTCCTGCTGGAGGAAAGTCACCGCTCTGGGACCCTTTTCCGGGACCCCACTTTCCCCCCAACCCCCTCTTCCTTGGGTTTCCGTGAGCTGGGACCTGGCACTGCCAAAACTCACGGTGTCCAGTGGAAGAGACCCACGGTGAGTAATGATGAGGCGCTAATTAACCACGCTTGGTTGAGTTTTGATTAATTAATCACTCTTTAATTAGAGTTTTTAATCACTTTGGGATCATCAACCAACAGGCAAACTCCTCCCAGCGCTGTGAAATAACAAAACTCTCTAGGACCAGTGTTATTCAATATATTCATCAATGACCTGGGTGAGGGCACAGAGGGCACTGGCAGCACCTTTGCTGGTGACACCAAGCTGGGAGCAGTGGGTGACACAGCAGAGGGCTGTGCTGGCATCAGAGAGACCTGGACAGGCTGGAGAGCTGGGAGCAGTGGGTGACACAGCAGAGGGCTGTGCTGGCATCAGAGAGACCTGGGCAGGCTGGAGAGCTGGGAGCAGTGGGTGACACAGCAGAGGGCTGTGCTGGCATCAGAGAGACCTGGACAGGCTGGAGAGCTGGGAGCAGTGGGTGACACAGCAGAGGGCTGTGCTGGCATCAGAGAGACCTGGACAGGCTGGAGAGCTGGGAGCAGTGGGTGACACAGCAGAGGGCTGTGCTGGCATCAGAGAGACCTGGACAGGCTGGGGAGCTGGGCAGGGAAACACTTGATGAGATAGAATAAGGGCAAGTGTGGGGTGTTGACTGGGAGGATACTGGGATATACTGGAGAGCTGGGCAGGGAAACACTTGATGAGATAGAATAAGGGCAAGTGTGGGGTGTTGACTGGGAGGATACTGGGATATACTGGAGAGCTGGGCAGGGAAACACTTGATGAGATAGAATAAGGGCAAGTGTGGGGTGTTGACTGGGAGGATACTGGGATATACTGGAGAGCTGGGCAGGGAAACACTTGATGAGATAGAATAAGGGCAAGTGTAGGGTGTTGACTGGGAGGATACTGGGATATACTGGAGAGCTGGGCAGGGAAACACTTGATGAGATAGAATAAGGGCAAGTGTGGGGTGTTGACTGGGAGGATACTGGGATATACTGGAGAGCTGGGCAGGGAAACACTTGATGAGATAGAATAAGGGCAAGTGTTGTGGGGTGTTGACTGGGAGGATACTGGGATATACTGGAGAGCTGGGCAGGGAAACACTTGATGAGATAGAATAAGGGCAAGTGTAGGGTGTTGACTGGGAGGATACTGGGATATACTGGAGAGCTGGGCAGGGAAACACTTGATGAGATAGAATAAGGGCAAGTGTAGGGTGTTGACTGGGAGGATACTGGGATATACTGGAGAGCTGGGCAGGGAAACACTTGATGAGATAGAATAAGGGCAAGTGTAGGGTGTTGACTGGGAGGATACTGGGATATACTGGAGAGCTGGGCAGGGAAACACTTGATGAGATAGAATAAGGGCAAGTGTAGGGTGTTGACTGGGAGGATACTGGGATATACTGGAGAGCTGGGCAGGGAAACACTTGATGAGATAGAATAAGGGCAAGTGTAGGGTGTTGACTGGGAGGATACTGGGATATACTGGAGAGCTGGGCAGGGAAACACTTGATGAGATAGAATAAGGGCAAGTGTGGGGTGTTGACTGGGAGGATACTGGGATATACTGGAGAGCTGGGCAGGGAAACACTTGATGAGATAGAATAAGGGCAAGTGTAGGGGTGTTGACTGGGAGGATACTGGGATATACTGGAGAGCTGGGCAGGGAAACACTTGATGAGATAGAATAAGGGCAAGTGTGGGGTGTTGACTGGGAGGATACTGGGATATACTGGAGAGCTGGGCAGGGAAACACTTGATGAGATAGAATAAGGGCAAGTGTGGGGTGTTGACTGGGAGGATACTGGGATATACTGGAGAGCTGGGCAGGGAAACGCTTGATGAGATAGAATAAGGGCAAGTGTGGGGTGTTGACTGGGAGGATACTGGGATATACTGGAGAGCTGGGCAGGGAAACACTTGATGAGATAGAATAAGGGCAAGTGTAGGGTGTTGACTGGGAGGATACTGGGATATACTGGAGAGCTGGGCAGGGAAACACTTGATGAGATAGAATAAGGGCAAGTGTGGGGTGTTGACTGGGAGGATACTGGGATATACTGGAGAGCTGGGCAGGGAAACACTTGATGAGATAGAATAAGGGCAAGTGTGGGGTGTTGACTGGGAGGATACTGGGATATACTGGAGAGCTGGGCAGGGAAACACTTGATGAGATAGAATAAGGGCAAGTGTGGGGTGTTGACTGGGAGGATACTGGGATATACTGGAGAGCTGGGCAGGGAAACACTTGATGAGATAGAATAAGGGCAAGTGTGGGGTGTTGACTGGGAGGATACTGGGATATACTGGGAAGTGTAGGGTGTTGCACCTGGGCAGGAACAACCCCAGGTTCCAGTGGAGGTTGGGAGATGATCTCCTGGAGAGCAGGGTAGGGGACAGGGATCTGGGGGTCCTGGTGGGCAGCAGGGTGGCCATGAGATGATCTCCTAGAGAGCAGGGTAGGGGACAGGGAGCTGGGGGTCCTGGTGGCAGCAGGGTGACCATGAGCCAGCACTGTGCCCTTGTGCCCTGGTGCACCCCAATGGCACCTGGGGTGCATTAGAAGGGGGTGGTCAGTAGGTCCAGAGAGGTTCTCCTCCCCCTCTACTCTGCCCTGGAATATTGTGTCCAGTTCTGGGCCCCCCAGTTCAAGAAGGACAGGGAGCTGCTGGAGAGAGTCCAGCACAGAGCCACCAAGGTGATGAAGGGAGTGGAGCATCTCCCTGGTGAGGAGAGGCTGAGGGAGCTGGGGCTCTTTAGCTTGGAGAAGAGGAGGCTGAGGGGGGACCTGATTAATGTTGATCAATATCTGCAGGGTGAGTGTCAGGAGGATGGGGCCAGGCTCTTCTCAGTGGTGTCCAGTGGTAGGACAAGGGGCAATGGGTGTGAGCTGGAACACAGGAGGTTCTGCTTGGATTTGAGGAGGAACTTCCAGGGTGCCAGAGCCCTGGGCCAGGCTGCCCAGGGAGGGTGTGGAGTCTCCTTCTCTGGAGACATTCAAGCCCCACCTGGACACCTTCCTGTGTGATCTCACCCAGGTGTTCCTGCTCCAGCAGGGGGATTGGACTAGATGAGCTTTCGAGGTCCCTTCCAATCCCTGACCCTCTGTGATTCTGTGTGATTCTCTAAATTTGAGTGATTTGGGGGTGTTTTGGTGATGGAATTGAGGTGTTTTCTTGTCTCACCTCCCACAGGAGCTGTGTTCGCGCCCTCAGTTCATCGTGGACGGGGCCACACGCACCGACATCTGCCAGGGAGCGCTGGGTAGGGAGCTCCACTGCTTTGTTTGGCCCAATTTTCTCCTTTTTTACCTCAAATTGGACATTTTGGGGGGTGGTTTTGCCACATCCCAGCTTTTTTATGCGCTGGAGCTGGTGGTGGCTTCAAAACCTCTCCCCTGTGACTCATGGCAGAGCCCTAAATACCTGCGTGGTGTAAAAACCCTTATAGGCACATATCAAGTGACCCAAAATTTGCCTTTTTTACCCCAAAATTGACATGGAACTGGTGCTTGTAGGTGACTGCTGGCTGCTGGCGGCCATCGCCTCCCTCACCCTCAACGAGACCATCCTGCACCGCGTGGTGCCGCACGGGCAGAGCTTCCAGCACGGCTACGCCGGCATCTTCCACTTCCAGGTGAGGTGCTGAAACCTCCTCCCCCAAATCTGGGGGGCTTCCCCCATCATTTTCAGGGTCCCTCCCACCATTTTGGGGCTCCCTACCTCCATTTTGAGGGTCCCTCCCACCATTTTGGGGCTCCCTACCTCCATTTTGAGGGTCCCTTCCACCATTTTGGGGCTCCTCACAATGTTTTAGGGGTCCCTCCCACCATTTTGGGGCTCCACTCACCATTTTGAGGGTCCCTCCCACCATTCTGAGGGTCCCTCCCACCATTTTGGGGCTCCTCTCACCATTTTGGGGCTCCACTCACCATTTTATGGCTCCCCTCCCCCATTTTTAGGGTCCCTCCCACCATTTTGGGGCACCCCTACACCATTTTGGGGCTCCCCTCCACCATTTTGGGGCTCCACTCACCATTTTAAGGGTTCCCTCCACCATTTTGAGGCTCCCCTCCACCATTTTGGGGCTCTTCTCACCATTTTGGGGCTCCACTCACCATTTTGGGGCTCCCCTCCACCATTTTGAGGGTCCCTCCCACCATTTTGGGGCTACTCTCACCATTTTAGAGGTTCCCTCCACCATTTTGAGGGTCCCTCCCACCATTTTGGGGCTCCACTCACCATTTTTGGGCTCCCTTTCACCATTTTGAGGGTCCCTCCCACCATTTTGGGGCTCCCCTCCACCATTTTGAGGCTCCCCTCCACCATTTTGGGGTTCCCTCCACCATTTTGAGGGTCCCTCCCCCATTTTGGGGCTCTTCTCACCATTTTGAGGGTCCCTCCACCATTTTGAGGGTACTTCACACCATTTTGAGGCTCTCCTCTCACCATTTTGGGGCTCCACTCACCATTTTGAGGGTCCCTCCCACCATTTTGGGGCTCCTCTCACCATTTTGGGGCTCCACTCACCATTTTATGGCTCCCCTCCCCCATTTTTAGGGTCCCTCCCACCATTTTGGGGCTCTTCTCATCATTTTGAGGGTACTTCACACTATTTTGGGGCTCCACTCACCATTTTAGAGGGTCCCTCCCACCATTTTGGGGCACCCCTACACCATTTTGGGGCTCCACTCACCATTTTAGAGGTTCCCTCCACCATTTTAGGGCTCCACTCACCATTTTAGGGCTCCCCTCCACCATTTTGGGGCTCCTCTCACCATTTTGGGGCTCCCTTCCACCATTTTGAGGCTCCACTCACCATTTTATAGGTTGCCTCCACCATTTTGAGGGTCCCTCCCACCATTTTATGGCTCCCCTCCACCATTTTGAGGGTCCCTCCCACCATTTTGGGGCTCCACTCACCATTTTGAGGCTCCCCTCCACCATTTTGAGGCTCCACTCCACCATTTTGGGGCTCCACTCACCATTTTGGGGCTCCACTCACCATTTTTGGGCTCCCCTCCACTATTTTGAGGGTCCCTCCCACTATTTTGGGGCTCCCCTCCACCATTTTGGGGCTCCTCTCACCATTTTGAGGCTCCACTCACCATTTTATAGGTTGCCTCCACCATTTTGAGGGTACTTCACACCATTTTGGGGCTCCACTCATCATTTTAAGGGTTCCCTCCCCCATTTTGAGGCTCCCCTCCACCATTTTGGGGCTCCTCTCCACCATTTTGGGGCTCCACTCACCATTTTGAGGCTCCCCTCCCCCATTTTGAGGCTCCCCTCCACCATTTTGAGGCCCAACCAGCTGCTTTTCACCACAAACCCTCCGCCACATTCAACTCCCAGCTGTTCCCCCCACCCTTTTCCCCCCTGATAAATCATCTCACTGGAGATGCGTGCCCCAAAACCGCCTGTTTTCTCCCCAAAATAACTACTCCCTGGCTAAAAAAAGAGAGGAGATTTCTCTTGGGCCTGGTCTCCTCCCTCAGATCTGGCAGTTTGGCGAGTGGCTGGACGTGGTGGTGGATGACTACTTGCCCACCAAGGATGGCAAACTGCTCTTCGTCCACTCCGCCGAGGGCACCGAGTTCTGGAGCGCCTTGTTGGAGAAAGCCTACGCCAAGTACATCCTCCCCCCTTCCCCCCCACTTGTTTTTTAAGGTGAAAAACCCCAAAAACGGGGTCAAAACCTTCTCCCCCCTCAGGGTGAACGGCTGCTACGAGGCTTTGGCTGGTGGCAGCACCTCGGAGGGCTTCGAGGATTTCACCGGCGGCGTGACCGAGTGGTACGACCTGCGCAAACCCCCCGGTGACCTCTACCAGATCATCCTCAAGGCTCTGGAGCGTGGTTCCCTGCTTGGTTGTTCCATTGATGTGAGGAACTTTTTATTTTTAATGATTTTTTTTGGGTTAAAACCCTCTAAATTTATCATTTTGTGTGTTTTCTTGGAATAAGCAGCTCGTTAACGCGCCCGCCGTCTCGTTTTCCTCGCAGATCACCAGCGCTTTTGACATGGAGGCGGTGACGTTTAAGAAGCTGGTGAAGGGCCACGCTTATTCGGTGACAGGGGCCAAGCAGGTGAGAGGTGACACCAGTTTTGGGGAGAAAACATCACTTTTTGGGTCATAAACCCTGATAACACCCTTCACAGATCAACTACCGCGGGCAATCCCTGGGGCTGATCCGGATGCGTAATCCCTGGGGGGAAGTGGAGTGGACGGGTCCCTGGAGTGACAAGTGAGGACCACGCGGCTTCGTTAGTGTTAATTAATTAACGAAGCAGTTGGGTCTGGGGGCTGAGATCCCTTTGCCACCCCGCAGCTCCTCGGAGTGGCACGCGGTGGAGCCGGCGCTGAGGCAGCAGCTGATGGTGAAAATGGAAGATGGTGAATTTTGGTAAAATGGGAAAACAACTCAAAAAAAATCCCTTTTTCCAGTTATTTCACACCAGGAATAACTTCCCCCTTGTACTTCCTCTTCCTCCAGGATGTCCTTCCGGGATTTCCTGCGGGAATTCACCCGGTTGGAGATCTGCAACCTCACCCCGGACGCTCTCCAGTCCCGCAAGTTCCGCAAGTGGAACACGCGGCTCTACGACGGGACGTGGCGGCGCGGCAGCACGGCCGGCGGCTGTAGGAACTACCCTGGTAGGCGCCGCCGCATTTCCACCTCCAAACTGCTCCTTTTTGGTTAAAAACCAATCACTTTTTGGTTTTTTTCTTACTTTTTTAGCCACTTTCTGGATAAATCCGCAGTTTAAGATCCAGCTGGAGGAGGTGGATGATGACGGGGATGAAGGCGGCGGGCGCGAGCCCGGCTGCAGTTTCCTGCTGGCGCTGATGCAGAAACACCGGCGCCGCGAGCGCCGTTACGGCAAAGACATGGAGACCATCGGGTTTGCTGTCTACGAGGTAACAGCATCAACTGGTGGCAACTGGTGGCATCAACTGGTGGCTTCAACTGGTGTCAACTGGTGGCATCAACTGGTGGCATCAACCGGTGTCACCCGGCACCGCCGTTGGCCCTCACCTCTCCGTCTCTCTCCCTACAGGTTCCTCCCGAGGTGGGTCCAGCTCGCCGGCGGTGACACCACCGTTATGTGGCGTAACCAGGACACCCCCAAAGGTGTTTTTTGGGGTGATTTGGGGTGATTTTGGTTTTTTTTTCCCCCCTGGCAGTACGTAGGGAAATCAGGTGTCCACTTGAAACGGGATTTTTTCTTGGCCAACGCCTCCCGCGCCCGCTCGGAACAATTCATCAACCTACGGGAGGTGAGCACCCGGTTCCGGTTACCGCCGGGGGAATACATCGTGGTGCCTTCAACCTTCGAACCCAACAAGGAAGGAGACTTTGTTCTCCGAGTCTTCTCCGAGAAGAAAGCCGGCACCGAGTAAGGAACGCCTCGTTAACGCTAACGAGCCCCGCTGATGACTCCGGAGGGGCAAACTCCACTTTTAATTATCTCTGCTCCGCAGGGAAATGGATGATAAGATCCAAGCGACGCTCCCGGATGAGGTGAGGGTGGTTGGGTAACGCCGTAGGATGCTGAGGCATCGCTTTTTTTTTACCAAAACAGCCATTTTTCTCCTCAGAAAGTGCTCTCTGAAAGCCAAATCGATGATAACTTCAAGCAACTCTTCAAGCAGCTGGCGGGGCCGGTAAGAGCGGTGCCGGGAGCGGTGCCCGGTGGTGACGGTAGCGGCACCGGTGAACGTCCCCGGCTTCTCCTTCCCGTTAGGATATGGAGATCAGCGTCACGGAGCTTCAGACCATCCTCAACCGGATCATTGGCAAACGTGAGACACCAGCTGGGATTTTAGGGGTTCACCCTGAACCCCAACTCTCCTGTTAATTGCTGTTGTAACTCGTTAATTATGGATTCCTTGTAGATAAAGATCTCCGGACCAAAGGCTTCAGCACCGAGTCCTGCCGCAGCATGGTCAACCTCATGGATGTATCCTCCACCACACCCAAAGAGTTTATGTTTGGGGGGGATCTCCTGTTCCCTGAGTGGGGGTCACACCCCCTAAAACCCCCCAAAATTTCCCCCAACCCCCCCTTTTTTCCTTAACCCCCCCTCCCACCCGCAGAAAGACGGCAACGGCAAACTGGGCCTGGTGGAATTCAACGTCTTGTGGAACAGAATCCGCAACTACCTGGTGGGTCTAGAGGAGGGGAGGGTGCTTTTGGGGTGAAATCATGTGGTTTTGGGGTCTCTCTCCTCATGGGTAACACCCCCCTTGCTTTTTTTTCTTTCTTTTTTGGGGGGTTTGTTGCTTTTTAGACCATTTTCCGCAAATTCGACCTGGATAAATCAGGAAGCATGAGCGCCTACGAGATGCGGATGGCGTTGGAAGCAGCAGGTAACGCCTCTCTCCCTGACAATTAACCCCAAAATTCATTAACTTTGCCTCATTTTTAACAAATTTCCTTGACCTCTGGCCCATCTTGAGGTTTATTTATTGATGTTTTTTGTTTGTTTTGCCTAAAAAGGCTATAAATTGAACAAAAAGCTACACGAGCTGATCATCACCCGCTACGCCGAGCCCGACTTGGCCATCGACTTCGACAACTTCGTCTGCTGCCTGGTGCGCCTGGAGACCATGTTCCGTGAGTGATTTTTTTTCCCACCTAAATATATAAAAACCCCACTATTTTACCCCAATTCCACTGTATTTCAATTTTAACTTTTCAATTTTTCAATTTTCAATAAGTTTAAAATAATTTTTATTCTCTATTTTTCTCATTTAATTCTGTGACAAAAGTTCAGGGGAAATATGAAAACTTTATTGCACTGAGCGGGGAAGTGCAAAAAAAAACCACCCCAAAACAGCAGGATTTAATGAAAAAGATGGAAAATACCCAGTTTTTTTCTGTTAAATCCTGTTTGCCCATTAAACCCTGCAATCTTTTTGCACTTTTTAACAGAAAAGTGGGGTTTTTTCTGACTTTTCCTCTTTAATCCCATTTTTTCCAACTTTTCCCCTTAAATCCTTCCTCATTTTCCTCATTTTCCCTCTTAATTTTTTCCCTTTCCTTTCCTAATTTTCCCCCCATAAATCCTGCTCCATTTTCCTCATTTTCCCCTTTAAATCCTGTTCTTTTTTCCTCATTTTCCCCCATAAACCCTGTTCCTTTTTTCCTGTTTTTCCCCCTTAAATCCTGCTCCATTTTTCTATTTTTCCCCTTTAAATCCTGTTCCTTTTTTCCTATTTTTCCCCCTTAAATCCTGCTCCATTTTCCTCATTTTCCCCTTTAAATCCTGTTTGTTTTTCCTCATTTCCCCCATAAATCCTGCTCCATTTTCCTCATTTTCCCCCATAAACCCTGTTCCTTTTTTCCTGTTTTTCCCCCTTAAATCCTGCTCCATTTTCCTCATTTCCCCCCATAAATCCTGTTCCTTTTTTCCTATTTTTCCCCCTTAAATCCTGCTCCATTTTCCTCATTTTCCCCCATAAATCCTGTTCCTTTTTTCCTATTTTTCCCCCTTAAATCCTGCTCCATTTTCCTCATTTTCCCCTTTAAATCTTGTTCCTTTTTTCCTATTTTCCCCCCATAAATCCTGTTCCTTTTTCCTCATTTCCCCCCATAAATCACATTCCTTTTTTCCTATTTTTCCCCCTTAAATCCCGCTCCATTTTCCTCATTTTCCCCCTTAACTCCTGCCCCATTTCCCCCACTTTTCCCCTTAAAATAACCCCCTTTTCTCTCTTTTTTCCCCCCTCCCCTCAGGGTTTTTCCAAGCGATGGACGTGGACCAGGATGGCGTCGTCACCTTTGACTTGCTCCAGGTACCCACGGGTGCTGTGGGGGGCTGACACCCACCCAACATCTTCCTCACCCCCTCCTCCTCCTCCTGCAGTGGCTCCAGCTCACCATGTTCGCCTGACAGTGCCTTCCTCCCGGATGAAAACTCGCCTGTTTTACCCTTTTTTTAGCTTTTTCAGCCTAAAAACAAGGTGGAGGGGGGGGGTGAAGGTTTTACAGCCACCCCCAACCAAACACATGGGGCTTTTCCCCCCCCCCCACCATGTGCTTTGCCAAAGAAACACCTTTTTTTCTCCTCACCTCACTTTTGGGGGGAATTCTCACGTTTTTGGTGCCTCTTCTTAACGAAGGAGCCCTGGAGTCGAGGGTGGGGGGATCTCACCTGATTCCCCCTCACAACGCGGCCGCCATCACTTCTCGCTTCCGCGCTCTTTCCCGGTGCCTCAGTCAGGGGTCTTCTCCCTGCTGCCATCATAGTGGGGGTTTTTTAAATTGTATAAATTAAAAATAAGAAAAAAAAACAAAAGAAAACCAAAATAAATGTTATTAAAAATCAATATTTGATCCTCTCCCCACACACAACATCCAGCTTTACCTCAGGGCGAATCCCACCAGCTTGAGGAGCAGCAATGGCGCTTGAGGAAACATTTTTACCACCCAGGTGCAAAAAAACCCCATAATTCGTATGTTTAAGGGGTTCTATGTATATTTTGGGGTTCTATATATATAAATATAAATAGATATAGGGGTTTTGGGGGGTTATTTTAAATAAAAACCCACATTGCGGCAGGTTGTGGTCCTGAGGGAGGGGATGTGGACGCTGTGGGGTGAGGGGGCTTGAGGGGATATGATGGGGCTGGAGCCTGGGAGTCCTGACAGGAACCGGGGAGGTTTCTCCTGAACCGGGACGATGCCCCCAGACCGGGGACGGTGCCCCCAGACCGGGGACGATCCCCCCTAAAGCAGCGACGATCGCTCCCTCTCGTTCCCCGTGAGGCGCCGCTTTCCCCCCTCAGCGCTGTGAGGAAACTCCGTGAGGGCGGGAAAGTTCCCGCCTCTTTCCCTCCCCCTTCCCCCCCCACAGCGCCTCAGGAACGGGGTGCGTTGGTCACGCCCCCTCCCCGCCCTTCCCTTTCCCATTGGCTTGTTGACCTCAAGATTTGCATAACCCCGCCTCTCCCCTCAGCCCTACCACGCCTCTTTCCTTATAAGGCGTAGCCCCGCCCACTGCCCCTCCCCGCTGCCGTCAGGCGCGGCGGTGTCGCGCTCGCGCGGGCTTTTCGTCGGGGCAATGGCGGAGCCGGAGCCGGGGCCGGTGTCGGCCGAGGCGGTGCTGAGGGAGCTGGGGCTCTTCGAGCTGCGCTGCCAGGGCGAGGACGTGCCTGCCAAGCGTGAGGGAACCGGGGGGATCCGGCCTGGGGGTGCTAATAGGGAGCTGATGGGGGGGTTATTGTGGGGAGAGGGGTGTGAGGGGAGGTGTGTGGGGAGGGGCAGGGGTGTGAGGGGAGGTGTGGGGGTGTTAGAGCTGGTTTGAGGGGGTATTGGGGGGTCTGAGGGGTGCTTGAGGGGTTATTGGGGTGTCAGGGAAGGTATTTGGGGGTGTCGAGTGATTTCAGGGGGTATTGGGGGTTCAGAGGGGTGTTTGAGGGGTTATTGGGGGTCAGGGAAGGTGTTTGGGGGTGTCAGGGGTGGTTTGAGGGGGTATTGGGGGGTCTGAGGGGCTATGGGGGTGGTTTGAGAGGGTCAGAGGGGTGTTTGAGGGGGTATTGGAGGGTCAGGGAAGGTGTTTGGGGGTGTCAGGGGTGGTTTCAGGGGTTTGTTTGGGGTCAGGGAAGGTGTTTGGGGGCGTCAGGGGTGGTTTCAGGGGGTATTGGGGGTTCAGAGGGGTGTTTGAGGGGTTATTGGGGATCAGGGAAGGTGTTTGGGGGTGTCAGGGGTGGTTTCAGGGGGTTGTTTGGGGTCAGGGAAGGTGTTTGGGGGTGTCAGGGGTGGTTTGAGGGGGTATTGGGGGTGTCAGGGGAGTTGTTTGAAGGTGTAAAGGGCCCACTGGTGTGTTTTGGGGTACCTGAGGGGGGGTCCCCAAGCCCATTAACCCCTCCCTCCCCACAGTGGTGGAGCTGTGCCTGATCCACAGCCTGGACCCGGTGGCTTTGGCCAACGAGCTGTTGGCTTTTGTCACCAGCAAAGACCTCGGCACCCAACTCTCCACCGACGTCCTCGACGCCTTCGAGCACGAGGTGAGGAAGGGAAGGGGGGTCCCCCAATAACCCCTGCACCCCAAAACCCCTTGAGAAGAGTTGTGGGGACACACTCACCCCCCTCCTCTCCCCATTCCTCCTCCAGGTCCTCACCAGGCGGGACAGCAGGATCCCCCGCAAAAGGGACAATCGTCACGGTGGCCTCCACGATGTCCACTCTCTCCAGGAGCTGTATCCCACCACTTTTTTGGGGTGATTCTTAAAAAAATTGGGGTGTAACAGCACCTTGGATGATTTAGGAGGGGGTGCTGGTGGTGGGTGTCCCCCCCAAAATGAAGAGTGCTCCTTAACGAGCCGCCAGCCTTGACGAGGAAGAAGAGGACGAGCTACTGGATGCTTACACCACCCCATCCAAAGTCAGCACCTCCACCCTAAAACCTTGAAATTTAGCACTTTTTACCCCAAAACTCTCACTCTAAAACATCCTTTTTTAAAAAATTCCTTATTTTTTATCCTCAGGGGTCCCAAAAACGCAGCAATTCCACCCCAGAACACCCTCGGCCCAAGCGCACCCTCTCCTCCCGCAGCCCTTACGCGCTCTTCTCTCCCAGCAGCTTCTCCCCGAGGTAAATCCCCACCAGAGCTGGCAGTGGAGCCCCCACCAGTGCCAGTTGTCACCCTCACCCCTTGATTTGTGTCCCCACAGTGTCACCCCCTCCCAGAAATACCCATCCCGTGGCAGCCGGGGGGAGGTGGTGGCCTCGCTGGGCTCCGTCCTGGGTCCCTCTTGGAGCGGCCGCGGTGGCCGCGGTTGCCCCTTGAAACTTTTTGGTTCTCCGGAAGAAAATCTGATGAAAAGCTACAAATTCATGTTCCAAAAAGCGCTGGATATCCGAGAAGGTGACGCCAGCACCTGGGGGAGGGGTTTAAGGAGGTGACCTCCCCCTATTTTTGGGGTCACCCCTGTTTTTTGGGGTGTTTTGGGGGTGTTTTTGGGGTGTTTGATGCCTCTGCTCCCTCCTCAGTGTTGTCGTGGAGGATCGAGGAGCTCGGTGACGCCCTGAAGAGCCACCATCACCTGGAGGATTTTGCTTCAGTTTTACTCCCAGCTCAGGTGAATTCCTAAATTCCTGCTTTTATGAGTGTTACCTCTTGGAATTTTGGGGTAAAAACAACTATTTTTGGGGGCTGATTCTCCCTCAGGAACCGGTGACGGTGTTGGGTCAAATCAGTTGCGACAGCAACGGGAAACTGAACGCGAAATCCGTCGTGCTGGAGGGCGACCGAGAACATTCCTCGGGGGGACAAATCCCCCTGGACCTCTCAGAGCTGCAGGAATATTCCCTTTTTCCTGGCCAGGTGATTTTTGGGGTGCAGGGAAGGTTTCCCCATCATTTTTCTCCCCTAAAACATTGCTTTTTCACCCCATTTTCTCCCCCATCTCCAGATCGTGGCGCTGGAAGGAACCAACAGCACCGGCAGGACGATGGTGGTCTCAAAGATCTACGAGGTGACGCTGCTGGTGTCTCACCAACAGGGGGTTGGTTTTGGGGTGAAAAACTCTGATTTTGAGATCATTTATGATTTATTTTTAGGGGGTGCCTCTTCCTTTCCACACACCACCGGAGCCGTCCTCAGGTGAGCCCCGACACCGCCTCTGCCAACGGGGGATGTGTTAAACCTCCCCGCTGGACCTGGGCAACTGCTGTCCCCAAAATCTTGCTTTTTATCCCCAAAATCTTGGTTTTTATCCCCAAAATCTCTCTTTTTTTTGGTCCTGGCAGAGCAGAGGATGGTGTTGATGGCCTGTGGACCCTACACCACCTCCGACAGCATCGCCTACGAGCCGCTGGCCGACCTCGTCGAGGTCATCGTCCGCGACCGCCCCGACGTCTGCATCCTGGTGAGGTTGGGGAGGGGGGGGGACCCTGATTTGATGCTAAAAACAATAATTTATATGAATTAATTTCATAGTTTTATCATAAAATGAGAAGCTGCAGCGTAAAAATGCACTTGAGGCTTCAAAATCTGGAAAATCAGCCTAAAAAAAGCGCTGCTGAGGCTCAGCCTAACCCCAAAATACTCATTTTTTTACCTTAAAGTGATCAAACACACAGTTTTTAACCCAAAATGACCTGTTTGAAAAGGAAATCACACCCTCTGAGCATCCCCAGCCATCAGCCTGCTCAAAAATGTGCTGTTTTTATCAGTTTCCCCTTTTTAGCTCAGTTTGCCCTGACTATTTTGAGGCTGCAGGATAAAATTTGCTTAATTAATAAGAATAATTAAAAAATTACCTTTTTTTTCTCTGTTTTTTCACTGTTTTTTCCCAGTTTGGACCATTCCTTGATGCCAAACACGAGCAAGTGGAGGTGAGGGAAACTGCAGTGATTTTTTTCTCTCTCAAAACTGGTGGATTTGGGGTTGATTGAGCCATAATTCTGGACTTTGGGAAGGCAAAGAAGCTGGGGAAAAGGGGTGAGGACCCCTAAAAAAAGGGGGAATTGTGCAAATCCCCTGTTTTCTCCTCAAATCCTAGAGCTGTCAGCTCCTGGGCTCCTTCACTGAGGTTTTCAAGCTCTGCCTGAGGACGATCATCGAAGGGACCAGAAGGTGGGGGCAGCCACTGTGGGAAGCTCTTTACTTTCCACCAATACTTTTTTCCCCAAAATCTCCTTTTTTACCACCAAATGAGATGTGGAGGAGGGGGGTTCCCACTGATTCCTGTGAGGGAAAAGCAGCAGAGAGGGGAAATCACCCCAAAACGCCTCCTCACACCCCCCTGACCCAGCTCAGCCTCCGCCTCTTGGCGTAGCCACACCTTTTTCTTCATTATTTTTTACTAAATTGGCTAAAAAAGTGGTTTTTAAGCTTTTTTTCTTGCTTCTCAGGTCAGATGGGGGTGAGGTTCTGTGTTCACAGCCCAATTATTTATCAACACCCCCTGGGGGCTTTGATCCCCAGAAAACATCATCACCTCACAGCCCCTTTCCCTCCCCCCGGGGTGAAACGCGGCTCCTGCAGCAGCTGAATGGATTTTGGGGAGAATTCAGCAGATTTTGGGTCTTCTTGCTGCCAGAATGCCCCAAAATGGGTTGTTTAGGAGGTTTCTGGCTGTAATTTTTAGGTGAAATGCTGGGTTTGGGTGTTGAAATGTTCCCCAGCTCCACCTGTGCACGAAGCAACTGGTTTTCCCCTCTTTATTGCATCACACCGGCTCTTGGATCATTTTTGTCCCAAATCCCCTGTTTTTTCCCTCTTTTTCCCCCCAGCACCAGCTCTCAGCTCATTTTCACCCCCAAATCCCCTGTTTTTCCCCCCATTTTCCCCCCAGCGCCGGCTCCCGGCTCATTTTCACCCCCAAATCCCCTGTTTTCCCCCCATTTTTTCCCCCCAGCACCAGCTCCCAGCTCATTTTCACCCCCAAATCCCCCCGTTTTCCCCCCTCTTTTTCCCCCAGCACCATCTCTCAGCTCATTTTCACCCCCAAACC
The DNA here is from genome assembly GCA_907165065.1 of Caprimulgus europaeus. The sequence goes on from CAJRAV010000010.1 coordinate 85,713, forward strand.
CCCCCTTTTCCCCCCCTTTTTCCCCCCAGCACCATCTCTCAGCTCATTTTCACCCCCAAATCCCCCCTTTTCCCCCTCTTTTTCCCCCCAGCACCACCCCCCAGCTCATTTTCACCCCCAAATCCCCCCTTTTCCCCCTCTTTTTCCCCCCAGCACCATCTCTCAGCTCATTTTCACCCCAAATCCCCCGTTTTTCCCCATTTTTCCCCCCAGCACCACCTCCCAGCTCATTTTCACCCCCAAATCCCCCTTTTTTCCCCTCTTTTTCCCCCCAGCACCACCTCCCAGCTCATTTCCACCCCCAAATCCCCTGTTTTCCCCCCATTTTTCCCCCCAGCGCCGGCTCCCACCTCATTTTCACCCCCAAATCCCCGTTTTTCCCCCCATTTTTCCCCCCAGCGCCGGCTCCCACCTCGTCTTCGTCCCCTCCCTGCGCGACGTCCACCACGACTTCGTCTTCCCGCAGCCGCCGTTCCTCTGCCCCGAGCTCTCCAGAGACGACAAATTGGTAACGATTTTCCCCAAAAACTCCGCTTTTTACCCCAAAAAGAAGCCAAAAAACACCGATTACAAACAACCCCGCGCTGCTTTGGGTGAAAATCCCTGAATTTAGGGATTTTTTTTCCTAAGGGAGCAGCTTCCAGTGCCCCTGGAAATGGGTGTGGTGGTTTTTTGGGGGGTGTTGGGGGTGTTTGGGGCATTTTGGGGTGGGTTTGGGGCATTTTGGGGTGGATTTGGGGCATTTTGGGGTGGATTTGGGGCATTTTGGGGTGGTTTTGGGGCATTTTGGGGTGGGTTTGGGGCATTTTGGGGTGGATTTGGGGTATTTAAGGAAAGTCCAGTGTGACTGCAGCATTTTGGGGTGGTTTGGGGGCATTTTGGGGTGGTTTTGGGGCAGTTTGGGGCATTTTGGGGTGGATTTGGGGTATTTAAGGAAAGTCCAGCGTGACTGCAGCATTTTGGGGTGGTTTTAGGGCATTTTGGGGTGGGTTTGGGGCATTTTGGGGTGGATTGGGGGCATTTTGGGGTGGATTGGGGGCATTTTGGGGTGGATTTGGGGCATTTTGGGGTGGGTTTGGGGCATTTTGGGGTGGATTTGGGGTATTTAAGGAAAGTCCAGTGTGACTGCAGCATTTTGGGGTGGTTTTAGGGCATTTTGGGGTGGATTTGGGGCATTTTGGGGTGGATTGGGGCATTTTGGGGTGGATTTGGGGCATTTTGGGGTGGATTTGGGGCAAGTTTGGGGTGGATTTGGGGCATTTTGGGGTGGATTTGGGGTATTTAAGGAAAGTCCAGTGTGACTGCAGCATTTTGGGGTGGTTTTAGGGCATTTTGGGGTGGATTTGGGGCATTTTGGGGTGGATTTGGGGCATTTTGGGGTGAATTGGGGGCATTTTGGGATGGATTTGGGGCATTTTGGGGTGGATTTGGGGTATTTAAGGAAAGTCCAGCGTGACTGCAGCATTTTGGGGTGGTTTTGGGGCATTTTGGGGTGGGTTTGGGGCATTTTGGGGTGGATTTGGAGCATTTTAGGGTCAGTTTGGGGCATTTTAAGGCAGTTTTGGGGCAAATTTTAGATATTTTAGGGCAAGTTTGGGTCATTTAAGGAAAGCTGAGCGCTTTGGGGCTGTTTTAGGACACTTTGGGGCTGTTTCAGGGCGCTTTGGGGGTGTTTTAGGGCACTTTGAGGGTGTTTTAGGGCACTCTGGGGCTGTTTTAGGACACTCTGGGGCAGTTTTAGGGCACTCTGGGGCTGCTTTAGGGCACTTTGGGGCTGTTTTAGGGCACTTTGGGGCTGTTTTAGGACACTGGGGCTGGTTTAGGGCACTCTGGGGGTGTTTTAGGGCACTCTGGGGGTGTTTTAGGGCACTCTGGGGGTGTTTTAGGACACTCTGGGGGTGTTTTAGGGCACTGGGGCTGTTTTAGGGCGCTTTGGGGCTGTTTTAGGGCACTCTGGGGCTGTTTTAGGGCACTTTGGGGCTGTTTTAGGGCACTTTGGGGCTGTTTTAGGACACTCTGGGGCTGTTTTAGGGCACTTTGGGGCTGTTTTAGGGCACTCTGGGGGTGTTTTAGGGCACTCTGGGGGTGTTTTAGGACACTTTGGGGGTGTTTTAGGGCACTCTGGGGGTGTTTTAGGGCACTCTGGGGGTATTTTAGGGCACTCTGGGGGTATTTTAGGGCACTCTGGGGGTGTTTTAGGGCACTCTGGGGGTATTTTAGGGCACTCTGGGGCTGTTTTAGGGCACTTTGGGGCTGTTTTAGGGCACTCTGGGGCTGTTTTAGGGCACTCTGGGGCTGTTTTAGGGCACTTTGGGGCTGTTTTAGGACACTCTGGGGCTGTTTTAGGGCACTCTGGGGCTGTTTTAGGACACTTTGGGGGTGTTTTAGGACACTTTGGGGGTGTTTTAGGGCACTCTGGGTGTGTTTTAGGGCACTTTGGGGCTGTTTTACGGCACTTTGGGGGTGTTTTAGGGCACTTTGGGGCTGGTTTAGGGCACTCTGGGGCTGGTTTAGGGCACTCTGGGGCTGGTTTAGGGCACTTTGGGGCTGTTTTAGGGCACTTTGGGGCTGTTTTAGGACACTTTGGGGCTGTTTTAGGGCACTCTGGGGCTGTTTTAGGGCACTCTGGGGCTGTTTTAGGGCGCTTTGGGGCTGTTTTAGGGCACTTTGGGGCTGTTTTAGGACACTTTGGGGCTGTTTTAGGGCACTTTGGGGCTGTTTTAGGGCACTTTGGGGCTGTTTTAGGGCACTTTGGGGGTGTTTTAGGGCACTCTGGGGCTGTTTTAGGACACTCTGGGTGTGTTTTAGGGCACTTTGGGGCTGTTTTAGGGCACTCTGGGGGTGTTTTAGGGCACTCTGGGTGTGTTTTAGGACACTTTGGGGCTGTTTTTAGGACACTTTGGGGCTGTTTTAGGACACTGGGGCAGTTTTAGGGCACTCTGGGGCTGTTTTAGGACACTGGGGCTGTTTTAGGACGCTTTGGGGCTGTTTCAGGGCACTTTGGGGGTGTTTTAGGGCACTCTGGGGGTGTTTTAGGGCACTTTGGGGCTGTTTTAGGACACTTTGAGGGTGTTTTAGGGCACTTTGGGGGTGTTTTAGGACACTCTGGGGGTGTTTTAGGGCACTCTGGGGCTGTTTTAGGGCACTCTGGGGCTGTTTTAGGGCACTTTGGGGCTGTTTTAGGGCACTCTGGGGGTGTTTTAGGGCACTTTGGGGCTGTTTTAGGGCACTTTGGGGGTGTTTTAGGGCACACTGGGGCTGCTTTAGGACACTTTGGGGCTGTTTTAGGGCACTCTGGGGCTGTTTTAGGGCACTCTGGGGCTGTTTTAGGGCACTCTGGGGGTATTTTAGGGCACTTTGGGGCTGTTTTAGGACACTTTGGGGCTGTTTTAGGACACTGGGGCAGTTTTAGGGCACTTTGGGGCTGTTTTAGGGTCTGTCCTGTGCCACCAAGCTCGGCCAAGCCCCAGCCCAGCCCGGTGTCACCCTTTGTCCCCCGGCAGCGGGTGCACTTGGTGCCAGATCCCTGCACCCTGGACATCGACGGCGCCGTTCTGGGCCTGACCTCCACCGATGTCCTGCTCCACCTGGGTGCTGAGGAGATCAGGTGGGTGCTGAGGGGCTCAGGTGGGTGCTGAGGGGCTCAGGTGGGTGCTGAGGAGATCAGGTGGGTGCTGAGGGGGTCAGGTGGGTGCTGAGGGGGTCAGCAGGTGGGTGCTGAGGGGGTCAGGTGGGTGCTGAGGAGATCAGGTGGGTGCTGAGGGGATCAGCAGGTGGGTGCTGAGGGGGTCAGGTGGGTGCTGAGGAGATCAGGTGGGTGCTGAGGGAATCAGGTGGGTGAAGGGATCAGCAGGTGGGTGCTGAGGGGGTCAGGTGGGTGCTGAGGAGATCAGGTGGGTGCTGAGGGGGTCAGGTGGGTGCTGAGGGGCTCAGGTGGGTGCTGAGGGGATCAGGTGGGTGCTGAGGGGATCAGCAGGTGGGTGCTGAGGGGGTCAGGTGGGTGCTGAGGGGGTCAGGTGGGTGCTGAGGGTGTCAGGTGGGTTCTGAGGAGATCAGGTGGGTGCTGAGGGGGTCAGCAGGTGGGTGCTGAGGAGATCAGGTGGGTGCTGAGGGGATCAGCAGGTGGGTGCTGAGGGGGTCAGGTGGGTGCTGAGGGGATCAGCAGGTGGGTGCTGAGGGGGTCAGGTGGGTGCTGAGGAGATCAGGTGGGTGCTGAGGGGGTCAGGTGGGTGCTGAGGGGGTCAGGTGGGTGCTGAGGGGCTCAGGTGGGTGCTGAGGAGCTCAGCAGGTGGGTGCTGAGGGGGTCAGGTGGGTGCTGAGGGGCTCAGGTGGGTGCTGAGGGGGTCAGGTGGGTGCTGAGGGGATCAGCAGGTGGGTGCTGAGGAGATCAGGTGGGTGCTGAGGGGATCAGGTGGGTGCTGAGGGGGTCAGGTGGGTGCTGAGGGGGTCAGGTGGGTGCTGAGGGGGTCAGGTGGGTGCTGAGGAGATCAGGTGGGTGCTGAGGGGATCAGGTGGGTGCTGAGGGGATCAGGTGGGTGCTGAGGAGATCAGGTGGGTGCTGAGGAGATCAGCAGGTGGGTGCTGAGGAGATCAGGTGGGTGCTGAGGAGATCAGGTGGGTGCTGAGGGGGTCAGCAGGTGGGTGCTGAGGGGGTCAGGTGGGTGCTGAGGAGATCAGGTGGGTGCTGAGGGGGTCAGGTGGGTGCTGAGGGGGTCAGGTGGGTGCTGAGGGGATCAGGTGGGTGCTGAGGGGCTCAGGTGGGTGCTGAGGGGGTCAGGTGGGTGCTGAAGGGATCAGCAGGTGGGTGCTGAGGGGATCAGGTGGGTGCTGAGGAGATCAGGTCTGGTTGTTAATTAGTCTAATTATGCCTCATTAATCAGCAAAAGCCCCCAAGCTCTTTTTTAAAACAATAATAACAATAACAACAACAAAACAACAACAACAATAATAATAATAATAATAATAATAATAATAATAATAATAATAATAATAATAATAATAATAATAATAATAAATATTATTATTAAAAATATTATTAAATTTATTATCTATTTATTATAAATAATATAAACAAATAATAAATAAATTTATTATTTATTATTATTAAAATTTATTATTAATAAATTTATTATTTATTTACTATAAATAGTAATATAAATAAATAATAAATATTTTTATTTATTTTTATTATTATTATTATCATTATTATTATTATTATTAAATTCATTATTTATTATAAATAAATAATAAATAAGTTTATTATTTATTTATTATTAAAGTTATTATTATTATTAATTATTGTTATTAATTGTTTATTACTAATTTTACTTTAAATTTTCCCTTTTCCGCCCTTTTTTCCCCCATTTTCCCTGTCTCCCTGCAGCTCCTCGGGCGTCTCGGACAGATTCACGCGGATCCTCAAGCACATCCTGACACAGAGGAGGTGAGGGGCCAAACACCCCCCTCCCCCACCCCATTTTTGTGCCAAAACCCCAAAATCTTGTATTAATTTTGCTGCCCTTTTCTTTTAAACTCACTTTTTGAACCAAAAAATGCCATTTTGGGTTGATTAACCCTTTAAAAACCACGATTCAGAGGGTTTTTAGCACTAAATCCTCCAGGTGGGGGTTCACCACAACAGCAACAACCCAAAAGAAGCAAAATTAACACTTTTTAACCCCAAAATCAGTGTCTGAGACGGTCTCAGGGTGCTGTCGCTGCAGGTAAAACCCCAAAATAACCCTTTTTCACCCCATTTTGGCAGTTACTACCCGTTGTACCCCCCCTCTGAGGAGCTCAACGTGGACTACGAGAGGTTCTACGGCCACGGCTCGTTCCCGGTGACCCCCGACGTCCTCGTCACCCCCTCGGAGCTGCGCTACTTCCTCAAGGTCAGGGGGCACGGGGATGGGTGGAAACAGCCCCAAAACGGGCTGTGGTTTGCCATATATGGGCAAATGTTGGGTTAGAGGATGAAGAAAGGAGAGTTTGGTGCACGGTGGTGACTGGAGCTGGGGGTGTTGTGGCTATTGGGGGCCAGGGGGGCTGTAGCCAACAGTGGGTGGCCAGGTGGGCTGTTGGTGGCCAGGTGGGCAGTAGCCAGGTGGCTGTTGATGTCCAGGTGGGCAGTAGCCAGGTGGCTGTTGGCACCCAGGTGGGCAGTAGCCAGGTGGCTATTGGTGGCCAGGTGGGCTGTGGCACCCAGGTGGGCTGTAGCCAACAGTCAGTGTCCAGGTGGGCAGTAGCCAGGTGGCTGTGGCACCCAGGTGGGCAGTAGCCAGGTGGGCTGTGGCACCCAGGTGGGCTGTAGCCAGGTGGGCTGTGGCATCTAGGTGGGCTGTAGCCAGGTGGGCTGTGGCACCCAGGTGGGCAGTAGCCAGGTGGGCTGTGGCTCCCAGGTGGGCAGTAGCCAGGTGGGCTGTGGCACCCAGGTGGGCAGTAGCCAGGTGGGCTGTGGCATCCAGGTGGGCTGTAGCCAGGTGGGCTGTGGCATCCAGGTGGGCTGTAGCCAGGTGGGCTGTGGCACCCAGGTGGGCAGTAGCCAGGTGGGCTGTGGCACCCAGGTGGGCAGTAGCCAGGTGGGCTGTGGCACCCAGGTGGGCAGTAGCCAGGTGGCTATTGGTGGCCAGGTGGCCAGTAGCCAGGTGGCTGTTGGTGGCCAGGTGGGCTGTAGCCAACAGTGGGCAACCAGGTGGGGTGTAGCCAGGTGGCCCTTGGCACCCAGGTGGGCAGTAGCCAGGTGGGCTGTGGCACCCAGGTGGGCTGTAGCCAACAGTCAGTGTCCAGGTGGGCTGTAGCCAGGTGGCTGTTGGTGTCCAGGTGGGCAGTAGCCAGGTGGGCTGTTGGTGTCCAGGTGGCTATTGGCATCCAGGTGGGCAGTAGCCAGGTGGCTATTGGCATCCAGGTGGGCAGTAGCCAGGTGGCTATTGGTGGCCAGGTGGGCAGTAGCCAACAGTCAGTGTCCAGGTGGGCTGTGGCACCCAGGTGGGCAGTAGCCAACAGTCAGTGTCCAGGTGGGCTGTGGCACCCAGGTGGGCTGTAGCCAACAGTCAGTGTCCAGGTGGGCTGTGGCACCCAGGTGGGCTGTAGCCAGGTGGCTATTGGTGGCCAGGTGGGCAGTAGCCAGGTGGGCTGTGGCACCCAGGTGGGCAGTAGCCAGGTGGCTATTGGTGGCCAGGTGGGCAGTAGCCAGGTGGGCTGTGGCACCCAGGTGGGCTGTAGCCAGGTGGGCTGTAGCCAGGTGGCTATTGGTGGCCAGGTGGGCAGTAGCCAGGTGGGCTGTGGCACCCAGGTGGGCAGTAGCCAGGTGGGCTGTGGCACCCAGGTGGGCTGTAGCCAGGTGACTATTGGCACCCAGGTGGGCAGTAGCCAGGTGGCTATTGGTGGCCAGGTGGCCAGTAGCCAGGTGGCTGTTGGTGGCCAGGTGGGCAGTAGCCAGGTGGCTGTTGGCATCCAGGTGGGCAGTAGCCAGGTGGCTGTTGGTGTCCAGGTGGGCTGTGGCCAGGTGGGCTGTAGCCAGGTGGGCTGTGGCACCCAGGTGGGCTGTAGCCAGGTGGGCTGTAGCCAGGTGGGCTGTGGCACCCAGGTGGGCTGTAGCCAGGTGGGCTGTGGCACCCAGGTGGGCAGTAGCCAGGTGGCTATTGGTGGCCAGTAGCCAGGTGTCTCTCCTGTTCCCACAGGACGTGCTGGGCTGTGTCTGCATCAACCCCGGGCGCCTGACCAAGGGCCAGGTAGGGGGCACCTACGCCCGCCTGTACCTGCAGCCGGCGGCGGGGGCGGGGGGCGAGCGGAGCAACCCCTGCGCCGCCGCTCAGGTCGTCAGGATTTAAATCATCCAGAGGAGCAAAACCCCCCCAAAAAGACCCAAAACCCCCTGAATTTTCTCCTGTTTTTCTTCATTTCTTCACCAAACCCAAATGAGAGTGGGAATTTGGGTGAAAAACCACCAAAAACGTTCGTGTTTCTCCCACCGCCGCCGCGATCCGGCTCTGCCAGGAGCCCAAATCCCCGCGACTCCGCTCCCTCCACCCTCATCTTAATTACCCCTCATTAATTAATTAATTAATTAAGCCTCACCTCCTCCTGCTCGTTAAGCAAACGAAGATTCTCCAGCTGGATTCATCCACGGAGGAAAAGTGGATTTTCCCTGAGTGCTCGTACCCAAAACCTCGCTTTTTTGGGGTCACATCACCCCAAATTCACCTCCTGGGTGACATCATTTGGGTTGAGCATCCTCATTATGGGACCTGGAGCTTAATTAGGGTGATATTAATTAGTTGATAGGTGCCTGGAGCGCTGCTGTACCGTGAGGAAAGGGAAGGTGGAGAACAACGTCGGTGCCGAGCCGGCGCGCGTCTCCCTTCGTTAATTTCCTGCTTAATTATCTGCTTAATTACAGACTCCAGGAGCTTTTGGGCCTTTGGGAATTTTTAGGGTAAAAAAAAGGGGTTTGGGGGAGGGAGATGTTGTGATTTTTGTGTGGAAGCGACAGGATTGAGCAGAAAATCTCCATTTTCGCCCCAAATATCCGCACCGGGCAGCGCTGTTTTGTTCTCTTCTCCCCCCGTCGCATCTCGGCCTCAGTTCTGGTCTTTTCCTGATTTTAGGGCTTCTCACCCCAAATAAAACACCGGGTTTTTTCACAGTTTGGGTAAAAGAGTTTTTTTTGGGGTTTTTTTTCCTTTTCTCAGCATTTCCAGCTTTTTGGGTTTTGGTTTTTAATTTCATTTTATTTTATTTTATTTTATCTTATTTCATTTCATTTCATTTCATTTCATTTTATTTTTGTTTTGTTTTGTTTTGTTTTGTTTTGTTTTATTTTATTTTATTTTATTTTATTTTATTTTATTTTATTTTACTTTATTTCATTTTACTTTATTTTACTTTATTTTATTTCATTTTATTTTATTTCGTTTCATTTTATTTTGTTTCATTTTATCTTATTTTCTTTTATTTCATTTTATTTCATTTTATTTTGTTTTGTTTCATTTTATTTTATTTTATATTATTTTATTTCATTTTATTTTACTGTATTTTACTTTATTTTATTTTACTTTATTTTATTTTACTTTATTTTATTTTACTTTATTTTATTTTACTTTATTTCATTTTATTTTATTTTATTTTATTTTATTTTATTTTATTTTATTTTATTTTATTTTATTTTATTTTATTTAATCTTATTTTCTTTTATTTCATTTTATTTTATTTCATTTCATTTTATTTTACTTTATTTTATTTTACTTTATTTTATTTCATTTTATTTCATTTTATTTCGTTTCATTTTATCTTATTTTCTTTTATTTTATTTCATTTAATTTTATTTCGTTTCTTTTTCTTTTCTTTTCTTTTCTTTTCTTTTCTTTTCTTTTCTTTTCTTTTCTTTTCTTTTCTTTTCTTTTCTTTTCTTTTCTTTTCTTTTACTTTATTTCATTTCATTTCATTTCATTTCATTTTATTTCATTTCATTTCATTTTCCCCTCACCCACTGCAACAAGAAGAGAAGCAAAACCCCATTTTCCCCTCATTTCCACTTTCCTCACCCAGCCTCAGTTTCCCCTCATAAAAACACCAATTTTGGGTTAAAACACCAAAACCGGGCACCACATTGATGGGGGAGGGGGGGCGATTCCAGCCACATCTCATTTTCCTCTTAATTAAACCATCCTTGAGGACGCAGCTAATTAAGGATTTAAATGAGCAGCGCCTTCTACGATGATTTTTGGGGGGGAGGGGTGAGGGAACCCCCAAATCCCTCCGGAATTTTTTTATTCCACGTTTTTTTTAACGCTTTCAGGGATTTTTTGGGGGCAGGAGCCGCGTTGGGACCGGGGTTCGGGGGTGGGGGGAAATCGCGGCACGGTGGCGCCGTTCCCATTCACCCTAAAAAAGATGAAACCCTCCCATTTTTCACCAAAACCACCATCGCGTTGATTTTTGGGGAAGAAAAGAAGGAAAAAAAGGTTTTAAATCCAGGAGAAAAAAAAAAGCCGAGTTGGGAAGCGAGGCCCCGAGCCGGGGTGGGGCTTGGCCGCGCCGGCGTTGGGAGGAAGAGCGCGGCCGCGCCGCTGGCCCCGGCCCCGGCTCCAGCGCCAGAGGAAGGCGCCGCGGTGAGTATCGGCCACGATCCCGGGGGGGGGGGGTGGTGCTTGTTTTGGGGTGGGTTATTTGGTTTTGGGTGGGTTATTTGGTTTTTGGGGTGGGTTATTTGTTTTTGGGTGGGTTATTTGCTTTTTTGTGTTGTTTGGGGTTTTTTTCCAGTGAGATTCCTCCAATTTGGGAGCTGGAGGAGGAATTTGGGTTTATTTTTCTCGCGGCCGGGATGCTGCGGATACAGCGTGGGGTGGGGTGTGGTGTGGAGGGGGGGGCAGTGCTTTTTGATGCTCTTACGGGTGTTTTTGGTTTCTCTGTCACATCCCTCGGTCCCAATTGACACGGGGGGAGGGGAATGATTCCTTTTTTTCCCTTTTCCCTAAGGAAAATCCCGTGGATCCTTTTCCCTGCGCCTCCTCCCTCTCCCCCTTTCCCTGGCAGCAGCCCCCAGCTGCGAGGTTTCCGCCTTCAATTACCCCCAAAATAACCCACAGACACCGGATCCCGCGCCGGGATTCTTTTCCAGGAGGATTTTTTTAGTAAAAACAAGGATTTTTAGGGGTTTTTGGGGGGTTTTATATTTCAAGGAGTTACCCAGAACGGACTCCGACCCCTGTGCCCTCATCGCACCCCGAACCCCTGCGCCGCCGCCGGCCCCACCCTGGGAATTCCCGGCGCTCCCCGACTCTGGGGTGGGGCTGGGCCAGGAGGAGTCACCCCCGGGAGTTGTTTTTCTTCATTTTTAAGCTTTTTTTGTTAAATTCCCATTTTCCTTTTTATTTTCCTTCCTTTTTTTCTATCCCCGCTGCAACCGGGGTGCACGGTGCAACCAGGGGAAACTGAGGCACGGGATGGGGTTGACGCCGCCGCGTTTTCCTACCGTGTTCCCTCTTGGGATTTGCCTTATCTGTGCAAATCTCACCCCAAAATCGGTGTTTTCCCAACCCTGGGAGGGGGGAGTGAGGGGGAAAACCCCACCCACAGCGTTTGATGACGCAGCCGTTGGGAGGGGACAGCCCCGGGCGCTGCCGTGTCCCGAGCGCACCTTGTCCCGGTGTCCCTCGGCGCGGAGACGTCACCGCCGGCGCTTCCCATTGCTGATCCAGTTTGGGATACTGGGAGGTGGGACAGCGACTGGATCCTGCGGAGAGAAATTAACTCCTTGCTTTAATTAAGAGGGGCGTGGTTAAATCCTTCCCCGCGGAGCGACGGCAGCCGCCGCCGCCGGGGCATCACCGTGGCAGCCGCCGCCGCCGCGGCATCGCTCCGAAATGTCCCGATTCCCACCAAAAAATCCCTCATCCTCACCCCAAAAGGGTCGCTGCTCCCTGGAGGATCCCTTTTCCCTGCTCAGGAAGTGTCTCCCGTGTGAATATTCCTCCCTCCTGGGGGGGAAAGTGTCAGCAAACACCTAAAAAATGGGATTAAAGAAACAAATTTTACTGTAGCGGAGCATAAAATGCAAAAAAAAGGGTGGAAAAACCCCAAATTTTTGTGTCTCAAAATCTAAATTCCCCACTGGTGGGATTACCGGCCCCACTGGTGGGGTTACCGGCCATGGTGATGGGATTACCGGCCCCGGTGATGGGATTACCGGCCATGGTGACGGGATTACCGGCCATGGTGATGGGATTACCAGCCCCACTGGTGGGATTAGCGGCCATGGTGGTGGGATTACCGGCCCCTCTGGTGGGATTACCGGCCCTGGTGGTGGGATTACCGGCCATGGTGATGGGATTACCGGCCATGGTGATGGGATTACCGGCCCCGGTGATGGGATTACCGGCCCCAGTGATGGGATTACCGGCCCCACTGGTGGGATTACCGGCCCTGGTGGTGGGATTACCGGCCCTGGTGACGGCAGCGCATCCCTGCTTCATTCTGAGTTGGTTTTTGGGGTGATTTTGGGCTGTTTTATCTCCTCCCCCTGGCGCTGCCACCAACCCAACGTGACCTCGGGGGTCCGGGGGTCTCCGTGCACCGGTGGGGGGGGGATGGAACGGTGTTTCCCAGCAAGGAAAAGACAATTTTTTGGGGAAAAAAGGTGTTTTCTAACAAAAATGATGATTTATTGAGGAGAATTTGGATTATTTTTATGTTTTTAAGGATAAATTGAAGCACCAGAGGTCAGGGGTTGGTTCAGGGATGATCCTTGGTCACGGTGACACCGTGTCACCTCCAAATTCCAGCCCAAAAAGGCCTCAGCTGTGGTTTTGGTGGCGTTTTCTAACAAAAATGATGATTTATTGAGGAGAATTTGGGTTATTTTTATATTTTTAAGGATAAAGGAAAAGGATTTTGAAGCACCAGAGGTTCAGGGGTTGGTTCAGGGATGGATCTGTGGTCGTGGTGATTTTTAAAAATCAAGTTAAACCTTTTTATCCCTTTTTCTGTCCTGCCTGAGGTTGTCCCTAACAACATCATCACCAAAATTGTCCATTTTGGCCTCATTTCTCACCAGAACTGAACTCCTAAACTCTCAGAATGACTAAAACAGGGCAAAAAAACCCCAATTTCCTTCCCCTGCCTTTCTTAATCTCTATTATTTTTGAGTTTATCTTGTTGTTGGGTGGGGCTGGATGACACAAGGCTGAGATGAGGGAAAAAATCTCACTTTTGGGGCTAGAAAAGCCACTTTTCAGCACTGTTCTCTCCCAACCTTTAACTCCACACTCTGCTTCCTCCATAAAAATGTAAAATCCTTGGAATCCTTTGGGATTTTCAGCTTTTAACTTCCTCATTTTGTTGGTTTTTTGTCCTTCCTGCTTGAAAATAAATTGGAGAGGCCCCATAATTAAATCCAGGCTGGATTTAATTACCTGAATCGTTTCGTTATCGATAACGCAGCCAATGAGGTTTGGATAGGGAAAGGGCGAGCGCCTGGATGGTGACGTTGGGGATCTCCCCCCTGCGTGTTCTAAATTGCCTTTTTTAATCATTTTCCCCCTTTTTTAATCATTTTCCCCCTTTTTTAATCATTTTCCCCCTTTTTTGGGTGTGTTTTGATTGTGTAGATTATTTTTTCAAGCCTGCTTCGCTGAGGTTTAACAAGTTGAGGTGGAAGAAGTTGGTTCCTTGCTCAGCACCATGTCCACCAAAGTACCCATCTACCTGAAAAGAGGAAGCAGGAAAGGGAAGAAGGAAAAGCTCCGCGACATCCTCTCTTCCGACATGATCAGCCCTCCCCTGGGGGACTTCAGGCACACGATCCACATCGGCAGCGGCGGCGAGAGCGACACGTTTGGGGACATCTCCTTCCTCCAAGGGAAATTCCATCTCCTCCTCCCTCCTAGGAGCGACAGCAGCTTCGATTCCTCCGACAAGGACAGTCCTGAGGCGGCTCCGTTCGAGTTCGCCGCCGTCTGCGGGGGCGAGGCCTCGGCCTCGGCCTCTCCCCTCCTCAAGAACGCCGTCTCCCTGCCCGTCATCGCGGGGCCGCGGGCGTTGACGCTGCCGGCGGCGCAGGCTCCGCCCAAACCGCCGCGCATGCGCCTTGAGGAGAGGGCGCCGCCGGCGCGGGAGGATGAGGAGGAGGAGGATGAGGGTGATGATGGCGGCGTCTCCCCGCTGCCCTACCCCCGCGCCCCGCGTCTCGCCGCCCCCACGAACGGCTTCGCCCCGGAGGAGGGTGAGGGGGAGCCGCCCCTCCTGTCCCAGGCCGGCTCCCTCCTGTCCCTGCACGTGGACCTGGGCCCGTCCATCCTGGAGGACGTGCTGCAGGTGATGGAGAAGCACCGGGTGCGGGGGGCCCGGCAGGAGATCCTGACGTGAGGGCGGCGCCAGGTACACGCGCGGGGGATCATTATTATTATTATTATTATTATTATTATTATTATTATTATTATTATTATTATTATTATTATTATTATTATTATTATTATTATTTCATTATTATTATCATTATCATTATCATTATTTTATCATCGTTATTATTATTATATCATTGTTATTATTATTATTTTTTAATTTTTATTTTATTTTTATTACATTTTTTAATTTTTATTACATTATTATTTTATTTTTATTATTATTTATTTTTATTATCTTTACATAAACCATTATTTTAAGTAGTAATAATAATAAAGTTTATTTTTAATGCATTTAAATTAAATGTTATTATTAATAATATATTTTTAAAGAAATAATTATTTTAAAGTAATAATAATTTTATTTTTAATACGTTTAAATTAAATATTGTTATTAATAATATATTTTAAAATAAATAATTATTTTTAAGGAGTAAGAATAAAATTTTTTTTAATATATTTAAACTAAATATTGTTATTATTAATATATTTTAAAATAAGTAATTATTTTTTAGTAGCAATGAGAATAAAATTTTTAATACATTTAAATTAACTATTATTATTATCAATATATTTTTAAAGAAATAATTATTTTTAAGTAGTAGTAATAAGATTTATTTTTAATACATTTAAACTAAACATTATTATTAATATATTTTTTATAATTATTTTTTCGTAGCAATGAGAATAAAATTTATTTTTGATATCTTTAAATTAAATATTATCATTATATTTTTAAATAAATAATTTAAAGTAGTAATAATATTTTTTACTCTATTTAAATTAACTATTATTATTAATATATTATTAAAGAAATAATTATTTTAAGTAATAATACTAATAAATTATTTAAAAATATATTTAAGTTAAATATTATTATGATTATCATTAATAATAATAATATATTTTAAAGAAATAATTATTTTTAAGTAGTAATAATAATAATTATTATTAAATTTATTTTTTAGATATATTTAAATTAAATATTATTATTTTTTTTTAAGAAATAATTTTAAGTAGCAATAATAATAATAAAAATAATAATTATTATTATTATATTATATTATTAATTATAAAAATATGTTAATAATAATGTTTAGTTTAAATGTATTAAAAATGATTATTCTTATGCTTATTATTCTTATTATTAATAATATTATTAATATTTTAAATATTAATATTAATATTATTATTAATATTATTAATATTATTAATATTATCATATTATTTCCCCACGAGCCTGACCTCCCTTCCCCGGCGCCGCCGCGCTGTTTCCTCCCGCAGATCCCGCCGTGCCGAGGAGCCGGCGCCGATTCCTCGCAGCTCTCCGGCCCGTTCCTGCCAGAATTAAAGGAAAATCAACCCAAAACCCAGCGCCTCGGCGAGGCCCCGACCCCGGCACCGCGTCACCGCCCGGTGACGTCACCGCCGGCTCGTTAACGTCACCGCTAACGAGGGAAATAACGACGCCGCGCCGTTAGCAATGGGACTGGACCAGGGTGGGCGGCGGCGGTGGCGTCCCCACGTGTTTTGGTTGGGTGAAATTTGGGGGGTTTTGGGGTTTTTTGGGGGGTTTTTGTGCTTGAAGAAGGGGCTGCGGTTTGCACTCGGGCCACGGACTCGAACCATCAAGGTGATGTCAAACCTCAGCTCTGGGCTCGATTTCTTCACTTCAAAGCTCTCAAAAATGGGTAAATTTAGTGGTTTCGGGGAAAAAAGGCTTTAAGGTTGCGTGGTCTCTATGAGAAAGGCAAGAGCTGTGTGTGGAAAAGAGAAAAAAACCCTTTTTGGGTGTAATTTGGGAGTGAAATGCGTGAGAGGAGGTGGGGTTGGGGTTTAAAATCAGAAATGATGATGGAAAGGTGAATTTAAAATGGGAAATAATGATGGAAAGGTGAAATGATTAATTTAAAATGGGAAATAATGATGGAAAGATGAATTTAAAATGGGAAATAATGATTAAATAAGATGAAATGATGAATTTAAAATGGGAAATAATGATGGAAAGATGGAAAGATGAATTTAAAATGGGAAATAATGATGAAAAATGAATTTAAAATCAGAAATAACGATAGAAAGATGAATTTAAAATCAGAAATAATGATGAAAAGAGGAAAAGATGAATTTAAAATGGGAAATAATGATGGAAAGATGAATTTAAAATGGGAAATAATGATGGAAAGATGAATTTAAAATGGGAAATAATGATGAAAAAATGAAATGATGAATTTAAAATGGGAAATAATGATGAAATAAGATGAAATGATGAATTTAAAATGGGAAATAATGATGAAAATATGAATTTAAAATCAGAAATAATGATGAAAAGATGAAAAGATGAATTTAAAATGGGAAATAATGATGAAAATATGAATTTAAAATGGGAAATAATGATGGAAAGATGAATTTAAAATGGGAAATAATGATGAAAATATGAATTTAAAATCATAAATAATGATGGAAAGATGAAATGATGAATTTAGAATGGGAAATAATGATGAAAAGATGAATTTAAAATCAGAAATAATGATTAAAAGATGAAAAGATTAATTTAAAATGGGAAATAATGATGAAATAAGATGAATTTAAAATCAGAAATAATGATGGAAAGATGAAATGATGAATTTAGAATGGGAAATAATGATGGAAAGATGAATTTAAAATGGGAAATAATGATGAAAAGAGGAAAAGATGAATTTAAAATCCGAAATAATGATGAAAAGATGAATTGAAAATGGGAAATAATGATTAAATAAGATGAAATGATGAATTTAAAATGGGAAATAATGATGGAAAGATGAATTTAAAATGGGAAATAATGATGAAAAGATGAATTTAAAATCAGAAATAATGATGAAAAGGAGCTGGGGGGTGACAGGAAGGATTTGAACCCTTTCTGCTTTATCAAAAACAAGAATAATAAGAAAAATCACTGGAAATGCTGATTTTCCTGATGCCAGGGTGAAAAACCTCCACTCTCAGCTGCAGGGGTTTTCCTTTTCCATCCCAATCCAGGGCAAGAGGAACCTGCTAAAAGCGAGCAGGACCTCGTTACCAAGATGATGTCATTAATTAATTGCATCATTTTTAACCATTTTTGGTCATTTTAACCATTAAATTAACGAGTCATTAGGTTAATGAGCTCATATCCCAGTTCTCACAGTGAGGCACTTCCACTCTTAAGCCCAAAACACTCTGGGTTTGGTTTATTTTTGGTGGAAATACCAAAAATTTGGGGTTAAACTGATTTTTTTTCCCCCCCAAGCCTTCAGTCTGCAAATTAATTAAGCAAATCAGGTTAATTGGGCTCGAGCCAGGCAGCTGCTGGGTTTAATTCCTGATTGATTTTATGCTGTTTAAGGTTCAATCTTTACCTGCTCTAAACCAATTTTCTTCCTCCAGTGACACCCATCTACGTGGCTATGACTTATTTTTTACTAATTTTAGGATTTTTCTTACCAGAAATCATTCCAGTGATGGGGGTGGGGTTTAGAGCATCATTTGTAATTAATTTTCCAAAGGGATTGAGGGAAAAGATGCTTTAATTTGATGGATTTTGGTGATTTTCAAAAGTGATGCTCCTTGTCTGCAATCTTCCCCTTCCCCCTCTCCAACTATATTTGATATAAAACCCCTGAAATTATCCAAATCCTTTATTTTTTCCCCCATTTTTTCCAGGCAGAGTCTGATTTTAGCTGCAAAAAACCCCTTAATTTTTAAATTAATTATTAGTTATTATAATAAAACCATTTGGGATTCCTCCTGTCTTAGAGGCTCAGCACAGGATGGTGGGGGGGAGCTTCCTTCCTCCTCTCCCTCTGCTGGGTTATTAATTAATCCCACTTCAAATTGCTAATTATTTCAACCCCATTATATTTTATTATACCCCATTCTGAGAAGAGTGAGTCACTCTGGGCAGGAACGTGGTGACTCAGCCAGCATGTGCCAAACAACCTTTGTTTTTTAAAGAAAAACCCCCAAAAACCAACAAACCAACCATCCTCTTTACTTTTTTGGGGTGTTTTCAGGCAGAATAAGTTTAATTAATTCCACAAGGAGAGTTTGGGGGGTACAGGATATTTCTCCACTGTTCTCAGTCCTTAGCCCAAGATTTCCCAGCAGCAACCTCAGCTGCTTTAATTATAACGGAGAAAAGGACTTTTCAAGCATGTTATTAAGAAAAAACAACAACAAAACACATAGAAAGTGGAAATAAAAAGGAAAAATAAGAGAAAAGAATTCACCTGGCTCTTGTTTTTAGACCAACTACATGTGAGCAGCCTTCTTGTCTCTCTCTCTTCACGCTGCAGGGTGAAATTAAAGATCTCTAATTAATTCAGGTTTGAGCAAAAGGGAAAAGAGCTGAAAAATGGTTTTTGTTTGTTTGTTTTCTGCGTGATTTTCTGAAGAAAAAGAGGCTAAAAGGGGTTTGGTTTGGGGACAAACAGGTACCAGGCAATGAAACTGTGAAGATCTGTAGAGAATCTCTGTGAGGGTTTGGGATTGATGGGGGGGAACCTCATTTATCCCATTTTCCTCCTGTACCTTTCTCTCCCATTTTCCCCTTTCATCTCATTTTTCTCTCCATTTTCTTCCCACACCTTCACCCTCTTTTTCTCCCATTTTTCTCTTCATTTTCCTCCCCCCTTTTCCTTCCAGCATCCTCACACTGCCCTTTCCCTCCATTTTTCCCATTTTCCCTTCATTTTCCTCCCTATTTTCTTCCTGCACCCTCACTCCACTCCTTTCCTTCCCATTTTCCCTTCATTTTCTTCTACAATTTCCTCCTGCACCCTTACTCTACCCCTTTTCTTCCATTTTTATCCTCATTTTCCTCCGCAAATTCCTCCCACACCCTCACTCCACCCCTTTCCCTCCAATTTTCCCCTTTCCCCTCATTTTCCTCCCTATTTCCTTCCCGTACTCTGCCCTTTCTCTCCCATTTTCCTTTCAGTTTCCTTCCTGCACCCTCACTCCACCTTTTTTCTTCCCATTTTCCCCTTTTCATTTTCCTCACCAATTTCCCTCCACCCTTTTTCCCATTTTCCCTTCATTTTCCTCCCTTATTCTCTTCCCTCCATCATTTCTCCTCCCAATTTCCCCTTTATTTTCCTTCCCCATTTCTTCCCACAAGCTCACTCCACCCTTTTTCTTCCAATTTTTCCCTTTTCCCTTAATTTTCCTCCCTATTTCCTTCTCATACCCTCCCCCACCCTTTCTTTCCCATTTCCCCTTCATTTTCCTCCCCCATTTTCTTCCCTCACCCTCACTCCACCCTTTCTCTTCCCAATTTCCCCTTTATTTTCCTCCCCCATTTCTTCTCCCACCCTCACTGCACCCTTTTTCCTCCAGTTTTCCCCTTTTCCCCTCATTTTCCTCCCCCCACCCCCTTTCCTTTCCACTCACCCTCCATTTTCCCGCCTCTCCCCTCATAGCTTTTCCCGCCTTTTCCCCCCGCGCATGCGCAGTGAGGAACACGAAGCCGCTGCGCACCCCTCCCTCAGCCCGGGCAGGCGCTGGCGGTTCTGCGCAGGCGCAGACCGGCTCTGTCACCCCCGCCGTTCGCCGCGCATGCGCAGTGCGCAGTGCAGGGCCTCCGGTGGCGGAGGGAAGATGGCGGCGGTCGTACAGAATGTGGTGAAGCTGTGAGTGGAGGAAAGGGGCGAGGAGGCGAATGGCGGGGCCTGGCCCGGGTTGGAAGTGGGGGTTTCCCTTCAGAGACACACCGTGTCGCGAATGGGACCGAGTTTGGGGGGGTCTGTTCTGGTGGGGGGGGTTCTGAGGGGGTGGTCTGTTCTGAGGGGGGGGGGGGGGTGTCTTTTCTGAGGGAAGATGTGAGGGGAGAATTCCTCTGTGTGGTTTCCTGAGGGGAAGCTCCCCCCGAATAACGCTGTAAAGGGATTTATAGAGCTCTGGGGATGGGGGAGCTACTGAAAGGGGGGCTTATAGAGTCCAAAAGGTGGGGGGATCCCCTATAGAACCCTGTGAGAATGTCCTGTAGGGGCCAAAAAGGGCTGGGGTGGGGGCATCTCTATACATCCCTGTGAGAGGGTCCTGTAGATTTCAGGGGGTTCATTTACCCCCAAAAAGCTCTTTGAGGGGGCCTGATAGAGAAGAATTTCCCCCTGTATGGTCCTGGGAGGGGGATCCTATAGAGCCATGGGGTGTCCCCCACCATATGCCCAACTGAGGGGGGGTGGCTCTATAGACCCCTGAGCATGGATATTCACCTATATGACCCTGTGTAGGTGGCCCTATGAGTGAGACCTCCGCCCTATATAGGTTCCTGTATGTCATTGTGGGGGAAGAAGGGTCTCTACTTCATTGTCCTGTATAGCTGTGCCCTATAGAACTCTTGGGATGGAGGTTCCCCTCCCTATATGGCCCCCATAGAGGCTGAGGGTAGGGGTCTGCCCCCTATACAGCCCTATAAGGGGTTATATATAGCCCCCCACTATCCCCCCTGCTCTAACAAGGGGGGTACAGGGGGTCCCCTATATGGCCCTATAAGGGAGGCCCATCCTACCTGCCTGGGATTTGTAGACTTGGAGATGTTTACTGACCTTTTTTTTGGTGTTTCCAGGGGTTTTGGGGGTTTTTTTTTGCATTTCTAGGATTTTTTTGGCATCTCTCAATGATGTTTTTGACATTTCCAAGAGGTTTTTTTGGTGTTTCCAGGGTTTGGGTTGTTTTGGGATGGTTTTTTTTTGCATTTCTAGGATTTTTTTGGCATCTCTCAGTGATGTTTTTGACATTTCCAGGAGGTTTTTTTGGTGTTTCCAGGGTTTGGGGTTTTTTTTTGCATTTCTAGGATATTGTTGGCATCTCTCAATTATTTTTTTGGCATTTCCAGATTTTTTGGTTGAGTTTTTTGGGGTGCTTTTGTGTCTGTCTCCAGGATTTAGGGTTTTGTTTGGTGTTTCCAGGAGTTTTATAATTTCCAGGGTGTTTTTCTGCCATCTTCAAGCATTTTGGCATTTTCAGGGTTTGGTTTTTTTCCCACATTTCCAGGGATATTTTTTTTTTTGGCATCTTTTGGGGAATTTTGGCACCTCCAGAATTTTTTAAGGGGGTTTCCAGGAGGTTTTTTTTGTTATTTCCCTGGGTTTTTTTTTCAATTTTCATGGGGTTTTTGGTATTTAAATGGATTTTTTGGCATTTCCAGGGGTGTTTTTGGCATTTCTAGGGGTGTTTTTGGAATTTCCAGGTTATTTTTGGCATTTCCAGGGGTTTTAGCTTTTCTCTCACATGTTCAGTGGAGCTGGAGGTTGTTTTGTGGCTGCACATGGGGATCAGTGAGAGTCTGTGCCTCGAAATACCACTCGGTTCAGGGGTGGGAGAAGGGAGATTCTGGCCCCAAAATTCACGGGAAAATGAGATTTTGGCACCAAAATTCAAGGGAAAAGGAGATTTTGGCCCCAAAATTCAAGGGAAAAGGAGATTTTGGCCCCAAAATTCACAAGAAAATGAGATTTTGGCCCCAGAATTCAGGGGAAAATGAGATTTTGGCCCCAAAATTCAGGGGAAAAGGAGATTCTGGCCCCAAAATTAACGGGAAAAGGAGATTTTGGCCCCAAAATTCAAGGGAAAGGGAGATTCTGGCCCCAAAATTCAAGGGAAAAGGAGATTCTGGCCCCAAAATTCAAGGGAAAAGGAGATTCTGGCCCCAAAATTCACAGGAAAATGAGATTCTGGCCCCAAAATTCAGGGGAAAAGGAGATTCTGGCCCCAAAATTCAAGGGAAAAGGAGATTCTGGCCCCAAAATTCAGGGGAAAAGGAGATTCTGGCCCCAAAATTCCAGGGAAAAGGAGCTTTTGGGGGCTGATTTCTTCTTTTTCCCCCCTCTAAACTCCAAAATCAAGCCAGTGGGAGAGAAATAAGTGGAACAACCAAACTCTTTTTGTGTTTTTATCCCCAAAACCACAGA
This sequence comes from Caprimulgus europaeus, assembly GCA_907165065.1. The sequence goes on from CAJRAV010000010.1 coordinate 107,539, forward strand.
GTTTTCCTCCTCTCTGCGTTTCACAGACGATTGAGGGGCAGAATCTCATTTTCCCTTGAATTTTTGGGCCAAAATCTCCTTTTCCCTTGAAGTTTGGGGCCAGAATCTCCTTTTCCCCTGAATTTTTGGGCCAGAATCTCCTTTTCCCTGAATTTTGGGGCCAGAATCTCCTCTTCCCTTGAATTTTGGGGCCAGAATCTCATTTTCCCTTGAATTTTGGGGCCAGAAACTCCTTTTCCCCTGAATTTGGGGCCAGAATCTCCTTTTCCCGTGAATTTTGGGGCCAGAAACTCCTTTTCCCTTGAATTTTGGGGCCCGAATCTCCTTTTCCCCTGAATTTTGGGGCCCGAATCTCCTTTTCCCTTGAATTTTGGGGCCAAAATCTCATTTTCCCTTGAATTTGGGGGCCAGAATCTCCTTTAAATTAAAGCATCTCCTTTAAAGAATCTCCTTTAAATTAAATCTCCACGAATTAAAGCATTTGTGGTTATTTGGACTCAAATTGATCTATGGAGGCGCTGATTTAGGAGGAATTTAAAGCTCCACCTGGGATTTGTGTCCCTAAACTCCAGGGTCACCTGGGATTTGAGCTCCCTCTGCAGTCAGCAGAGAGAAAAAAAGCAATTTGGGGTGTTTTAATTGGATTTAATTGCTGCTGGGACACATTTCCCCCCCAAAATCACTGCTGGGACACTGACTACAACAAAACCAACCCCATTTCTGCCTCACACCAGGCTCTGTGAGAGAAAACCAGCCCAGCCATCCTCATTTCTAGTTAATATTTACCAATATCCTCATTTTTTTAGTTAATCCCTCCCTTCCTGTTGAGGTTTTGACTTCCACTGGAATAAAAACCTCACCATAAAGCGATTTCTGACCCATTTTTCCCCCATCAGGCAAGATTTCACCTGTCTCCTCGTTATTTAATCATTAAAATTAGCCATTTTGGGGCTCCCCCAACCCTTCCAGCTGGGATTAAAGCACCCAGATCTATAGATTTTGATTTTAAAAACCAAAATATCTCTTTTTTTTGGCACCAGGGAGGGGAAAACTCCGTCTCCAGCAGCCCAACAACCTCCGGGCTCTTCGCGTCTCCCGGCCGCGCGCGTTGGGACGCTCTCACCGCCCCAATGACCCTAATTAAGCGGCTGTGACGAGGTTGTCACCACCTTGGTGGTCTCTGGTTGAAGGAGGAGGAGTGGGGGGATGTGGCAGGAAGAGATTTTGCTCTTAGAAAAAGGGGGTTGAGGCACTTTATTAATTAATGCAATTAAAGCAATCAAAAAGGGTTTTGATTTCCTCGGCGGCTGCGCTAAACCGGTTCACGACGTCGAGGTGTCGACGTGGGCTCCTCACAAGAGGTTTTAGGGGTATGGGGGATGCTGAGGGGGTCTCTGAGTGATCTGCCAGCGCTGAGGAGCTCTGGAGTTGCCTTCCCCACATCTCTGGGTGTTTTTGGGGCTGAGGGGACATCCCCAAATACCCCAAATACCCCCCAAAAACCCCCCTTGAGGCGCGGCTCCACCTCATCGAGGCGACCATTCCGGCTGCGCTTCCTCCCAGTAGGGATTTGATGTTTCCCTCTCCATATGGATCCATATCAAGGCTGGAATTTCACTCTTAGGATAATTAGGATGTTAATTAAACTATTTTTTCCCTTTTTCCCCTCAATTTGGTAGCCTGGGGGAGCAATACTACAGAGATGCCATGGAGCAATGTCACAACTACAACGCTCGGTTGTGCGCCGAGAGGAGCGTCCGCCTTCCCTTCCTCGACTCACAAACCGGAGTGGCTCAAAGCAACTGCTACATCTGGATGGAGAAACGTCACCGAGGGCCAGGTACCCCCAGGAAAACCCCAGGAAAACCCCAGGGTGATGTCATCACCTCAAATAATTTGAGGTTTGGTTTTATTTCTCATTAAAGGTTTGGCCGCGGGGCAGCTTTATTCCTACCCCGCGCGGCGCTGGAGGAAGAAACGCCGTGCTCATCCTCCTGAAGATCCCAGACTTTCCTTTCCTTCTATCAAACCAGGTAAATGTTTCTTCTCCCTGCTTTCTCCATGTGGAAAATGAGTGGATTTTAGCAATATTTTGCCCCAAATAGCTCCAGGTGATGCTAAATATCCACGAGGGTCGATAAAACGCTTCACCTGACGTGGTTGCGGTGGGAAAATGCGATCTTGGCACGTGCTGGCGGTTCCCTGTTGATTTATTTCCTCTTTTTTACCCCCAAATACCTCTTTCCAGACACAGATCAGACCCTGAAGAAGGAAGGGTTGATTTCCCAGGATGGCAGCAGCCTGGAAGCTCTGTTGAGAACGGACCCGTTGGAGAAACGTCCCCTCCCGGATCCCCGCATCGACGACGACAGCCTGGGCGAGTTCCCCGTCGCCAACAGCCGCGCGCGGAAGGTGGGGCAGGGAGAGGGGGGCAGGGGGGGAACAGGGAGCTCTGGGATGGACCACACTGACCCCACTCTGATTTTCCACCTCCTTCCTCTCTCCTTTCGCTTTCTCTGTGGAGATTCTGGCCCCAAAATTGCAGAGAAGGGAGATTCTGGCCTCAAAATTATGGGAAAGGGGAGATTCTGGCCATGAAATTCAGGGAAGGGGGAGATTCTGGCCCCAAAATTCAAGGGAAGGGGAGATTCTGGCCCCAAAATTCAGGGAAAGGGAGATTCTGGCCCCAAAATGCAGGAAAAGGGGAGATTCTGGCCACGAAATTCAGAGAAAGGGGAGATTCTGGCCTCAAAATTATGGGAAAGGGGAGATTCTGGCCCCAAAATTGCAGAGAAGGGAGATTCTGGCCCCAAAATTCAAGGGAAAGGGAGATTCTGGCCCCAAAATTGCAGAGAAGGGAGATTCTGGCCCCAAAATTGAAGGGAAAGGGAGATTCTGGCCCCAAAATGCAGGAAAAGGGGAGATTCTGGCCACGAAATTCAGAGAAAGGGGAGATTCTGGCCATGAAATTCAAGGGAAAGGGGAGATTCTGGCCTCAAAATTCAAGGGAAGGGAGATTCTGGCCCCAAAATTCAGGGGAAGGGAGATTCTGGCCCCAAAATTCAGGAGAAGGGAGATTCTGGCCCCAAAATTCCAGGAAAGGGAGATTCTGGCCCCAAAATTCAGGGAAAGGGGAGATTCTGGCCCCAAAATTCAAGGGAAAGGGAGATTCTGGCCCCAAAATTCAAGGGAAAATGAGATTCTGGCCCCAAAATTCAGGGAAAGGGGAGATTCTGGCCCCAAAATTCAGGGGAAAGGGAGATTCTGGCCCCAAAATTCAGGGAATGGGGAGATTCTGGCCCCAAAATTCAGGGAAAGGGGAGATTCTGGCCCCAAAATTCAGGGAATGGGGAGATTCTGGCCCCAAAATTCCAGGAAAGGGAGATTCTGGCTCCAAAATTCCGGGAAAGGGGAGATTCTGGCCCTTTCCTCCCAAATTTCTCGTCCTTTCCCCCCAAATTTCTCGTCCTTTCCCCCCAAATTTCTCGTCCTTTTCCCCCAAATTTCTCGTCCTTTTCCCCCAAATTTCTCATCCTTTTCCCCAAATTTCACGTCCTTTTTCCCCAAATTTTGTGTCCTTTTTCCCCCAAATTTTGTGTCCTTTTTCCCCCAAATTTTGTGTCCTTTTTCCCCCAAATTTTGTGTCCTTTTTCCCCCAAATTTTGTGTCCTTTTTCCCCCAAATTTTGTGTCCTTTTTCCCCCCAAATTTCACACCCTTTCCCCCCAAATTTCACACCCTTTCCCCCCAAATTTCTCATCCTTTCCCCCCAAATTTCACCCCTTTCCCCCCCAAATTCCCTGTCCTTTCTCCTCCTGCCACACCACAGCTTTGAGATGGATGTGGCAGCTCGAGGGTGACCCGAGGCCACGCTCCCATCTCTCCCTCCCCTCATTTTTGCCCGTTTTCCCTCAATTTGTGCCCAATTTTTACCTGCACTAACCCCTCCCCTTCTCCCAGCGCATCCTGGAGCCAGATGACTTCCTGGATGATCTGGATGATGAAGACTACGAAGAAGACACCCCAAAGCGGAGAGGGAAGGGGAAAGCCAAGGTGAGAGGAGCAGCAGGGTGGATTTATCCAAATCTTGGCGTTATTTTGGGGGCAATTCCTGAGAAATCCCAAATTTTGCCGGAGCTGAAACGTCCCCAACAGCTGCCAGGGCTCGACCGTGTCCTCACACTGGGAAAAATCCAGGATGTGCTTGACCTCATGGGCAGAATGAGCAGAAAACACACCCCGAGGGCTTAATTATCTCATGTTCATTAGTTGCTAATGATTATTGTTCACCCAGCACCCCTGAGAACCTGTGGATTTGCCCCAAAAACGGGGCAGATCCAGGGAAGATCCCGAGGGATCCCGGTGCTGCTCGCGGCCGTGTCGGGGTGTTGCCACTAGGGGGCGCTGTTGGATCGCGCTGCCACCCACGAGCCTTCGGGCCACAATTTTACCTCAACTTTGGCTTTTTCCCCCTATTTGGGCCACAGTTTTACCTCAACTTTGTCTTTTTCCCCTCTTTGGGCCACACTTTTACCTAAACTTTGGCTTTTTCACCCTATTTGGGCCACAGTTTTGCCTAAATGTTGACTTTTTCCCCCTATTTGGGCCACGCTTTTACCTAAACTTTGACTTTTTCCCCTATTTGGGCCACAATTTTACCTCAACTTTGGCTTTTTCCCCCTATTTGGGCCACAATTTTGCCTAAACTTTGGCTTTTTCTCCCTATTTGGGCCACAGTTTTGCCTAAATGTTGACTTTTTTCCCTTCTTTGGGCCACAATTTTGCCTAAACTTTGGCTTTTTCCCCTCTTTGGGCCACAGTTTTGCCTAAACTTTGGCTTTTTTCCCCTCCTAGGCCTCCAATTTTGCCTAAATCTTGTTTTTTTCCTTCCTCATTCCACTCAGGAACCTTTTGGGCCACAGTTTTGTCTAAATCTTGGCTTTTTCACCCTCCTAGAGCCACAATTTTACTTAAACCTTGGCTTTTTCCTTCTCATTGGGCCACAATTTTCCCTAAACCTTGGCTTTTTTCCCCCCTCATTCTACCCAGGAACCTTTTAGGCCACAATTTAACTTAAATCTTCCCTTTTTACCCCTCACTGGGCCACAATTTTATATCAACTTTCACTTTTTCCCCTTTTAGAACCATAATTTTGCCTAAATTTGGGCTTTTCCTCTCCTTTTAGGCCACAATTTTACCTAAATCTTCCCTTTTTACCCCTCACTGGGCCACAATTTTATATCAACTTTGACTTTTTCCCCTTTTAGAACCACAAATTTGCCTAAACTTTGTCTTTTCCTCTCCTTTTAGGCCACAATTTTACCCAAATCTTCCCTTTTTACCCCTCACTGGGCCACAATTTTATGTAAACTTTCACTTTTTCCCCTTTTTTTTGCCTAAATTTGGGCTTTTCCCCCTCTTCTAGGCCGCAATTTTACCCGATCTTTGTCTTTTCCCTCCATAATAAGCCACAGTTTTACCTAAATTTTATCTTTTTCTGCCCTTTTTCCCCCCAGGATCTTTTTGAGCCACGATTTTACCCAAACTTTGTCTTTTTCCCTCTCTTTTTCCCCAGGGCAAAGGTGTTGGGGGGGCTCGGAAGAAGCTGGACGCCGCCATCTTAGAAGACAGAGATAAACCCTACGCTTGTGACAGTGAGTCCAGCCCTTTTTTGGGGTGAATCCATTGAGATTTGGCTTTTCAACCTCTAAAAAAAGTCCATTTTCACATTTAAAAGAGGGTGGGGTTTGGTTTAGTTGTTGTTTTTATTTTTAACCCTTCTCTTACACTCCAAAAATGCTTGGAATTATCCCCCCTGCACCACCCAGCACATAAAAAATGAGGATAAATCTCTCCCAATCGTACAAAAACTCCTCTAAAAGATTAAAACTAATCTTTTTCCAGTTTCCCCACCAGCTTTCCAGTTGGATTTGTGTCCCTCAAACTGGTTTTGGGGGGACACAAGCCTCCCTCCCCCCCCCAATCCTTGCTCTCTCGTGCTTCGTTAAAGCCACTTAACGAGTTTTTAGCTGGGGGAACTCAACACCATGAGCTGCTTTGGCTTAAAAACCTCAGTTCCAGGGGTAGGAATTTATTCCCTGAGGCTGAACCATCCCATTGAACCCAAATTTGCTGATGATTCCTCTTTAAACTGAGCAAAAATGGGGTAAAAACCCTAAAAAACCCCAATTTAATGGGATAAACAGAGCAAAAAGGGACAAGCCAGGCTTTGAAATAACTTTTCTCTCTCTTCCTCCTGTCCTGCAACAACCAGCTTCTCCCCCTCAAGAAAACACCCCCTAAAAACACTTATTAACCACCTCAAACCCCTAATAATTGTGTTTTTCACCCCAAAACCCCCCTTTTTTATCCCTTTTGTCCTCCCCTCCCTTTGTTTTCAGCCTCCTCTCGCTGTGTTTGTGTTTTTCTCACGACTTTCTTTCTGTGTTTCAGATAGTTACAAACAAAAGCATTCCTTGAAACCTCCTGATCGAGGTAGTTTACACCTCTGTCTGCTTTGGTTTTTAATTTCCTGCTTTACTTTCTTTCTCTGGAAATAGTAGAAAATTTATAATTATTTTATTTTTTAATTAATTATGATTTTTGGGATCAAAAAGAGGTAGGGGGGGGGGATGTGGGACAAGTTAAAGGTCAGCAAGTGACGTCAAAAGCAGCTTCCCAGGGGGGGTTCAGCACCTCCTCTCTTCTTTTTCCAGCAGGGAATAGGGGTCAGGTAGAGAAAATAAAGATTAATCCCCCCCCTGCCGTGGCAGGAATGAGGAAAAAAAACCTGATTTTTCCACCAAATTCCTTCCCTCGCTCTAAAACCTCACAAATTTGGGATATTTCCTCTTCTTTTCAGCAGCACCAAAGGATTTTATTGCTTAAAACCCCACAAATTTGGGATATTTCACCCTCATTTCAGCAGCACTTAAATATTTTATTACTTTTTTACCAAAAAATCACTTTTTTTGCTTAAAAATGAACCTCTTTAAATGATTTTTAAGCTTCTAAATGGCTGAGGTGGGTGTTTCTTCCCTCTAAAACCCCACATATTTGGGATATTTCCTCTTCTTTTCAGCAGCACCAAAGTATTTTGCTTAAAACCCCACAAATTTGGGGTGTTTCCCCCTCCTTTCAGAAGCACTTAAATATTTTATTACTTTTTTACCAAAAAATCACTATTTTTTGCTTATTTACCAAAAAATCACTATTTTTTGCTTAAAAATGAACCTCTTTAAAATGATTTTTAAGTTTAAATGGCTGAGCTGGGTGTTTCTTCCCTCTAAAACCCCACAAATTTGGGATATTTCCCCCTCCTTTCAGCAGCACTTAAATATTTTATTGCTTTTTTACCAAAAAATCACTATTTTTTGCTTATTTACCAAAAAATCACTATTTTTTGCTTAAAAATCAACCTCTTTAAATGATTTTTAAGCTTCTAAATGGCTGAGCTGGGTGTTTCTTCCCTCTAAAACCCCACACATTTGGGGTGTTTCCCCCTCATTTCAGCAGCACTTAAATATTTTATTGCTTTTTTACCAAAAAACCCCTTTTTTTGCTTAAAAATAAACCTCTTTAAATGATTTTTAAGTTCCTAAATGGCTGAGCTGGGTGTTTCTTCCCTCTAAAACCCCACATATTTGGGATATTTCCCCTTCTTTTCAGCAGCACCAAAGGATTTTATTGCTTTTTTACCAAAAAATCACTATTTTTTGCTTATTTACCAAAAAATCACTATTTTTTGCTTAAAAATAAACCTCTTTAAATGATTTTTAAGTTTAAATGGCTGAGCTGGGTGTTTCTTCCCTCTAAAACCCCACACATTTGGGATATTCCCCTTCTTTTCAGCAGCACTTAAATATTTTATTGCTTTTTTACCAAAAAATCACTATTTTTTGCTTATTTATCAAAAAATCACTATTTTTTGCTTTAAAATAAACCTCTTTAACTGATTTTTAAGCTTCTAAATGGCTGAGCTGGGTGTTTCTTCCCTCTAAAACTCCACACATTTGGGGTGTTTCCCCCTCATTTCAGAAGCACTTAAATATTTTATTACTTTTTTACCAAAAAAGCCCTTTTTTTGCTTAAAAATCAACCTCTTTACAATGATTTTGAAGTTTCTCCCTGCCTGACTCATGTTCAGACACCGCCCTGCTTGTTTTGGGGCAGAAAAAGGTCAATTTGAAACTCTGCAGGAGGTAGGGAAGGAACAACTTCAGCTCCACGTGGTTGCTCACGGGGTTGACCCCGTCCTGGCCCCTCGTTTGGCTCCAAAAAGGTGGAATTTGGTGAAATAAATTGTAATTATGGATTTTTTTTGGGTTGTTTTTCCCCTTCTTTGGGTTCACATCTCTCTGCTGAGCTACTCTGGATCTCTCAGTGCTCAATATTTACCCTAAAAACAACAAAAATCCCCAAAAATCCTTTTACCAAGGAAATTTTTGCATTTTTTTTATCCCCAAAAACCAAATCCAGCTGCTTTTTTTGGGGTGCAAACCCTGTTTTTGGTGAGTCAAGCTGTTTTTCACCTCATTTTTGGAGCGAGTTGGTGATGTGAGGAGGGGGAAAACAAACCCCAGTGGGATTTTTCCAGGCCTGGAATTAAATCCAAACTATTTGGGATATTATGGAAAATTCCCAGCTTAGGAAATTTTACCCAAAAATTACTTTTTTTACCCCAATTTACCTGGATTTTGGGAAAAAATGGGAAAATCCAGTGTCAAATCCATCCACTGGGTCCTGTAATTCCCCCTCCAGCTCTTTCTGGAGCAGGAGGAGGGAGCCAGGCCAGTGCCAGCTTCATTCTCATCCTGCCCACGCAGATTTGGGGCTGAAAAGGGGAAATCTGGTAAAAAATCTGCTAAAAAACCCCAAATTTGCCAAAACTCCCCCAAAATCTGCCAAAACCCCCCCAAAAACCCCTGGTGACGGTGAGTTGGGAGCCCCTGTCCTGGCAGAAAATGCTCTTTTTTGGTCTGTGGGTGCTCCAGGGTCTTCTCCAAGGGTGGAAGCTGCTGAAATGGGGTGGAAAAGGGAAAAATCGATGGGATTTGGGGTGGAAAGGGGAAAAATCGATGGGATTTGGGATGGAAAAGGGAAAATTCGATGGGATTTGGGGTGGAAAAGGGGAAAATCGATGGGATTTGGGGTGGAAAAGGGAAAATCCGATGGGATTTGGGGTGGAAAGGGGAAAAATCGATGGGATTTGGGGTGGAAAAGGGAAAAATCGGTGGGGTTTGGGGTGGAAGAGTGAAAAATCGATGGGATTTGGGATGGAAAGGGGAAAATCGATGGGATTTGGGGTGGAAGAGGGAAAATTTGATGGGATTTGGGGCAGAAAAGGAGCAAATGGATGGGATTTGGGGCAGAAAAAGGAAAAATTGATGGGATTTGGGGCGGAAAAGGAGCAAATGGATGGGATTTGGGGCGGAAAAGGAGCAAATGGATGGGATTTGGGGCGGAAAAGGAGCAGATTGATGGGATTTGGGGCAGAAAAGGAGCAGATTGATGGGATTTGGGGCAGAAAAGGAGCAGATTGATGGGATTTGGGGCAGAAAAGGAGCAGATTGATGGGATTTGGGGTGGAAAAGTTGCAGATTGATGGGATTTGGGGTGGAAATGGTACAACTGGATGGGATTTGGGGTGGAAAAGGAGCAAATTGATGGGATTTGGAGCAGAAAAGGTACAAATTGATGGGATTTGGGGTGGAAAAGTTGCATATTGATGGGATTTGGGGCAGAAAAGGAGCAAATGGATGGGATTTGGGGCAGAAAAGTAGCAGATTGATGGGATTTGGAGCAGTGGGTGATTTCACACTGTGCTCAGATCAGCTTTGGAGGAGCCAGATCTGGAAGATCCAACCCCAAAACTCCCTTTTTTAGCTCGTTCCTGGGTGGCTTTTAATCAATTCCAGGTGATTTTGGGGGTGAAAAGGGACTCAAAACCCGGAAATGAGCCCAGGGAATACTGGAGGATTTGGGAAATGTGGAATTTCACTCCTCACTGGGAGAAACTCACTTTTTTTCCCCATTTTTATCTATAGTTTGTGGGAAAAGATACAAGAACCGACCAGGATTGAGCTACCACTACGCTCACTCCCACCTGGCCGAGGAAGAAGGCGACGACAAAGACGATTCACAGCCTCCAACTCCCGTCTCACAGAGATCAGAGGAGCAAAAATGTAAGAAAAAACTCCAAAAAAACTTATTTTCCCTAAATTTCCATCATGGAAAAAGGGATTAACAGCAAGAAAACATCAATGCTGGGGTTGGGAGCAAGCATTGTCCCTTCAATGTTGTTTCCAAGCACAGGGATTGCCCCAAAAAACTGCTTTGAACCTCAAGATTTGCCCCATTTATGTATTTTTTTACCTCAATTCTATGTGGAAAACTTTCCAAAAATAATCATTTTTGATTAATTCACCTTTCCCACTTGTTTTTTTCCAGCTAAAAAAGGACCTGATGGTTTAGCTTTACCCAACAATTATTGTGATTTTTGTTTGGGAGACTCTAAAATTAACAAGAAAACGGGACAACCGGAGGAATTGGTCTCATGCTCGGATTGTGGGCGGTCAGGTGAGGAGGGGGGAATGAATCCTCATGGATTTGGGTTGGAAATGAGGGAATTTGGGGTTTTTTTTCTTGGTGTAATGAGGGTTTTTTTTTTTGGGGGCTCTGTAGGACACCCCTCCTGCCTGCAGTTCACCCCGGTGATGATGGCGGCCGTCAAGACTTATCGCTGGCAGTGCATCGAGTGCAAGTGCTGCAACATCTGTGGCACCTCTGAAAATGATGTGAGTCACCCCAAAAATGACACCAGGAATCACCCCCAAAAGCAGGGGAGTGTGACCCAAAAGCAGGGGAGTGTGCCCCAAAATCAGGGGAGTGTGCCCCAAAATCAGGGGAATAATCCACCCTCCAAAACTAAGAGATTCCCCCCCAAAACGAGGAGAATCCCCCCCAAAACCAAGAGAATCCCCCCAAAACCAGGAGAATGTTCCCCAAAACCAAGAGATTCCCCCCCAAAACCAAGAGAATCCCCCCCAAAACGAGGAGAATGTACCCCAAAACCAGGGGAATGTGCCCCAAAACCAGGAGAATCCCCCCCAAAACGAGGAGAATGTGCCCCAAAACGAGGAGTATGTGCCCCAAAACCAAGAGAATCCCCCCCAAAACCAAGAGAATCCCCCCAAAACCAGGGGAATGTGCCCCAAAATGAGGAGAATCCCCCCCAAAACCAAGAGATTCCCCCCCAAAACCAAGAGAATCCCCCCAAAACCAAGAGATTCCCCCCCAAAACCAGGGGAATGTGCCCCAAAACCAGGAGAATCCCCCCCAAAACGAGGAGAATGTGCCCCAAAACGAGGAGTATGTGCCCCAAAACCAAGAGAATCCCCCCCAAAACCAAGAGAATCCCCCCTAAACCAGGGGAATGTGCCCCAAAATGAGGAGAATCCCCCCCAAAACCAAGAGATTCCCCCCCAAAACCAAGAGAATCCCCCCAAAACCAAGAGATTCCCCCCCAAAACCAGGGGAATGTGCCCCAAAACCAGGAGAATCCCCCCCAAAACCAAGAGAATCCCCCCAAAACCAAGAGAATCCCCCCCCAAACCAGGAGAATCCCCCCCAAAACCAGCAGAATGTTCCCCAAAACCAAGAGATTCCCCCCCAAAACCAAGAGATTCCCCCCCAAAACGAGGAGAATGTGCCCCAAAACCAGGAGAATCCCCCCCAAAACCAGGAGAATCCCCCCCAAAACCAGGAGAATCCCCCCCAAAACCAAGAGAATGTGCCCCAAAACCAAGAGAGTGTTCCCCAAAACCAGGGGAATGTGCCCCAAAACCAGGAGAATGTGCCCCAAAACCAGGGGAATCCCCCCCAAAACCAGGGGAATCCCCCCCAAAACCAGGGGAATGTGCCCCAAAACCAAGAGATTCCCCCCCAAAACCAAGAGATTCCCCCCCAAAATGAGGAGAATGTGCCCCAAAACCAAGAGAATCCCCCCCAAAACCAGGGGAATGTGCCCCAAAACCAAGAGATTCCCCCCCAAAACCAGGAGAATCCCCCCAAAACCAAGAGAGTGTTCCCCAAAATGAGGAGAATCCCCCCCAAAACCAGGGGAATGTGCCCCAAAACCAGGAGAATCCCCCCCAAAACCAGGAGAATGTGCCCCAAAACCAGGAGAATCCCCCCAAAACCAGGAAAATCCCCCCCAAAACGAGGAGAATGTGCCCCAAAACCAAGAGAATCCCCCCAAAACGAGGAGAATGTCCCCCAAAACCAAGAGAATCCCCCCAAAACCAGGAGAATCCCCCCCAAAACCAGGGGAATGTGCCCCAAAACCAAGAGAATCTCCCCAAAACGAGGAGAATGTGCCCCAAAACCAGGAGAATGTGCCCCAAAACCAGGGGAATGTGCCCCAAAACGAGGAGAATCCCCCCCAAAACGAGGAGAATCCCCCCCAAAACGAGGAGAATCCCCCCCAAAACCAGGGGAATGTGCCCCAAAACCAGGGGAATGTGCCCCAAAACCAAGAGAATCCCCCCCAAAACCAAGAGAATCCCCCCAAAACCAAGAGAGTGTTCCCCAAAACCAGGAGAATCCCCCCAAAACCAAGAGATTCCCCCCCAAAACGAGGAGAATGTGCCCCAAAACCAAGAGAATCCCCCCCAAAACCAAGAGAATCCCCCCCAAAACCAAGAGAATCCCCCCCAAAACGAGGAGAATGTGCCCAAAAAACAGGAGAGTGTTCCCCAAAACCAGCAGAATCCCCCCCAAAACCAAGAGAATGTGCCCCAAAACCAGGAGAATGTGCCCCAAAACCAGGAGAATGTGCCCCAAAACCAGGAGAATCCCCCCCAAAACCAAGAGAATCCCCCCCAAAACCAGGAGAATGTGCCCCAAAACCAAGAGAATGTGCCCCAAAACGAGGAGAATCCCCCCCAAAACCAAGAGATTCCCCCCCAAAACCAGGGGAATCCCCCCCAAAACCAAGAGAATCCCCCCCAAAACCAGGAGAATCCCCCCCAAAACCAGGGGAATCCCCCCCAAAACCAGGAGAATCCCCCCAAAACCAGGAGAATCCCCCCCAAACCAGGAGAATCCCCCCCAAAACCAAGAGAATCCCCCCCAAAACCAAGAGAATCCCCCCAAAAACCAACAAGAACAACAGGAAAAGCCCCAAAACCAAGAGGATTTGCCCCAAAATGACCAGATGGGGTTTTAATAGGGAATTAATTTTAATAGGGTTTTTTTGGGTGAAATCTTTGTGTTTTTATCATTTCTAGGACACGAGGGAGGCTTTTTTGGGGGAAAATCATTGTATTTTGAATATTTTGGAGCACAGAGGGGTTTTTTTGGGGGAAATCTTTGTGATTTTATAGTCATGAGAGATTTTTGGGGGAAATCTTTGTGATTTTATAGCCAGGAGGGATTTTGGGGGGAAATCTTTGTGTTTTTATCATTTCTAGGACACGAGGGAGGCGTTTTTTGGGGAAAATCATTGTATTTGGGATATTTTGGAGCACAGAGGAGTCTTTTTGGGGGAAATCTTTGTGATTTTATAGTCAGGAGGGGTTTTTTTGGGGGAAATCTTTGTGATTTTATCATTTCTAGGACACCAGGGAGGTGTTTTTTGGGGGAAAATCATTGTATTTGGGATATTTTGGAGCACAGAAAAGTAATTTTGGGGGAAATCTTTGTGATTTTATCATTTCTAGGACACCAGGGAGGCGTTTTTGGGGGGAAAATCGTTGTGTTTGGGATGTTTTGGAGCACAGAGGGGTTTTTTTGGGTGAAATCTTTGTGATTTTATCATTTCTAGGACACGAGGGAGGTGTTTTTTGGGGGAAAATCGTTGTATTTTGAATATTTTGGAGCACAGAGGGGTCTTTTTGGGGGAAATCTTTGTGATTTTATCATTTATAGGACACAAGGGAGGCGTTTTTGGGGGAAAATCGTTGTGTTTGGAATATTTTGGAGCACAGAGGGGTTTTTTGGGGGAAATCTTTGTGATTTTATCATTTCTAGGACACCAGGGAGGCGTTTTTTGGGGGAAAATCGTTGTATTTGGCATATTTTGGAGCACAGAAGAGTCTTTTTGGGGGAAATCTTTGTGATTTTTATAGTCAGGAGGGATTTTTGGGGGAAATCTTTGTGTTTTTATCATTTCTAGGACACCAGGGAGGTGTTTTTGGGGAAAATCGTTGTATTTTGAATATTTTGGAGCACAGAGGAGTCTTTTTGGGGGAAATCTTTGTGATTTTATCATTTATAGGACACCAGGGAGGTGTTTTTGGGGGAAAATCATTGTATTTTGAATATTTTGGAGCACAGAGGGGTTTTTTTTGGGGGAAATCTTTGTGATTTTATAGTCATGAGAGATTTTTGGGGGAAATCTTTGTGATTTTATAGCCAGGAGGGATTTTGGGGGGAAATCTTTGTGTTTTTATCATTTCTAGGACACGAGGGAGGCGTTTTTTGGGGGAAAATCATTGTATTTGGGATATTTTGGAGCACAGAGGAGTCTTTTTGGGGGAAATCTTTGTGATTTTATAGTCAGGAGGGGTTTTTTTGGGGGAAATCTTTGTGATTTTATCATTTCTAGGACACCAGGGAGGTGTTTTTTGGGGGAAAATCATTGTATTTGGGATATTTTGGAGCACAGAAAAGTAATTTTGGGGGAAATCTTTGTGATTTTATCATTTCTAGGACACCAGGGAGGCGTTTTTGGGGGGAAAATCGTTGTGTTTGGGATGTTTTGGAGCACAGAGGGGTTTTTTGGGGGAAATCTTTGTGATTTTATCATTTCTAGGACACGAGGGAGGTGTTTTTGGGGGAAAATCGTTGTATTTTGAATATTTTGGAGCACAGAGGAGTCTTTTTGGGGGAAATCTTTGTGATTTTATCATTTATAGGACACAAGGGAGGCGTTTTTGGGGGAAAATCGTTGTGTTTGGAATATTTTGGAGCACAGAGGGGTTTTTTGGGGGAAATCTTTGTGATTTTATCATTTCTAGGACACCAGGGAGGCGTTTTTTGGGGGAAAATCGTTGTATTTGGCATATTTTGGAGCACAGAAGAGTCTTTTTGGGGGAAATCTTTGTGATTTTTATAGTCAGGAGGGATTTTTGGGGGAAATCTTTGTGTTTTTATCATTTCTAGGACACCAGGGAGGTGTTTTTGGGGGAAAATCGTTGTATTTTGAATATTTTGGAGCACAGAGGAGTCTTTTTGGGGGAAATCTTTGTGATTTTAACATTTCTAGGACACCAGGGAGGCGTTTTTGGGGGAAAATCGTTGTATTTTGAATATTTTGGAGCACAGAGGGGTTTTTTGGGGGAAATCTTTGTGTTTTTATCATTTCTAGGACACAAAGGAGGCGTTTTTGGGGGAAAATCATTGTATTTGGGATATTTTGGAGCACAGAAAAGTAATTTTAGGGTTAAATCATCCAAATTT
This sequence comes from Caprimulgus europaeus, assembly GCA_907165065.1. Next base: position 123,000 of record CAJRAV010000010.1, read on the forward strand.
CCCATTTTCACCCCATTTTGACTCAGGATCAGCTCCTCTTCTGCGACGACTGCGACCGTGGTTACCACATGTACTGCCTCACCCCACCCATGTCGGAGCCACCCGAGGGTGAGTGCTGCTCATCCCCCCCTCCTGCCCCAAACCCTGCTTTTCTGCTCCCAAAATTGCCCAAAACAAGCAGAATTCAACCCAAAATATTTGTCAGCTGTGAAAACTCACTTTTACACATCTATTTTTGGGGTGATCCTGCCACAATTTGTAATAACAGCTGAAAACCCTTTTATCACCCCAAAAATCCATCACCAACACCCCCAAATCCTCCTTTTCTGCTCCCAAAATTGCCCAAAACAAGCAGAATTCAACCCAAAATATTTATCAGCCGTGAAAACTCACTTTTACTCATCTATTTTTGGGGTGATCCTGCCATGATTGATAATAATAGCTGAAAACCCTTTTATCACCCCAAAAATCCATCAGCAACACCCCCAAAATGTCTCTGTTTTGGTTGGTAAAACCGAGAGGATTCGCTCCTCTTCCTCCCACTTTTGTGGCATCAAAGTTACATGAATAAAAGTAAATAAATAAAAATAAAAGTAAATAAACATAAATAAAACAAATAAAAATAAAATAAATAATAAATAAATAATAAATAAATAAAAACAATTATAAATAAATAATAAAAATAAATAAAAATAAATTTAAAATAAATAAAAATAATTTAAAAATAAATAGAAATAAATTAAAAATAAATAAAAATAAAAATATAAATAAAAATAAATAATAAATAAATAAAAATAAAAAATAAAAAACAATTATAAATAAATAATAAATAAAAATAATTTTAAAATAAAGAATTTAAAAATAAATAAAAATAATTTAAAAATAAATAGAAATAAATTAAAAATAAATAAAAAATAAAAAACTATAAATAAAAAGAAATAATAAATAAATAAAAATAAAAAATAAAAAACAATTATAAATAAATAATAATAAATAAAAATAAATAAAAATAAAAATAAAAATAAATCAATATAAATAAAAATAAATAAAAAATAAATTTAAAATAAATAAAAATAATTTTAAAATAAATAAAAATAATTTTAAAATAAATAGAAATAAATTAAAAATAAATAAAAAATAAAAAACAAATATAAATAAATATAAATAAATATAAATAAATAAAAATAAATAAAAATAAATAAAAATAAATAAAAATAAATAAAAAAGGTGTTCACAACAAAAACAAAATGAAAATGTCGCTGGTGCCTCACGGCTCGTTAATGATCCCAGTGATTAATTATCAACCCCATCTCCTGGCCGCCTTCCCTTGAAGGTTAACGAGGAAGAGGAAGGGTCATGGGGTCACTGACCCCACAAACAACCCTGTCAGCCCCCCCCCCTGCTTGTTCTCGAGGTGTAATTAACCGTGACCCTTAACGAGGGCAAATCCCGGCCACCCACGTGTCTGCTCTCCCCTCTTCCTCTTCTCTTTCTCTTCCTCCCCTTTCCCTTCCTTCTTCCTTTCCCCCTCCCCCCCCTTCCCCCCTTCCTTTCCCCTTCCTCTCTCCTCTCCCCTCTTCCTCTCTCCTCTCCCTCTTCCTCTCTCCTCTCCCCTCTTCCTCTCTTCCTCTCCCCTCTTCCTCTCTCCTCTCCCCTCTTCCTCTCTCTCCTCTCCCCTCTTCCTCTCTCCTCTCCCCTCTTCCTCTCTCCTCTCCCCTCTTCCTCTCTCCTCTCCCCTCTTCCTCTCTCCTCTCCCCTCTTCCTCTCTCCTCTCCCCTCTTCCTCTCTCCTCTCCCCTCTTCCTCTCTCCTCTCCCCTCTTCCTCTCTCCTCTCCCCTCTTCCTCTCTCCTCTCCCTCTTCCTCTCTCCTCTCCCCTCTCCCCTCTTCCCCTTCCTCTCCCCTCTTCCCCTTCCTCTCCCCTCTTCCCCTTCCTCTCCCCTCTTCCCCTTCCTCTCCCCTCTTCCCCTTCCTCTCCCCTCTTCCCCTTCCTCTCCCCTCTTCCCCTTCCTCTCCCCTCTTCCCCTCTTCCCCTCTCCCCTCTCCCCTCTTCCCCTCTTCCCCTCTCCCCTCTCCCCTCTTCCCCTCTCCCCTCTCCCCTCTCCCCTCTCCCCTCTCCCCTCTCCCCTCTCCCCCCTCCCTCTCCCCTCTCCCCTCTCCCCTCTCCCCTCTCCCCTCTCCCCTCTTCCCCTTCCTCTCCCCTCTCCCCTCTTCCTCTCTCCTCTCCCCTCTTCCTCTCTCCTCTCCCCTCTTCCTCTCTCCTCTCCCCTCTTCCTCTCTCCTCTCCCCTCTTCCTCTCTCCTCTCCCCTCTTCCTCTCTCCTCTCCCCTCTTCCTCTCTCCTCTCCCCTCTTCCTCTCTCCTCTCCCCTCTTCCTCTCTCCTCTCCCCTCTTCCTCTCTCCTCTCCCCTCTTCCTCTCTCCTCTCCCCTCTTCCTCTCTCCTCTCCCCTCTTCCTCTCTCCTCTCCCCTCTTCCTCTCTCCTCTCCCCTCTTCCTCTCTCCTCTCCCCTCTTCCTCTCTCCTCTCCCCTCTTCCTCTCTCCTCTCCCCTCTTCCTCTCTCCTCTCCCCTCTTCCTCTCTCCTCTCCCCTCTTCCTCTCTCCTCTCCCCTCTCCCCTCTTCCCCTTCCTCTCCCCTCTTCCCCTTCCTCTCCCCTCTTCCCCTTCCTCTCCCCTCTTCCCCTCTCCCCTCTCCCCTCTTCCCCTCTCCCCTCTCCCCTCTCCCCTCTCCCCTCTCCCCTCTCCCCTCTCCCCTCTCCCCTCTCCCCTCTCCCCTCTCCCCTCTCCCCTCTCCCCTCTTCCTCTCCCCTCTCCCGTTTCCTTGCCCCCTCCCCTCTTCCCCTCTCCTCTCCCCTCTTCCTCTCTCCTCTCCCCTCTTCCTCTCTCCTCTCCCCTCTTCCTCTCTCCTCTCCCCTCTTCCTCTCTCCTCTCCCCTCTTCCTCTCTCCTCTCCCCTCTTCCTCTCTCCTCCCCCCTCTTCCTCTCTCCTCTCCCCTCTTCCTCTCTCCTCTCCCCTCTTCCCCTCTCCTCCCCCCCCTTCCTCTCTCCTCCCCCTCTTCCTCTCTCCTTCCCCTCTCCCCTCTTCCCCTCCCTCCCCTCTTCCCCTTCCTCTCCCCTCTTCCCCTTCCTCTCCCCTCTTCCCCTTCCTCTCCCCTCTTCCCCTTCCTCTCCCCTCTTCCCCTTCCTCTCCCCTCTTCCCCTCTCCCCTCTCCCCTCTCCCCTCTCCCCTCTCCCCTCTCCCCTCTCCCCTCTCCCCTCTCCCCTCTCCCCTCTCCCCTCTCCCCTCTCCCCTCTCCCCTCTTCCCCTTCCTCTCCCCTCTTCCCCTTCCTCTTCCCTCTCCCCTTCCTCTTCCCTCTCCCCTTCCTCTTCCCTCTCCCCTTCCTCTTCCCTCTCCCCTCTCTTCCCTCTCCCCTCTCTTCCCCTTCCTCTCTCTCCCCTCTCCCCTCTCTTCCCCTTCCTCTCTCTCCCCTCTCCCCTCTCTTCCCCTTCCCCTCTCTTCCCCTTCCCCTCTCTTCCCTCTGCCTCTTCCTCCTCCCCTCTCTTCCTCTTCCTCTTCCTCTTCCTCTTCCCCTTCCTCTCCCCGCAGGAAGCTGGAGCTGCCACCTGTGTCTGGACCTGCTGAAGGAGAAAGCCTCCATCTACCAGAACCAGAACAGCTCCTGATCCCTGGGCCCAGGGACCGGCCCGGGGGGCCCCCGCTCCCCCCACGGCCCCCTTTAATTGGGGGGGGGGGGGGGAGGGTCATTTTCCTTTAATTTCATCTTGTTTTGGTTAAAAAAAAAACTTCTTTTTTTTGGTTTTAATCATTTTAGGGGAGGGAACATCAAATTGATTTGAATTTTTTTCCCACCTGAGTTTTTATTGTCACCTCCCTGCAGCAAAATGAGGCACCTGGGGGTGTCCCCTGTCCCCCCCCCAAGGACAAGGTGACACTGAAGTGTCCCCCCCCCCACAGGGTGGCACATGGGGGGTCCCCCCCTCAAGGACAAGGTGACACTGAAGTGTCCCCCCCCACACAGGGTGGCACCTGGGGGTGTCTGTGTCCCCCCCCCCAAGGACAAGGTGACACTGAAGTGTCCCCCCCCCACAGGGTGGCACCTGGGGGTGTCCCCTGTCCCCCCCCTCAAGGACAAGGTGACACTGAAGTGTCCCCCCCCCACAGGGTGGCACATGGGGGGTCCCCCCCTCAAGGACAAGGTGACACTGAAGTGTCCCCCCCCCCACAGGGTGGCACATGGGGGGTCCCCCCCCTCAAGGACAAGGTGACACTGAAGTGTCCCCCCCCCCCCACAGGGTGGCACCTGGGGGGTGTCCCCTGTCCCCCCACCCCAAGGACAAGGTGACACTGAAGTGTCCCCCCCACAGGGTGGCACATGGGGGTGTCCCCTGTCCCCCCCCCACCCCCCCCCCAAGGACAAGGTGACACTGAAGTGTCCCCCCCCACACAGGGTGGCACGTGGGGGGGATGACACCACAGCGTCCCCCCCTGGGCGGGGGGGGACACAAATGGGACAGAACTCCCCTCCCCCACCACCCTTTTTTTTTTTTTGGCCTTTTTTTGGGACCTTTTGGCTTTTTTTTGCCTTTTTTTGGTCTTTTTCCACCCAAAATCAGGCTCCAAATCCGCTCCCGGCAGCGCGGCGTGCCAAACAAAAATCGCTATTTTTACCCCCCACCCCTTTTTTGGGCAAAATTCAGAGGCAGGTGCCAGCCAGGGCCACGATTTTGGGGCTTTTTCTTCCTTTTTTAATATTTTAGGAGTGAAATTGTGTTTTTTTGTTGGGTTTTTTCTGTTTTTATTCCCATTTTTAATCAATTTTCACCATTTTTTCCCCTCCCCCAACCCCCACCTCCGAGGATCCCCCCCCCCCCCCCCCAAACGAGGCCTTACACCCCCAAATCCTCCTCCAGCCAACCCAAAATGGGGCAAAATCCTTCACTTTTGGGTTTTTTCTTGCTTCCCACGTGACGTGGAAGGAGAAACACTTTGCCCCTCCCCCCCCCCTGCCCCCCCTCCCCCCCCTCCCCCCCCCTTGCCCCCCCCCCAACCTGTCACGGTCGCACAGGGTTTATTTTGGGGTTCAGGGTGGTGGGGGGGGGGGGGAAGGGGGAGGGGGGGGTGTTATTTTTGGGGGAGAAAAAGCTGTTTTCACCCCCAAAACGCCACTGAGGAGTTGTGGAGTGGGGGGGGGTGGGGAGGGGGGGGGGGGGGAGTGGGAGATGCCACCAGTTTGGGGTTCTCAGGGGACACCCCAATATCCTCCCCCCCCCCCCCCCAAAAGGTCCCCATTGACTGAATGTGCCTGTTTTTACTAAAAATTAACTTAAAAAACCTACCTCCAACCCCCTCCCCCCACCCCCTCCCCCACCACTGCACCCCAAATTTCACCCCCTGGGGACCCCCCCCCTGCCCCCCAAAATAGAGGAGCCCACCAGGATGGTGACAGAGCCACAAAATCAACCCCAGGAGTAGAAAAAGACCCCAAAACTGACTAAAATAGCCCCAAAATGAGAGAAATCGCTCAAAAATTAACAAAAATCACCTCAAATTAACCAAAAACGCTCAAAATTGACCAAAAAACCCCCCCAAAACCCCTCAAAACCCCCCCAAATCTGGGTGTTGACGCGGTGGTTTCTCTCCTCCTCCCCCCTGAGCGCAGTTTTGGGTGGAAATTAAAGCATTTTGGTGAAAAATGGGGTTTTTCCCCCCATTTTTTGCGCCCTGACGGGGGGTGGGGCATTAAAATGTCCCAAAATGGGTGGATTTCACCCCAAATTCTTCACGGTTGTGTCTTATCCGGTAAAAAACAACAAAAATCACTCAAAATGGTTTGTTTTCGTAATAAAAAATGGATAAAAACGCGGTGGTGTGGAGTGAGGGGTTTTGGGGCAAAAACAGGGGGTTTTGGGGCATTGGTGTGTTTGGGAAGTGCCTGGATTTGGGGTAAAAAACGGCTTTTTTGGTAACTTTCTCCAAGGGCTGATACTGGGATTGTGCTGCCCTGGGTTTTGGGGTAAAAACCAACAATTTTGGTGCTGGGATGTGGCTTGGTTTTTGGGGTAAAAACCAACAATTTTGGTGCTGGGATGTGGCTTGTTTTTTGGGGTAAAAAACAACAATTTTGGTGGTAGGATGTGGCTTGTTTTTGGGGTAAAAAACAACAATTTTGGTGGTAGGATGTGGCTTGTTTTTGGGGTAAAAAACAACAATTTTGGTGCTGGGATGTGGCCTGGTTTTTGGGGTAAAAAACAACAATTTTGGTACTGGGATGTGGCTTTTTGGGGGTAAAACCCAACAATTTTGGTGCTGGGATGTGGCTTGTTTGGGGTAAAAACCAACAATTTTGGTGCTGGGATGTGGCTTGTTTTTGGGGTAAAAAACAACAATTTTGGTGCTGGGATGTGGCTTGTTTTTGGGTTAAAAAACAACAATTTTGGTGCTGGGATGTGGCTTGGTTTTTGGGGTAAAAAACAACAATTTTGGTGCTGGGATGTGGCTTGTTTTTTGGGGTAAAAAACAACAATTTTGGTGCCAGGATGTGGCTTGGTTTTTGGGGTAAAAAACAACCATTTTGGTGCTGGGATGTGGCTTGTTTTTTGGGGTAAAACCCAACAATTTTGGTGCTGGGATGTGGCTTGTTTTTTGGGTTAAAAAACAACAATTTTGGTGCTGGGATGTGGCTTTTTTGGGGTAAAAACCAACAATTTTGGTGCTGGGATGTGGCTTCTCTGAGGGCTGATATTAAGGTTGTGCTGCCCTGGTTTTTGGGGTAAAAAACAACGATTTTGGTGCTGGGATGTGGCTTGTTTTTTGGGGTAAAAAACAACAATTTTGGTGCTGGGATGTGGCTTGTTTTTTGGGGTAAAAACCAACAATTTTGGTGCTGGGATTTGGCTTGGTTTTGGGGTAAAAACCAACAATTTTGGTGCTGGGATGTGGCTTGTTTTTTGGGGTAAAAACCAGCAATTTTGGTGCTGGGATGTGGCTTGTTTTTGGGGTAAAAACCAACAATTTAGGTGCTGGGATGTGGATTCTCTGAGGGCTGATATTGAGGTTGTGCTGCCCTGGTTTTTGGGGTAAAAAACAACGATTTTGGTGCCAGGATGTGGCTTGGTTTTTGGGGTAAAAAACAACCATTTTGGTGCTGGGATGTGGCTTGTTTTTTGGGGTAAAAAACAACAATTTTGGTGCTGGGATGTGGCTTGGTTTTTGGGGTAAAAAACAACAATTTTGGTGCCAGGATGTGGCTTATTTTTGGGGTAAAAAACAACAATTTAGGTGCTGGGATGTGGCTTGGTTTTTGGGGTAAAACCCAACAATTTTGGTGCTGGGTTGGGGCTTGTTTTTTGGGGTAAAAACCAACAATTTTGGTGCTGGGATGTGGCTTTTTTGGGGTAAAAACCAACAATTTTGGTGCTGGGTTGTGGCTTGGTTTTTGGGTTAAAAAACAACAATTTTGGTGCCAGGATGGGGCTTATTTTTGGGGTAAAAACCAACAATTTTGGTGCCAGGATGGGGCTTATTTTTGGGGTAAAAACCAACAATTTTGGTGCTGGGATGTGGCTTTTTTGGGGTAAATAAACCAAATTTTGGTGCCAGGTTGTGGCTTCTCTGAGGGCTGATATTAAGGTTGTGCTGCCCTGGTTTTTGGGGTAAAAACCAACAATTTTGGTGCTGGGATGTGGCTTTTTTGGGGTAAAACCCAACAATTTTGGTGGTGGGATGTGGCTTGGTTTTTGGGGTAAAAAACAACAATTTTGGTGGTGGGATGTGGCTTGTTTTTGGGGTAAAAAACAACAATTTTGGTGCTGGGATGTGGCTTGGTTTTTGGGTTAAAAAACAACAATTTTGGTGCTGGGATGTGGCTTTTTTGGGGTAAAAACCAACAATTTTGGTGCTGGGTTGTGGATTCTCTGAGGGCTGATATTAAGGTTGTGCTGCCCTGGTTTTTGGGGTAAAAACCAACAATTTTGGTGCTGGGATGTGGCTTGTTTTTGGGGTAAAAAACAACAATTTTGGTGCTGGGATGTGGCTTCTCTGAGGGCTGATATTGGGATTGTGCTGCCCTGGTTTTTGGGGTTAAAAACCAACAATTTTGGTGGTGGGATGTGGCTTGTTTTTTGGGGTAAAAACCAACAATTTTGGTGCTGGGATGTGGCTTTTTTGGGGTAAAAACCAACAATTTTGGTGCCAGGATGTGGCTTTTTTGGGGTAAATAAACCCAGTTTAGGTGCTGGGTTGTGGCTTCTCTGAGGGCTGATATTAAGGTTGTGCTGCCCTGGTTTTTGGGGTAAAAACCAACAATTTTGGTGGTGGGTTGTGGCTTTTTTTTGGGGTAAAAAACAACAATTTTGGTGCCAGGATGGGGCTTATTTTTGGGTTAAAAAACAACAGTTTTGGTGCTGGGATGTGGCTTGTTTTTTGGGGTAAAAACCAACAATTTTGGTGGTGGGTTGTGGCTTTTTTTTGGGGTAAAAAACAACAATTTTGGTGCCAGGATGGGGCTTATTTTTGGGTTAAAAACCAACAGTTTTGGTGCTGGGATGTGGCTTGTTTTTTGGGGTAAAAACCAACAATTTTGGTGCTGGGATTTGGCTTGTTTTTGGGGTAAAAAACAACAATTTTGGTGGTGGGATGTGGCTTGGTTTTGGGGTAAAAAACAACAATTTTGGTGCCAGGATGTGGCTTGTTTTTTGGGGTAAAAACCAACAATTTTGGTGCCAGGATGTGGCTTTTTTGGGGTAAAACCCAACAATTTTGGTGCTGGGATGTGGCTTCTCTGAGGGCTGATATTAAGGTTGTGCTGCCCTGGTTTTTGGGGTAAAACCCAACAATTTTGGTGCTGGGATGTGGCTTTTTTGGGGTAAAACCCAACAATTTTGGTGCTGGGATGTGGATTCTCTGAGGGCTGATATCACCCTGTTTTTTGGGGTAAAATCTGCCCTTTTAGGGTGTTTTGCCCCCCCCTGGCCTCCCTTTGCCCTGAGATTTCATCTCTTGCTGGATTTTTTTGCAGTGAAAGCAGCAGAATTGGGGCAAAGGTCGGAGCTGCAGAGCCAGGACCCGGCCGCCGGGTAATTGCCAGCGTTAATTAAAGCCTCGTTAAGCTCCTTTAGGTAGGGGGGGGTCCCCTGGGGGGGTTGTGGGGACCCCCTGGACCCCCCGAGTGCCTGGGAGGATTCTGGTTGATGTCAGATACTCAAGGGGGTGGTGACCTTCATCTCACCCCAAAACCTCAGCTCTTCACCCCAAAACCTTCAGCTCACCCCAAAACCTTCAGCTCTTCACCCCAAAACCTTCATCTCACCCCAAAACCTTCATCCTTCTCACCCCAAAACCTTCATCTCACCCCAAAACCTTCATCTCACCCCAAAACCTTCATCTCACCCCAAAACCTTCAGCTCACCCCAAAACCTTCAACCTTTCACCCCAAACCTTCATCTCACCCCAGAACCTTCATCTCACCCCAAAACCTTCAGCTCACCCCAAAACCTTCATCTCACCCCAAAACCTTCTGCTCTTCACCCCAAAACCTTCAACCTTTCTGCCCCCCAAACCTTCAGCCCTTCCCACCCCAAAACCTTTGTCCTTTCTCCCCCAAAACCTTCATCTCACCCCAAAACCTTCAACCCTTCACCCCAAAACCTTCAGCTCTTCACCCCAAAACCTTCAACTTTTCTGCCCCCCAAACCTTCGTCCTTCTCACCCCAAAACCTTCTGCTCTTCACCCCAAAAACCTTCAGCTCTTCCCATCTCTAAACCTTCAACTTTTCTCACCCCAAAACCTTCTGCTCTTCACCCCAAAACCTTCAGCTCTTCACCCCAAAAACCTTCAGCTCTTCACCCCAAAACCTTCAGCTCTTCCCACCCCAAACCTTTGTCCCTTCCCACCCCAAACCTTTGTCCCTCCTCACCCCAAAACCTTTGTCCCTCCTCACCCCAAACCTCCAGCTCTTCTCACCCCAAACCTTTGTCCCTCCTCACCCCAAACCTTTGTCCCTTCCCACCCCAAACCTTTGTCCCTTCCCACCCCAAACCTTTGTCCTTCCCACCCCAAACCTTTGTCCCTTCCCACCCCAAACCTTTGTCCCTCCTCACCCCAAACCTTTGTCCCTTCCCACCCCAAAACCTTTGTTCTTCTCACCCCAAAACCTTCAGCTCTTCACCCCAAAACCTTCATCTCACCCCAAAACCTTCATCCCTTCACCCAAAACCTTCAACCTTCCCACCCCAAACCTTTGTCCTTCTCACCCCAAAACCTTCTGCTCTTCACCCCAAAAACCTTCAACTCTTCCCATCTCTAAACCTTCAACTTTTCTCACCCCAAAACCTTCATCTCACCCCAAAACCTTCATCTCACCCCAAACCTTCATCCTTCCCACCCCAAACCTTTGTCCCTCCTCACCCCAAACCTTTGTCCCTTCCCACCCCAAAACCTTCAGCTCTTCACCCCAAAAAACTTCAGCTCTTCTCACCCCAAACCTTTGTCCTTCTCACCCCAAACCTTTGTCCCTTCCCACCCCAAACCTTCTGCTCTTCACCCCAAAACCTTTGTCCCTCCCCCCGGTGTCCCCAGGAGACCTTCGGTCCACACCAGACGCCGCCGCTGCGCTGAGGCTTTATTGGGGTTCAATAAATAGCATCTGGGTTGGGGGTGGCATCTGTGGGGTGGGGAGGGGGACACCTCACCTCAGAGGTCCTGCCCCCCACCCCCACTGGCCTGGTGGGACCCAAGGGTCCCCCATTTCCATCTTCACCCCCCTCAGACGCCGTCCTTGGTCTTGGTGATGCTCAAGGGGACGGTGACCTCCTCGTCCTTGAGGTGACCGGCTCTGTGACAGCAGTGGGGAAGGGGAAACCCCAAAACCTTCAGCTCACCCCAAAACCTTCATCTCACCCCAAACCTTCAGCTCTTCCCACCCCAAAACCTTCAGCTCACCCCAAAACCTTCAGCTCACCCCAAAACCTTCACCCTTCCTACCCCAAACCTTCACCCTTTCCCACCCCAAAACCTTCAGCTCTTCACCCCAAAACCTTCATCTCACCCCAAACCTTCAGCTCTTCCCACCCCAAAACCTTCATCTCACCCCAAAACCTTCAGCTCTTCTCACCCCAAACCTTCATCCCTTCTCCTGCCCAAACCTTTGGGTCTTCTCACCCCAAAACCTTTGGGTCTTCCCACCCCAAAACCTTCACCCCTTCCCACCCCAAACCTTCACCCTTCTCACCCCAAACCTTCACCCTTCCCACCCCAAACCTTCATCCCTCCTCACCCCAAAACCTTTGGCTCTTTTCACCCCAAAACCTTTGAGTCTTCTTACCCCAAAACCTTCATCCCTTGCCACCCCAAAACCTTCATCCCTCCTCACCCCAAAACCTTCATCTCACCCCAAAACCTTCACCCTTCCCACCCCAAAACCTCCTGGGTTCCTTCAAGAGCCAAAGCTCTCCCTGACACCCCACCCCCATGTCCACCCCGAGAGGAGAAGGAGGGGGTCTGGTGGGGACGGGGTCCCCTCCCTGGGGTCCCCTCACCGGGGAGCCCCTCCCCAGGGAGCCCCTCACCGGGGTCCCCTCCCCGGGGTCCCCTCCCTGGGGTCCCTCCCCGGGGTCCCCTCCCCGGCTCCCCTCCCCAGGAGCCCCTCCCCGGGGTCCCCTCCCTGGGGTCCCTCCCCGGCTCCCCTCCCCTGGCTCCCCTCCCTGGCTCCCCTCCCCGGGGTCCCGTCCCCGGGGTCCCCTCCCGGGGTCCCCTCCCTGGCTCCCCTCCCCGGCTCCCCTCCCTAGGGTCCCCTCACCAGGGGGTCCCCTCACCAGGAGCCCCTCCCCGGCTCCCCTCCCCGGGGTCCCCTCCCCGGCTCCCCTCCCCGGCTCCCCTCCCCGGGGTCCCCTCCCCGGGGTCCCCTCCCCGGCTCCCCTCCCCGGCTCCCCTCCCCGGGGTCCCTCCCCGGCTCCCCTCCCCGGCTCCCCCCCCGGGGTCCCTCCCCAGCTCCCCTCACCGGGGTCCCCTCCCCGGGGTCCCCTCCCCGGGGTCCCCTCCCCGGCTCCCCTCACTGGGGTCCCCTCCCCAGAGAGCCCCTCCCCGGCTCCCCTCCCCGGCTCCCCTCCCCGGCTCCCCTCCCCGGGGTCCCCTCCCCGGCTCCCCTCCCCGGCTCCCCTCCCCGGGGTCCCTCCCCGGGGTCCCCTCCCCGGCTCCCCTCCCCGGCTCCCCTCCCCGGGGTCCCTCCCCGGCTCCCCTCCCCGGCTCCCCCCCCGGGGTCCCTCCCCAGCTCCCCTCACCGGGGTCCCCTCCCCGGGGTCCCCTCCCCGGGGTCCCCTCCCCGGCTCCCCTCCCTGGGGTCCCCTCCCCAGAGAGCCCCTCCCCGGCTCCCCTCCCCGGCTCCCCTCACTGGGGTCCCCTCACCAGGGGGTCCCCTCCCCGGCTCCCCTCCCCGGCTCCCCTCCCTGGCTCCCCTCCCCGGGGTCCCCTCACCAGGAAGCCCCTCCCCGGGGTCCCCTCCCCGGCTCCCCTCCCCGGCTCCCCTCCCTGGGGTCCCCTCCCCAGGATCCCCTCCCCGGCTCCCCTCCCTGGGGTCCCCTCCCCAGGATCCCCTCCCCGGGGTCCCCTCCCCGGGGTCCCTCCCCAGCTCCCCTCCCCGGGGTCTCTCCCCAGCTCCCCTCCCCGGCTCCCCTCCCTGGGATCCCCTCCCCGGGGTCCCTCCCCGGCTCCCCTCCCCGGGGTCCGTCCCCGGGGTCCCCCCCCGGGGTCCCCTCACCGCCTCTCGACGTCCCGCACGGTCTCGGGCAGGGCGGCGCCGCGGGTCTCGGGCAGGAAGCAGGTGGCGATGGCCGAGACGATGGGGGCGGCCCCGTAGATGATGAGGGGCAGCACCGGGGTGACGTCGGCTGCCATGCGCACCAGGGGGGCCACCATGCCCCCCACCCGGGCCATGGTGCCCCCCAGGCCCATCCCCGTCTGCCTGTGCCGAGAGATGGTGGGTGGGGGGGTGGGTGAGTGGGTGGATGGAGGGGTTGGAGGATGGAGAGGTGGGTGGATGGATGGATGGAGGTGTTGAAGGATGGAGAGGTGGATGGAGAGCTGGATGGATGGAGAGGTGGTTGGATGGAGGGATTGAAGGATGGAGAGGTGGTTGGATGGAGGGGTTGGAGGATGGAGAGGTGGATGAAGGGGTTGGAGGATGGATGGATGAAAGGATGGACAGACAGACGGAGGTCTTGAAGGATGGAGAGGTGGATGGATGGAGAGATGGATGGATGGATGGATGGAGGGGTTGGCATTGGAGAGGTGGATGGGTGGAGGGCTTGAGGGATGGATGGAGAAGTGGTTGGATGGATGGAGGGGTTGATGCTGGAGGGAGAGGTGATTGGATGTGTAGGGAGGTGGTTGGATGAAGGGGTTGATGGGTGGAGAGATGGTTGGATGGATGGAGAGATGGATGGATGGAGGGGTTGGAGGATGGGTGGAGAGATGGTTGGATGGATGGAGAGATGGTTGGATGGAGGGGTTGAAGGGTGGAGAGGTGGTTGGATGGCTGGAGGGCTTGAGGGATGGATGGAGAGGTGGTTGGATGGATGGAGAGATGGTTGGATGGAGGGGTTGAAGGGTGGAGAGGTGGATGGAGAGATGGTTGGATGGAGAGATGGGTGGATGGAGGGGTTGGAGGATGGAGAGGTGGGTGGAGAGATGGATGGATGGTTGGATGGTTGGATGGAGGGGTTGGAGGATGGATGGAGGGGTTGGAGGATGGATGGAGGGGTTGGAGGATGGGTGGAGGGGTTGGAGGATGGGTGGAGGGGTTGGAGGATGGGTGGAGGGGTTGGCATTGGAGAGGTGGATGGGTGGAGGGCTTGAGGGATGGATGGAGAGGTGGTTGGATGGATGGAGAGATGGTTGGATGGAGAGGTTGGAGGATGGAGGGGTGGTTGGATGGAGAGGTTGGAGGATGGATGGAGAGATGGTTGGATGGATGGAGAGATGGTTGGATGGAGGGGTTGGAGGATGAGTGGAGGGGTGGTTGGATGGATGGAGAGATGGTTGGATGGAGAGGTGGATGGAGAGATGGTTGGATGGAGGTGTTGAAGGATGGAGAGGTGGTTGGATGGATGGAGAGATGGTTGGATGGAAGGGTTGGAGGATGAGTGGAGGGGTGGTTGGATGGAGAGGTTGGAGGATGGATGGAGAGGTGGTTGGATGGATGGATGGAGAGGCTGAGGGATGGAGGGGTTGGGTTGCTGGTGCGTGGTTGGGCGTGCAGATGGGTGGGTTGATGGTTGGGTGGGCTGATGGATGGACTGATGGATGGAGGACTGTGGTGCCAGCAGCTCCCAGGGGTGCCAGCAGCTCCCAGGGGTGCCAGCCGCTCCCAGGGGTGCCACCACCCTCCAGGGGTGCCCACCACCCCCCAGGGGTGCCCACCACCCACCTGATGGTGGTGGGGAAGAGCTCCCCAGTGAAGATGTAGGCGCAGTTGAAGGACGCGGCCAGCGAGCCCTTCCCCACCACGGCGAGGGCCATGCGCAGCGCCTGCAGCTCTGGGGTGGGCACAGGGGGGCTCATCTCCAGCCCCCCAACATCTCCTCAGGGACCCACCAGTGCTCCTCCAGCCTCTGAATGTCTCAGGTCCCTCCAATGCCCCCTCATCCCTCCATCTCCAACGTCTGTCACTGTCCCCCCACCCCTCTGTCCTCCAACCTCCACCCTTCCACCCTCTGTCCCCCATCCCACCATCCTCCAACCTCCATCCTCCACCCTGTCCCCCCATCCCATCACCCTCCAACCTCCATCCCTCCACCCTCTGTCCCCCCATCCCACCCTCCCACCCTCTGTCCCCCACCCCATTGTCCCCCACCCCATTGTCCCCACCCCTCCATCTCCCCACCCCATTGTCCCCACCCCTCCATCTCCCCACCCCATTGTCCCCACCCCTCCATCTCCCCACCCCATTGTCCCCACCCCTCCATCTCCCCACCCCTCCATCTCCCCACCCCATTGTCCCCACCCCATTGTCCCCACCCCATTGTCCCCACCCCCCCACTGTCCCCACCCCCCCACTGTCCCCACCCCCCATTGTCCCCCACCCCATTGTCCCCCACCCCATTGTCCCCACCCCATTGTCCCCACCCCTCCATCTCCCCACCCCATTGTCCCCACCCCACTGTCCCCACCACCCCATTGTCCAACCACCCCACTGTCCCCACCACCCCATTGTCCCCACCCCTCCATCTCCCCACCCCATTGTCCCCACCCCTCCATCTCCCCACCCCATTGTCCCCACCCCACTGTCCCCACCACCCCACTGTCCCCACCCCACTGTCCCCACCCCACTGTCCCCACCACACCACTGTCCCCACCACACCACTGTCCCCACCACCCCACTGTCCCCACCCCACTGTCCCCACCACCCCATTGTCCCCACCCCACTGTCCCCACCACCCCATTGTCCCCACCCCATTGTCCCCACCCCACTGTCCCCCACCCCACTGTCCCCACCCCACTGTCCCCACCACCCACCCGGTGGCACCACGATGTTGGCGAGGATGCAGACGCCGGCGAGCGCCAAGGAGCCCCCCTGGGCCACCCTGCGCCCCACACAGCTGATGACCAGCACCGAGGCCAGCTTGGCCGGGATGTCCACGGCCCCAAAGACCACCTGGCTCAGGTAGATGTCCACCCCAAAGCCCTGGAGATCCATGGCCAGCCCATAATAGGCAAAGCTGGTGGAGAACCTGCCCCCAAAACCCAACGTTTCAACACCAAAACCACCAGGCGTGGGCAGAAGAGGACCAAAAAGGTGGATTTTGGCCCTCAAAAGATGGGTTTTGACCTCAAAAGATGGGTTTTGACCTCAAAAGATGGGTTTTGACCTCAAAAGATGGGTTTTGACCTCAGAAAGGTGGGATTTGACCCCCCAAAAAGATTTGTTTTACCCCAAAACTTGAGGTTTGACCCCCAAAAGGTAATTTTTACCCCCAAAAAGGTAATTTTTAACCCCAAAAAGTAGAGGTTTGCCCCAAAAAGTTTGGGTTTGCCCCAAAAAACTTGGGGTTTGACCTCAGAAAGTTGTCTTTGAGCCCCAAAAGTTGGATGGTGACCCCAAAAAGGTCCATTTTGACCACCAAAAGATGGGTTTGACCCCCAAAAAGACACTTTTGGCCCTCAAAAGTTGGGTTTGAGCCCCAAAAAGACATTTTTGGCCCTCAAAAGTTGGGTTTGAGCCCCAAAAGCTGGATGGTGACCCCAAAAAGGTCCATTTTGACCACCAAAAGTTGGGTTTGACCCCCAAAAGTTGGATGGTGACCCCAAAAAGGTCCATTTTGACCACCAAAAGTTGGGTTTGACCCCCAAAAGTTGGCTGGTGACCCCAAAAAGGTCCATTTTGACCACACAAAGATGGGTTTGACCCCCAAAAAGACATTTTTGGCCCTCAAAAGTTGGCTTTGAGCCCCAAAAGTTGAGGTTTGGCTCCTAAAACATGGCTGGTGACCCCAAAAAGGTCCATTTTGACCACCAAAAGATGGGTTTGACCCCCAAAAGTTGGATGGTGACCCCAAAAAGGTCCATTTTGACCACACAAAGGTGGATGGAGACCCCAAAAAGGTCCATTTTGACCACCAAAAGATGGGTTTGACCTCCAAAAAGTGGATGGTGACCCCAAAAATGTAACTTTTGACCACACAAAGATGGGTTTGACCCCCAAAAAGTGGCTGGTGACCCCAAAAAGGTCCATTTTGACCACCAAAAGATGGGTTTGACCCCCAAAAAAGACATTTTTGGCCCTCAAAAGTTGGGTTTGACCCCCAAAAAGACATTTTTGGCCCTCAAAAGTTGGGTTTGAGCCCCAAAAAGACATTTTTGGCCCTCAAAAGTTGGCTTTGAGCCCCAAAAGTTGGGGTTTGGCTCCTAAAAGGTGGCTGGTGACCCCAAAAGGTCCATTTTGACCACCAAAAGATGGGTTTGACCCCCAAAAAGACACTTTTGGCCCTCAAAAGTTGGGTTTGAGCCCCAAAAAGACATTTTTGGCCCTCAAAAGATGGGTTTGACCCCCAAAAGTTGGGGTTTGACCCCCAAAAAGTGGCTGGTGACCCCAAAAAGGTCCATTTTGACCACCAAAAGATGGGTTTGACCCCCCAAAAGACATTTTTGGCCCTCAAAAGTTGGCTTTGAGCCCCAAAAGTTGAGGTTTGGCTCCTAAAAGATGGCTGGTGACCCCAAAAAGGTCCATTTTGACCACCAAAAGATGGGTTTGACCCCCAAAAGCTGGATTGTGACCCCATTTTGACCACCAAAAGATGGGTTTGACCCCCAAAAAGGTCCATTTTGACCACCAAAAGATGGGTTTGACCCCCAAAAAGACATTTTTGGCCCTCAAAAGTTGGGTTTGACCCCCAAAAAGTGGCTGGTGACCCCAAAAAGGTCCATTTTGACCACCAAAAGATGGGTTTGACCCCCAAAAAAGTGGATGGTGACCCCAAAAATGTAACTTTTGACCACCAAAAGATGGGTTTGACCCCCAAAAAGACATTTTTGGCCCTCAAATTTGGCTTTGAGCCCCAAAAGTTGGGGTCTGGCTCCTAAAAGGTGGCTGGTGACCCCAAAAAGGTCCATTTTGACCACACAAAGATGTGTTTGACCCCCAAAAGGTGGATGTTGACCCCAAAAATGTAACTTTTGACCACCAAAAGATGGGTTTGACCCCCAAAAAGACACTTTTGGCCCTCAAAAGTTGGCTTTGAGCCCCAAAAGCTGGATGGTGACCCCAAAAAGGTCCATTTTGACCACCAAAAGTTGGGTTTGACCCCCAAAAGTTGGCTGGTGACCCCACAAAGGTGATTTTTGACCCCACAAAGGTGATTTTTGACCCCACAAAGTGGAGTTTGGCCCCCACCAGAGGGACCTTGACCCCAAAACGTTGGGTTTTTGCCCCAAACTGGCCCCGCTCACCAGACGAAGGCGACCCCCCAGGAGAGCGTCCTCATCCCCCGCGTGCGGACCAGGGCGCCCAAGGACCCCCCCGGCGGCGGCGGCTCCCGGCGCACCAGCGCCCGCAGGGCCTGCGGGGAGGGGGGGTCCTGAGGGGTCTGGGGGGGTCCTGGGGGGGTCCTGAGGGGTCTGGGGGGGTCTGGGGGGGGTCCTGAGGGGTCTGGAGGGGTCTGGGGGGGGATCCTGAGGGGTCTGGGGGGGATCCTGAGGGGTCTGGGGGGGTCCTGAGGGGTCTAGGGGGGTCCTGAGGGGTCTGGGGGGGATCCCGGGGGGGGTCCTGAGGGGTCTGGGGGGGTCCTGAGGGGTCTGGGGGGGGTCCTGAGGGGGGTCCTGAGGGGTCTGGGGGGGGCCTGAGGGGTCTGGGGGGGGTCCTGAGGGGGGTCCTGAGGGGTCTGGGGGGGGTCCTGAGGGGTCTGGAGGGGATCTGGGGGAGTCCTGAGGGGTCTGGGGGGGTCCTGAGGGGGTCCTGAGGGGTCTGGGGGGGATCCTGAGGGGTCTGTGGGGGTCCTGAGGGATCTGGGGGGGGATCTGGGGGGATTGGGGGGGGATCCCGAGGGGTCGGGGGGGATCTGGGGGGGTCCTGAGGGATCTAGGGGGGTCCTGAGGGGTCTGGGGGGGGATCTTGGGGGGGATCCTGAGGGGTTTGGGGGGGTCCTGAGGGGTCTGGGGGGGGTCCTGAGGGGTCTGGGGGGGGATCTTGGGGGATTGGGGGGGGGTCCTGAGGGGTCTGGGGGGGGATCTTGGGGGAGTCCTGAGGGGTCTGGGGGGGTCCTGAGGGATCTGGGGGGGGTCCTGAGGGGTCTGGGGGGATCTGGGGGGGTCCTGAGGGATCTGGGGGGGGTCCTGAGGGGTCTGGGGGGGGTCAGAAGGATCTGTGGGGGATCCAGGTGATCTGGGGGGGATTGGAGGGATCTGGGGGGGGTCCTGAGGGGTCTGGGGGGGTCTGGGGGGGTCCCAAGGGATGGGGGGGGGGGGGATCCAGGTGATCTGGGAGGGATTGGAGCGATCTGGGGGGGGTCAGAAGGATCTGGGGGGGGATTTGGGGGGATCTGGGCTGAGTCGAGAGGAAATGGGGGGATCTGAGGGAGAATGGGGAGGTTCCGGGGGGATGGGGGGGATCTGGGGGGGGGGGGGGATCTGTTGGGGGACCCCCCCTCCCCCCATCACCTCCTCGCTGAGTTTGTCCCCCTCCTCCCTGCGGCCGTTGACGCGCGCGACCTTGCGGAGCCCCCTGAGGGCCAGGTCGGGTCTCCCCGCGGTGAGCTGCCAGCGCGCGGACTCCACGAACAGCCTGGGGGGGACACGGGGGGGTCAGGGGGGGTCAGGGGGGGTCGGGGGGGGACACAGAGTGGGGGACATCACCCCCCCACAGAGCTGCCAGCGCGCGGACTCCACGAACAGCCTGGGGGGGACAGGGGGGGACACGGGGGGTCGGGGGGGGGACACGGGGGGGTCAGGGGGGGACACAGAGTGGGGGACATCACCCCCCCGCGGTGAGCTGCCAGCGCGCGGACTCCACGAACAGCCTGGGGGGGACAGGGGGGGACACAGGGGGGCATCACCCCCCCACAGAGCTGCCAGCGCGCGGACTCCACGAACAGCCTGGGGGGGACAGGGGGGGTCAGGGGGGGTCACGGGGGGGGGTCAGGGGGGGTCACGGGGGGGCACCACCCCCCCGCGGTGAGCTGCCAGCGCGCGGACTCCACGAACAGCCTGGGGGGGACACGGGGGGTCAGGGGGGGACACGGGGGGGGCATCACCCCCCCGCGGTGAGCTGCCAGCGCGCGGACTCCACGAACAGCCTGGGGGGGTCAGGGGGGGTCAGGGGGGGACACAGGGGGGGTCACGGGGGGGACACCACCCCCCCGCGGTGAGCTGCCAGCGCGCGGACTCCACGAACAGCCTGGGGGGGTCAGGGGGGGGGGACAGGGGGGTCAGGGGGGGTCAGGGGGGGACACAGAGTGGGGGACATCACCCCCCCGCGGTGAGCTGCCAGCGCGCGGACTCCACGAACAGCCTGGGGGGGTCAGGGGGGGACACGGGGGGGGGACACAGGGGGGGGACACGGGGGGGTCATGGGGGGGACATCACCCCCCCGCGGTGAGCTGCCAGCGCGCGGACTCCACGAACAGCCTGGGGGGGTCAGGGGGGGACACTGCCACCCCCCCACAGACCTGACACCGCCCCACACCTCCCACCGCCCCCCCACACCTTCCACCCCCCCCCCACCACCCCCCCCACCCCCCCCAAACACCTCCCCACACCACCCCACACCTCCCACCCCCCATGGAGATGTTCCCCACCCCCCACACACCCCCCACTCCCCCTCACACCTCCCCCCACCCCCCCACACCCCCCCCACCACCCCACACCCCCCCCCACACCTCCCCCCACCACCCCCCACACACCTCCCCCCCACCCCCCCCACACCTCCCACCACCCCACACCTCCCACCCCCCATGGAGATGTCCCCACCCCCCCCACACCCCTCACCACCCCCCACACACCCCCCCATCACCCCACACACACCCCCCACCACACCCCCACCCACCTCCCACCACCCCACACACCCCCCACCACCCCCCCACACACCTCCCACCCCCCCACACACCTCCCCACACACCCCCCACCCCCTCACACACCTCCCCCCCTCACACACCTCCCCCCCTCACACACCTCCCCCCCACCCCACACCCCCCCATCACCCACACACCCCCCACCACCCCCCACACACCCCCCACACCCCCACACACCTCCCACACCCCCCACCGCCCCACACCTCCCCCCACCACCCCACACCCACCCCCCCACCCCCCCCCACCACCCCACACACCCCACCCCCCACAGAGACATCCCCACCACCCTCTCCTCCAGACCCCAGCCCCCCACACCCCCCCCACCCCTCACACACCTCCCACCGCCCCCCCACACCTCCCACCACCCCACACCTCCCACCACCCCCCCACCACCTCCCACCACCACCCCACACACCCCCCACACCCATGGAGACGTCCCCACCACCCCCCCACCCCACACATCCCCCCCCACCACCCCACACCTCCCACCACCCACGGAGACATCCCCACCACCCCACATACCTCCCCCCACCCCACACACCCCCCACCCCCCCCCACACACCCCCCACCCCCCACAGAGACATCCCCACCCCCCCACAGACCCCCACCCCACACCCCCACCCCCCACAGAGACATCCCCACCACCCTCTCCTCCACACCCCCCCCCACCCCCCCCACCATCCCTCCCCCCCCACCTTCCCACCCTGCCGAGGGCCCCCCTCCCCCCCCCATTATGGGGGTCTCCTCACCAGGAGTAGAGGAAGAAGAGGAAGAAGGGGAGGGAGACCACGAGCTGGAGCCAGCGCCAGCGGGGGACAGCGAAGGCGGCGGCCGCCAGCACGAACTGGCCCAGGGTGTAGCAGTAACCGTTGATGGTGCCCACCACGGCGCGGGCCTCCGTGGGGATCCACTCCATGCCTGCAAGGGGGGGCGCCGGAGGGGGGGGCTGCTGGGGTCTGACCCGTGGGGTGGGTGGGGTCTGACCCGTGGGGTGGGGTCACTCCCGTGGGGTGGGGGTGTGGGGTTGGAGATGGGGTGCTTGGGTTCTTCTCAAGGGTCAATGGTTGGGTTGGGGTTGGGTTGGGGTTGGGGTTGGGGTTGGGTTGGAGTTGGGTTGGGGTTGGGGTTGGGTCCCTCCCATGGGGTGGGGGTGGTTGGGTTGGGGTTGGGTTGGAGTTGGGCATCTCCCAAGGGTCAATGGTGGTTGGGTTGGGGTTGGGTCCCTCCCAGGGGTCAATGTTGGGTCCCCACCATGGGTGGGGGTGGTTGGGTTGGGGTTGGGTCCCTCCCAAGGGTCAATGGTGGTTGGGTTGGGGTTGAGTCTCCCCCATGGGGTGGGGGTGGTGGGGTTGGGGTTGGGTTGGGGTTGGGTCCCCCGCCATGGGTGGGGGTGGTGGGGTTGGGGTTGGGTTGGGGTTGGGTCCCCCGCCATGGGTGGGGGTGGTTGGGTTGGGTTGGGTCCCTCCCAGGGGTCAATGTTGGGTTCCCACCATGGGTGGGGGTGGTGGGGTTGGGGTTGGGTCCCCCCCATGGGTCAATGTTGGGTCCCCCCCATGGGTGGGGGTGGTTGGGTTGGGGTTGGGTCCCCCCCATGGGTCAATGTTGGGTCCCCCCCATGGGTGGGGGTGGTGGGGTTGGAGTTGGGTTGGGGGTTGGGTTGGGGTTGGGTCTCCCCCAAGGGTCAGTGTTGGGTCCCCCCCATGGGTGGGGGTGGTTGGGTTGGGGTTGGGTCTCCCCCATGGGTGGGGGTGGTTGGGTTGGGGTTGGGTTGGGGTTGGGTCCCCCCCATGGGTGGGGGTGGTTGGGTCTCTCCCAGGGGTCAATGTTGGGTCCCCCCCATGGGTGGGGGTGGTGGGACCCTCCCATGGGTGGGGGTGGTGGGGTTGGGTTGGGGTTGGGTTGGGGTTGGGTCCCCCCCATGGGTGGGGGTGGTTGGGTTGGGTTGGGTTGGGGTTGGGTCCCCCCCATGGGTGGGGGTGGTTGGGTTGGGGTTGGGTCCCTCCCATGGGTGGGGGTGGTGGGGTTGGGTCCCCCCCATGGGTGGGGGTGGTGGGGGTGGTGGGGGTGGTGGGGTTGGGTCCCCCCCATGGGTGGGGGTGGTGGGACCCCCCCAGCCCCGGGTCTCACAGAGGGAGGCGGAGTTGAGGGACACCCCAGCCATGGCCAGGCCGGTCAGGAACCGGCACAGGCAGTAGATGGTGAAGGTGGGGGCGGCCGCGGTGCCGGCCCCCGTCACCCCCAGCTGCAGGTAGCACCAGGTGAGCAGCGCCCGGCGCCCGAACCTGCCGGGACAGGGCACTGGGGGCACTGGGAGCACTGGGGTGGGGCACTGGGGGCACTGGGGTGGGGGACTGGGAGCACTGGGGTGGGGCACTGGGGACACTGGGGGCACTGGGGTGGGGGACACGGGGCACTGGGATGGGGCACTGGGAGCACTGGGGTGGGGACATGGGGCAGTGGGATGGGGCACTGGGGGCACTGGGAGCACTGGGATAGGGGACACGGGGCACTGGGAGCACTGGGGTGGGGCACTGGGAGCACTGGGAGCACTGGGAGCACTGGGATGGGGCACTGGGGGCACTGGGAGCACTGGGGTGGGTGATGGGGGCACTGGGAGCACTGGGGTGGAAACTGGGACGGGCACTGGGGGCACTGGGATGGGGCACTGGGAGCACTGGGAGCACTGGGATGGGGGACATGGGACACTGGGAGCACTGGGATGGGGGACATAGGGCACTGGGGGCACTGGGGTGGGGCACTGGGGGCGCTGGGATGGGGGACAGGGGGCACTGGGGTGGGGGACACGGGGCACTGGGAGCACTGGGGGCACTGGGGTGGGGGACAGGGGGCACTGGGGGCACTGGGATGGGGCACTGGGAGCACTGGGATGGGGCACTGGGGGCACTGGGGTGGGGCACTGGGGGCACTGGGATGGGGGACTGGGGGCACTGGGAGCACTGGGGTGGGGCACTGGGGGCACTGGGATGGGGGACACGGGGCACTGGGGGCACTGGGATGGGGGACACGGGGCACTGGGAGCACTGGGGTGGGGACACAGGGCACTGGGAGCACTGGGGTGGGGGACAGGGGGCAGTGGGATGGGGAACACAGGGCACTGGGGACACTGGGATGGGGGACTGGGAGCACTGGGACGGGGCACTGGGGGCACTGGGAGCACTGGGACAGGGCACTGGGGGCACTGGGAGCACTGGGACGGGGCACTGGGGGCACTGGGAGCACTGGGGTGGGGCACTGGGGGCACTGGGAGCACTGGGGGCACTGGGGTGGGGACACGGGGCACTGGGAGCACTGGGATGGGGGACATGGGGCACTGGGAGCACTGGGATTGGGGACATGGGGCACTGGGGACACTGGGATGGGGGACATGGGGCACTGGGGGCACTCGGATGGAGGATATGGGGCACTGGGAGCACTGGGATGGGGGACACGAGGCACTGGGGTGGGGACATGGGGCAGTGGGATGGGGACATGGGGCACTGGGAGCACTGGGATGGAGGATATGGGGCACTGGGGGCACTGGGATGGAGGATATGGGGACATGGGGCAGTGGGATGGGGACATGGGGCACTGGGGGCACTGGGACAGGACCCTGGGGGCACTGGGGGCACTGGGATGGGGGACATGGGGCACTGGGATGGAGGACACGGGGCACTGGGGGCACTGGGATGGGGCACTGGGGGCACTGGGAGCACTGGGGTGGGGGACTGGGGGCACTGGGAGCACTGGGATGGGGCACTGGGGGCACTGGGAGCACTGGGATAGGGGACATGGGGCACTGGGAGCACTGGGATGGGGGACATGGGGCACTGGGAGCACTGGGATTGGGGACATGGGGCACTGGGGGCACTGGGATGGGGGACACGGGGCACTGGGATGGGGGATATGGGGCACTGGGGGCACTGGGATGGGGCACTGGGGGCACTGGGATGGGGGACACGGGGCACTGGGAGCACTGGGATGGGGCACTGGGGGCACTGGGAGCACTGGGATGGGGACATGGGGGCACTGGGATGGGGGACAGGGGGCAGTGGGATGGGGACATGGGGCACTGGGAGCACTGGGATGGGGCACTGGGGGCACTGGGAGCACTGGGATGGGGGACACGGGGCACTGGGGGCACTGGGAGCACTGGGATGGGGGACACGGGGCACTGGGATGAGGGACACGGGGCACTGGGAGCACTGGGATGGGGCACTGGGGCCACTGGGAGCACTGGGATGGGGGACACGGGGCACTGGGGGCACTGGGAGCACTGGGATGGGGGACACGGGGCACTGGGATGAGGGACACGGGGCACTGGGAGCACTGGGATGGGGCACTGGGGCCACTGGGGCCACTGGGACAGCAGCCACCAGAGGGAGGTGAGGCCATTCCTGTCCATCCTCCTCCCCTTTCCTCCCTCCCAGTCCATCCCAGTTCATCCCAGTCCATCCCAGTCCCTCCCAGTCCATCCCAGTCCCCTCCCAGTCCCTCCCAGTCCATCCCAGTCTCTCCCAGTCCCTCTCAGTCCATCCCAGTCCATCCCAGTCCCTCCCAGTCCCTCCCAGTCCATCCCAGTTGTCCATCCCAGTCTATCCCAGTCCATCCCAGTCCATCCCAGTCCCTCCCAGTCCATCCCAGTCCATCCCAGTTGTCCATCCCAGTCCCTCCCAGTCCATCCCAGTCTCTCCCAGTCTCTCCCAGTCCATCCCAGTCCCTCCCAGTCCATCCCAGTCCCCTCCCAGTCCCTCCCAGTCCATCCCAGTCCCTCCCAGTCCATCCCAGTTCATCCCAGTCCCTCCCAGTCCATCCCAGTCCATCCCAGTCCATCCC
Source organism: Caprimulgus europaeus (assembly GCA_907165065.1). The sequence continues at coordinate 148,383 of CAJRAV010000010.1, forward strand.
AGTTCCATCCCAGTCCATCCCAGTCCATCCCAGTCCCTCCCAGTCCCTCCCAGTCCCTCCCAGTCCGGGGCTGCTCACGCACCTGTCGGAGAGGACCCCGAAGAGCCCCGAGCCCAGGAGGATCCCCCCCATGTAGATGGACTGGGCCACCTGCCGCAGCCGCCTGGAGTCACACACCAGGTCCCACTGCCACCGGGGGGGGACAGGGGGGTCACGACACCGGGGCACCCCACCCCACTGACCCCCAAACACCCCCAAACACCCCACCCCATGGGACACCCCGCACAACACCGGGGCACCCCACCCCACTGACCCCCAAACACCCCCAAACACCCCACCCCATGGGACACCCCCACCCACGGACCCCCAAACACCCCCAAACACCCCACCCCATGGGACACCCCGCACAACACCGGGGCACCCACCCCCACACCACCCCCAGCCACCTCAACCCCACCCACCCCCAGCCACCCCCACCCCCAAACACCCCACCCCATGGGACACCCCCACCCCATGGGACACCCCCCACCCACCCCCACCCACCCCATGGGACACCCCCCACCCACCCCCACCCACCCCATGGGACACCCTGCACAACACTGGGACACCCCACCCACCCCACCCCCTCCCACCCCCACTCACCCTGACCCACCCCAACCCCACCCCACCCCACCCACCCACCCCATGGGACACCCCTCACCCCACACCCCACCCCAACATGGGACACCCCCCACCCACCCCCACCCACCCCATGGGCCACCCCCCACCCCACCCCACCCACCCCCATCCACCCCACCCACCCCACCCTATGGGACACCCCTCACCCCACCCCACCCCAACATGGGACACCCCCCACCCCCACCCCATAGGGCCACCCCCCACCCACCCCACCCCATGGGACACCCCCCACCCCACCCAACCCACCCCATGGGACACCCCTCACCCCACCCCCACCGACCCCATGGGACACCCCACACCCACCCCCACCCCATCCCAACCCACCCCACCCCCCCCCACCCCCACCCACCCACCCCCACCCCCCCCCCCCACCCACCCCCCCCCACCCACCCCACCCCCCCCCACCCACCCCACCCCACCCCCACCCCCCCCACCCCCACCCACCCCCAAACACCCCACCCACCCCATGGGCCACCCCTCACCTCGGTGACAATGGTTTGAGCGAAGACCCCATCTTGGTAGGTCCAACCATCGTGACAAGGCTCGGTGGCCGCCCCGTTGACCACCCCGTTGACCACCCCATTGGCCACCCCATTGGCCACCCCGTTGGCTGCCCCATTGACCATCGCGTTGGCCACCCCATTGACCACCCCATTGGCCACCCCATTGGCCATGGTGTTGGCCATGGCATTGACCACCCCATTGGCCACCCCGTTGACCATGGTGTTGGCCACCCCATTGGCCACCCCATTAGCCACCCCATTGGCCACCCCGTTGACCATGGCATTGGCCACCCCATTGGCCACCCCATTGACCACCCCATTGACCACCCCATTGGCCACCCCATTGGCCACCCCATTGGCCACCCCATTAGCCACCCCATTGGCCACCCCATTGGCCATGGCGTTGACCACCCCATTGGCCACCCCATTGGCCACCCCATTGGCCACCCCATTAGCCACCCCATTAGCCACCCCGTTGGCCGTGCCGTTGACCCCCAGGAGGTGCCACTGAGGCTCCACGTAGCGGCGGCAGCGCTGGGGGCGCCGGTGGCCGTCGGAGGGGATGGAGATGAGGAGGGGGAGGTCCCCGGCGCTGCCGTTGCCCGCGGGCCGGGGCCGGCAGTGGTGCTCGGGGACGCCGGCCGTGAAGTTCTGCAGGAGGTTGTGACTGGCCAACATGAGCAGAGGGATGGCCAAGGCGGCCACGTAGGTCACCTGGAACCGGCCCATCCCGCCCAGGTGGGCCAGGAGCTCCACGAAGGTCATGGTGGGGCGGGGGGTGGGGGGTCTGGGTCAGCTGGAGGGGGAGGAAGAGGAGGAGAAGGTGAAGGATGGGACAAGGGGTGGCCAAGAGGTGGGGTGGGGGTGGCCAAGAGGTGGCCAAGAGGTGGCCAAGAGGTGGCCAAGGGGTGGTTTGGGGGAAGGGGTGAAGGTTGGACCAAGGGGGGGACCAAGGGGTGGACCAAGGGGTGGCCAAGGGTTGGGCTGGGGGTGGCCAAGAGGTGGGCAAGGGGTGGGCAAGGGGTGGGCTGGGGGTGGGCAAGGGGTGGACCAAAGGGGGGACCAAGGGGTGGGCTGGGGGTGGCCAAGGGTGGCCAAGTGGTGGGCAAGGGGTGGCCAAGGGTTGGGCTGGGGGTGGCCAAGGGATGGCCAAGGGGGGGACCAATGGGTGGCCAAGGGGGGGCCAAGGGGGGGCCAAGGGGGGGGCCAAGGGGTGGTTTGGGGGAAGGGGTGAAGGTTGGACCAAGGGGGGGACCAAGGGGGGGGCCAGGGGGTGGCCAAGGGGTGGGCAAGGGGTGGGCAAGGGGTGGGCAAGGGGGTGACCAAGGGGGGACCAAGGGGGGGACCAAGGGTTGGATCAAGGGGGGGACCAAGGGTTGGGGTGGGGATGGCCAAGGGGTGGCCAAGGGGTGGCCAAGGAGGGGACCAAGGGGGGGACCAAGGAGGGACCAAGGGGGGAACCAAGGGGTGGCCAAGGGGGTGGCCAAGGGGGGACCAAGGGGGTGGCCAAGGGGGGACCAAGGGGGGGACCAAGGGGTATCCAAGGGTTGGGCTGGGGGTGGCCAAGGGGTGGCCAAGGGGTGGCCAAGAGGTGGCCAAGGGGGGGGCCAAGGGGTGGTTTGGGGGAAGGGGTGAAGGTTGGACCAAGGGGGGGACCAAGGGGGGGACCAAGGGGTGGGCAAGGGGTGGCCAAGGGTTGGGCTGGGGGTGGCCAAGGGGTGGCCAAGGGATGGCCAAGAGGTGGCCAAGGGGGGGGCCAAGGGGTGGTTTGGGGGAAGGGGTGAAGGTTGGACCAAGGGGGGGACCAAGGGGGGGACCAAGGGGTGGCGAAGGGGTGGCCAAGGGGTGGCCAAGGGGGGGACCAAGGGGTGGCCAAGGGGTGGCCAAGGGGGGGACCAAGGGGTGGCCAAGGGGTGGCCAAGGGGGTGGGCAAGGGGTGGGCAAGGGGGAGACCAAGGGGGGACCAAGGAGGGGACCAAGGGGTGGCCAAAGGGTGGGCAAGGGGTGGGCAAGGGTTGGGCTGGGGATGGGCCAAGGGGGGGACCAAGGGGGGGACCAAGGAGGGGACCAAGGGATGGACCAAGGGGGGGACCAAGGGGGGACCAAGGGGTGGCCAAGGGGGGGGCCAAGGGGGGGACCAAGGGGGTGGGCAAGGGGTGGATCAAGGGGGGGGACCAAGGGGTGGCCAAGGGGTGGCCAAGGGGTGGGCAAGGGGGAGACCAAGGGGGGACCAAGGGGTGGGCAAGGGGTGGCCAAAAGGTAGGCAAGGGGGGGATCAAGGGATGGACCAAGGGGGGGGACCAAGGTGGGGACCAAGGGGTGGCCAAGGGGGGACCAAAGGTTGGGGTGGGGGTGGGCAAGGGGTGGCCAAGGGGTGGCCAAGGGTGGCCAAGGGGTGGCCAAGGGTTGGGCTGGGGGTGGCCAAGGGGGGGACCAAGGAGGGGACCAAGGGGGGATGAAGGGGGGGACCAAGGGGTGGAGCAAGGGGAGGACCAAGGGTTGGGCTGGGGGTGGCCAAGGGGGGGACCAAGGAGGGGACCAAGGGGGGATGAAGGGGGGGACCAAGGGGGGGACCAAGGGATGGACCAAGGGGTGGCCAAGGGGGGGACAAAGGGGGGGACCAAGGGGTGGACCAAGGGGGGGACCAAGGGGGGGACCAAGGCGGGGGAGCAAGGGGGGGGACCAAGGGGTGGCCAAGGGGTGGATCAAGGGGGGGGGACCAAGGGGGGGACCAAGGGGTGGCCAAGGGGTGGATCAAGGGGGGGGGACCAAGGGGGGGACCAAGGGGGGACCAAGGGGTGGCCAAGGGGTGGCCAAGGATGGCCAAGGGGTGGCCAAGGGGGGGACCAAGGGGGGGACCAAGGAGGGGACCAAGGGGGGGACCAAGGGGTGGGCCAAGGGGGGACCAAGGGAGGGACCAAGGGGTGGACCAAGGGATGGACCAAGGGGGGGACAGGGACCAAGGGGGGACTGAGGCACAGCCTGAGGAAGGAATCCAGGACCTTCTATTGATCAACTGTCAATCAATCTGTCAATCTGATCAATCAATCTATCAATCTGATCAATCAATCTGCCAATCTGATCGATCAATCTACCCATCTGATCAATCAATCTGTCAATCTGATCAATCAATCTATCAGTCTGATCAATCAGTCTACCCATCTAATCAATCAATCTACCAATCTGATCAATCAATCTATCCACCTGATCAATCAATCTATCCACCTGATCAATCAATCTACCTATCAGCCTATTGATCCCAGTTTTATTGCTCTATCAATTATTGATTATTGATCCCTTGCTGTCAGCTCCCCCTCGCTGCTCTCCCTCCTCCTCCTCCCCCCCCCGTTGTGTTATTGATCAATCAATCAATCAATCAATCAATCCCTACCTGCTCTTCCTCTCCTCTCTCCCTCTCCTCTCCGGCTCCGTCTGTCCGGCCGCCCGCTGTCCCTCTGTCCCTCCCCCTGCCCCTCCCCCTCCCTCTGCCCCTCCCCCTCCCCCTGCCCCTCCCCCTCCCTCTGCCCCTCCCCCTCTCTCTGCCCCTCCCCCTCCCTCTGCCTCCCGCCCTCCTTCACCCTCCAGTCAATCAATCAATCAATCAATCAATCAATCAATCACTCTGTCCATGCTGATCACCCTCCAGCTGATGGATCAATTCCTCCCCCCCCCGGCTATTGGCTCCTGGCCCTATCAATCGATTGATTAATTAATCAATCAGGTCTATTGATCAGCTATTGATCTCCTCCTCTCTATTGATCGCTGCACTGGACTCTGGTGATCAATCCAGCGAGCTCTTTATTAATGAAGTATTGATTATTGATAACGTATTGATCATTAATTAGTCCAGAATCCCTCTCTTAACTATTGATCAGCTCATTGATCTCTCTCCTGATCAGCTCATTGACCTCTCTATTGATCAGCTCATTGATCAGCTCATTGATCTCTCTCCTGATCAGCTCATTGATCTCTCTATTGATCAGCTCATTGACCTCTCTATTGATCAGCCCATTGACCTCTCTATTGATCAGCTCATTGATCAGCTCATTGACCTCTCTATTGATCAGCTCATTGACCTCTCTCCTGATCAGCTCATTGGTCAGCTCATTGATCTCTCTCCTGATCAGCTCATTGATCAGCTCATTGACCTCTCTATTGATCAGGTCATGGATCTCTCTATTGATCAGCCCATTGATCTCTCTCCTGATCAGCCCATTGATCTCTCTCCTGATCAGCTCATTGATCTCTCTATTGATCAGCTCATTGACCTCTCTCCTGATCAGCTCATTGGTCAGCTCATTGATCTCTCTCCTGATCAGCTCATTGATCAGCTCATTGACCTCTCTATTGATCAGCTCATTGATCAGCTCATTGATCTCTCTCCTGATCAGCTCATTGATCTCTCTATTGATCAGCTCATTCACCTGTCTATTGATCAGCTCATTGATCTCTCTCCTGATCAGCTCATTGATCAGCTCATTGACCTCTCTCCTGATCAGCTCATTGATCAGCTCATTGATCTCTCTCCTGATCAGCTCATTGATCAGCTCATTGATCTCTCTATTGATCAGCTCATTGATCTCTCTATTGATCACTCACCTCTCCACACCCGTTCCCGCTCCCAGCGCCGTCTATGGGGCAGTCACCACCCCTCAGCCCCGCGGCTGCCCATGGCCACAGCCCTGTCCCTGTCCCTGTCCCTGTCCCTGTCCCTGTCCCTGTCCCTGTCCCTGCTCCTATTTGAGGCCACCCTTGGCCCCAGTTAACGTTTGACTCTGGTGGGACCAGGTCCTGGCCTGGGTCAGAGGAGATCACCGAGCGGAAACGCCGGTGCCGGTCACGCCGGTGCCGGTCACGCCGGTCCCCACCCAGCCCTGTCCCTGTCCCTGTCCCTGTCCCTGTCCCTGTCCCTGTCCCTGTCCCTGTCCCTATTTGAGGCCACCCTTGGCCCCAGTTAACGTTTGACTCTGGTGGGACCAGGTCCTGGCCTGGGTCAGAGGAGATCACCGAGCGGAAACGCCGGTGCCGGTCACGCCGGTCCCCACCCAGCGATGTCCAACAGCTCCCTGGTGCCATCTTCATCCTCCTCCTCCTCTCTGAGGACACCCCTGACCCCCATGGATGGGGACAACCCCCCCCATGGGTTTGTTTTCCCCAGCCATGGTGGATGATTGATGGGACAAAGTCCTCGGGGGGCCCTGGACCGCATCCCCGGGAGCCCCTTGGACCGCGGGCAGGAGGGCAGCAGAGGCAGCAGAGCGTGGGCAGGGAGGGGACAGGGACCAGGGGACTTGGGGGGTGGCTTAGGGGGGGGACAGGAGGCCTGGGTGGGTCCTTCTTGGCTTGGAGAGGAGGGGGCTGGTGGGTCCTGGGTGGTTGAAGGCTTTGATCTTTGGGGTCAGTGGGGCCTTGGGGTGTTTGGGGACTTGGACACCTGGGATCCCTGGGTCTGTGGGACATCTGGGAACCTGGATCTTGGGTCCTTGGGCACCTGGATCTTGGGGTCTTTGGGGACCTTGGGACATCTGGGCACCTGGATCTCTGGGTCTTTGGGGTCCCTGGGACATTGGGGCACCTGGATCTTGGGGTCCTTGGGGTCCCTGGGACATCTGGGCACCTGGATCTTGGTCCTTGGGGTCCTTGAGACACCTGGGCACCTGGATCTTGGGTCCTTGGGGTCCCTGGGACACCTGGGAATCTGGATCTTGGGTCCTTGGGGTCCTTGGAACATTGGGGCACCTGGATCTCGGGTCCTTGGGGTCCCTGGGACACCTGGGAACCTGGATCTTGGGGTCCTTGGGGTCCCTGGGACATCTGGGAACCTGGATCTCGGGTCCTTGGGGTCTTTGGGACACCTGGGCACCTGGATCTCTGGGTCTTTGGGGTCCCTGGGACATCTGGGCACCTGGATCTTGGGTCCTTGGGGACCTTGGGACATCTGGGCACCTGGATCTCTGGGTCCTTGGGGTCCCTGGGACACCTGGGAACCTGGATCTTGGGTCCTTGGGGTCCCTGGGACACCTGGGCACCTGGATCTCTGGGTCCTTGGGGTCCCTGGGACACCTGGGCACCTGGATCTTGGGTCCTTGGGGTCCCTGGGACATCTGGGCACCTGGATCTTGGGTCCTTGGGGTCCCTGGGACATCTGGGCACCTGGATCTTGGGTCTTTGGGTCCTTGGACACCTGGGGACCTGGATCCTTGGGTCTTTGGGTCCTTGGACACCTGGGTCCTTGGGATCTTTGGGTCCTTGGGCACCTGGGGACCTGGGTCCTTGGGATCTTTGGGTCCTTGGGCACCTGGGGACCTGGGTCCTCGGGATCTTTGGGTCCTTGGGCACCTGGGGACCTGGGTCCTCAGGATCTTTGGGTCCTTGGGACATCTGGGGACCTGGATCCTCGGGATCTTTGGGTCCTTGGGCACCTGGGGACCTGGATCTTTGGGATCTTTGGGTCCCCAGGATGTCTGAGCACCCAGACATGGGGGTCCTCAGGATCCCTGGATCTTTGGGGTGTCTGGGGCACCTGGACACGTGGGTCCTCATGGTCCCTGGGTCCTCAGGAGGGTCCTGAATGTGACTTTGCCTCCCAGGCACAGGCAGAGGGGACAGATGGTGGAGGAGGGGACACCATGTCAAGGCCACAACACCCCACTGGGTCCTGTGTTGACCTTTGGGGTGGGACAACCAAGCTGTGCAGGACCTCCTGCTGCCGTGGGAAAACAACAACCCCCACCCCCACCACCACCGAGCTCCTCACCCTCCCCCCCCAGCCCTGGTTCACACGGTTCCTGCTTCTCTTGGTTTTATTCCAGCACAGAAGAAAACATCCAGAGCTTGAGGAGACACCATCCCCCAACCCCAGATGGAGAGGGACCTCCTTGGGGCCTCTCCTTGGCCATGCAATGGGGTGGTCATGGTCATCCTTGGCCCTTCGCACCCACCCAACCCCACTCTTGCTCCTTTATCCTGTGGGTACGTTGGGATCTGGGTGGGGTTTGGGGGTCCTCACAGGGTGGTCAGCACTAGCAGGACCCCGTGGGCTGGGTGGGCTGAAGAGGGACCTGGAGATGGTGGGCTTCATCCTTCTGGGGCTGGGTCCTGGGTGAGAGGGAGGGTGAGGTGTGGGGGTGGTGGAGGAGCAGGTGGGTTTCATGCTGCTGTTCCTCCTCCTTCCTCATCTTCTTGTCCATCCATCTTCACAGGTGTCCACCTGTCCATCCATCACCCATCCATCCATCCTCACAGGTGTCCACCTGTCCATCACCCATCCATCCATCTTCACAGGTGTCCACCTGTCCATCCATCACCCATCCATCCATCCATCTTCACAGGTGTCCACCTGTCCATCCATCCATCTTCACAGGTGTCCACCTGTCCATCCATCACCCATCCATCCATCCATCTTCACAGGTGTCCACCTGTCCATCCATCCATCTTCACAGTGTCCATCTGTCCATCCATCACCCATCCATCCATCTTCACAGGTGTCCACCTGTCCATCCTTCCATCTTCACAGGTGTCCACCTGTCCATCCATCACCCATCCATCCATCCATCCTCACAGGTGTCCACCTGTCCATCCATCACCCATCCATCCATCCATCTTTACAGGTGTCCACCTGTCCATCCATCACCCATCCATCCATCCATCCTCACAGGTGTCCACCTGTCCATCCATCCATCTTCACAGGTGTCCACCTGTCCATCCATCCATCTTCACAGGTGTCCACCTGTCCATCCATCACCCATCCATCCATCCATCTTCACAGGTGTCCACCTGTCCATCCATCACCCATCCATTGCCACTCTTCTTCCTGTCCATCCATCTGGCCATCTGCCTGTCTGTCCTGTCCCATCCACTCCTGTCCATCCATCTCCACACACAACCAACCACCCAAGTGTCCATCCATCTGTCCATCCATCTGTCCATCCACCCACCCAAGGGTCCATCCATCTGTCCATCCATCTGTCCATCCACCCACCCAAGGGTCCATCCATCCATCCATCTGTCCATCCATCTGTCCAACCATCCATCCACCCAAGTGTCCATCCATCTGTCCATCCATCTCCACACACAACCAGCCATCCACCCAAGTGTCCATCCATCTGTCCATCTGTCCATCCATCCATCCACCCAAGTGTCCATCCATCCATCCATCTGTCCATCCATCCATCCACCCACCCAAGTGTCCATCCATCCATCCATCCATCTGTCCAATCATCCACCCAAGTGTCCATCTGTCCATCCATCCATCCATCTCCACACACAGCCAACCAACCACCCACCCAAGTGTCCATCCACCTCTCCATCCATCCATCCATCCATCTGTCCATCCACCTCTCCATCCATCCACCCAAGTGTCCATCCATCTGTCCATCCATCCATCCATCCAACCACCCACCCAAGTGTCCATCCATCTGTCCATTCATCTGTCCAACCATCCATCCACCCAAGTGTCCATCCATCCAACCATCCCCCCAAGTGTCCATCCATCTGTCCATCTGTCCATCCACCCACCCAAGTGTCCCTCCATCCAACCATCCATCCATCCATCCATCCATCCACCCACCCAAGTGTCCCTCCATCCATCTGTCCATCCATCCACCTCTCCCTCCACCTCTCCATCCATCCATCCAAGTCCACCCAATCCTCCTCTCCCATCACCCCCACCTTGTGCCCACCCATCCCTCTGTCCATCCATCCACCCACCCAAGTGTCCATCCATCCATCCATCCATCTGTCCATCCATCCACCCATCCATCCATCCATCCATCCATCCATCCATCCATCCATCTGTCCAACCATCCATCCACCCAAGTGTCCATCCATCTGTCCATCCACTCACCCAGGTGTCCATCCATCCATCCATCCATCCATCCATCTGTCCATCCATCCATCCACCCATCCATCCATCCATCCATCCATCCATCCATCCATCCATCCATCCATCCATCCACCCAAGTGTCCATCCATCTGTCCATCCATCCATGTCCAACCAATCCCATCACCCCCACCTTGTGCCCACCCATCCCCCTGCCCATCCCCCTACCCATCCCCTCCTCCTCCCTCCCCTCCCCACCCCACCTGCCCTCCACCTCCTCCACGCTCTCGGGCAGGGCCGTGTCCCGTGTCTCTGGCAGGAAGGTGGCCACCAGCCCCGCCACCGCGGGAGCCGCCCCGTAGATGACGAAGGGCAGCGTGGGGAGGACCTCGCCCCCCATCTTCACCAGGGGGGCCGTGATGCTGCCCAGACGAGCCATGGTGTTGGCCAACCCCATACCTGTCTGCCTGTGGGACCATCAGGAGGTTCTGAGGGACCAGCCTGTGTGGTCCCCACCACCCCCCAGGGTCTCCAACCCCGCTCCTCACCTGATGACCGTGGGGTAGAGCTCGCCCGTGTAGAGGAAGACGCAGTTGAAGGACGCGGCCAAGCAACCCTTGCCAAAGACAGCCAGGGAGGTCCTGAGCACCTTCAGGTCTGTGGTGAGGGGGGAGGAGAAGACATCTGGGACATCACCAGATGGAGTTGGGTTGGGTTGGCAGTGGGTGATGGAGAGAGGAGAGCTCCAGACTGCAGGGTTTGGGGTAAATCACCCAGAAAATGGCTCAGGTTGTGTCTATGGGTGGAACTTCTTCTGGCCCAGGAGATGACTTGTGGGTCATGGTAAGGGTGGTGGAGATGGAGAGGGTGGAGATGGGGAGGGTGGAGATGGAGATGGAGATAGGGAGGGTGGAGATGGGGAGGATGGAGATGGAGATGGGGAGGGTGGAGAGGGTGGAGATGGAGAGGATGGAGATGGAGATGGGGAGGGTGGAGATGGAGATGGAGAGGGTGGAGAGGATGGAGGTGGAGAGGGTGGAGGTGGGGAGGATGGAGATGGGGAGGGTGCAGAGGGTGGAGATGGGGAGGGTGGAGATGGGGAGGGTGGAGATGGGGAGGGTGGAGATGGAGAGGGTGGAGATGGAGATGGGGAGGGTGGAGGTGGGGAGGGTGGAGATGGGGAGGATGGAGATGGGGAAGGTGGAGATGGGGAGGGTGGAGATGGGGAGGGTGGAGATGGAGAGGGTGGAGATGGGGAGGGTGGAGATGGGGAGGATGGAGATGGTGGAGATGATGGAGGTGGAGAGGGTGGAGATGGGAGGATGGAGGTGGGGAGGATGGAGATGGGGATGGAGAGGGTGGAGATGGGGAGGGTGGAGATGGAGAGGGTGGAGATGGGGAGGATGGAGATGGAGAGGGTGGAGATGGGGAGGATGGAGATGGAGAGGGTGGAGATGGGGAGGATGGAGATGGAGATGGAGATGGGGAGGGTGGAGATGGAGATGGGGAGGGTGGAGATGGAGATGGAGAGGGTGGAGGTGGAGATGGGGGGGATGGAGAGGGTGGAGATGGAGATGGGGAGGATGGAGATGGGGAGGGTGGAGATGGAGATGGGGAGGATGGAGATGGAGAGGATGGAGATGAGGAGGGTGGAGATGGGGAGGGTGGAGATGGGGAGGATGGAGATGAGGAGGGTGGAGATGGAGAAGGTGGAGATGGGGAGGGTGGAGATGGGGAGGATGGAGATGGGGAGGATGGAGATGGAGAGGATGGAGATGAGGAGGGTGGAGATGGAGAAGGTGGAGATGGGGAGGATGGAGATGAGGAGGGTGGAGATGGGGAGGGTGGAGATGGAGATGGGGAGGATGGAGATGGGGAGGATGGAGATGGGGAGGGTGGAGATGGAGATGGGGAGGATGGAGATGGGGAGGGTGGAGATGGAGAGGATGGAGATGGAGAGGGTGGAGATGGGGAGGGTGGAGATGGAGATGGAGATGGGGAGGGTGGAGATGGGGAGGATGGAGATGGAGATGGAGATGGGAGGATGGAGAGGATGGAGATGGGGAGGGTGGAGATGGAGAGGATGGAGATGGAGATGGAGAGGATGGAGATGGAGAGGATGGAGATGGGGAGGGTGGAGATGGGGATGGAGATGGGGAGGATGGAGATGGAGATGGAGAGGGTGGAGATGGGGAGGATGGAGATGGGGAGGGTGGAGATGGAGATGGAGAGGGTGGAGATGGGGAGGATGGAGATGGGGAGGGTGGAGATGGAGATGGGGAGGATGGAGAGGGTGGAGATGGGGAGGGTGGAGATGGAGAGGATGGAGATGGAGATGGAGAGGGTGGAGATGCAGAGGATGGATGTGAAGAGGACACCACTGCCACCACCCCCACCCCTCACCTTGTGGCACCAAGATGTTGGCCAAGATGGCCAAACCAGCCAAGATGAGGGCAAGGGACTGGGTGAAGCGTCTCCCCACGAAGGTGATGGTGAGGATGGAGACCAGCTTGGCTGGGATGTCCACGGCCCCGAAGATCAGCTGGATCACGTAGATGTCGACGTCAAAGTGCTGCAGGTCCATGGCCAGCCCATAATAGGCGAAGCTGGTGGAGAACCTAAGCCAAGGAGAGGTGAGGAGTGGGGGCAGAGGTCACTGGTGGGGGTCACACACCACCCCCCTGGCCTGTGGGATCCACTCAGGAGATCTTTGTCCCATCCTGGACCACGTGTGGGGCCAAGAGACCTCCGTTGGCCGTGACTCAGTTTCCCTTTCCCCATAAGGACCCAGCTAAGGTGGGTGGGTTGAGATGGATGAAGCAGTGGATGGACCAACAGCTCAGGGGACAGATGGACAACCACCCACCCACCCCCCAGATGTCCTCTCCACCCCACCATGGGGCCTACCACACAAAGCAGAGGCAGCAGGAGATGCGGCGCAGGACGGGCGTCCGGACCAGGGCAAGCACCGTGTGGTGGCTCCTTGGTGACGTCATCTCCTTCTCCATGTGGGACCTCAGGGCCTGGAGGGACATGGGGGGGGCTCTGGGGTGGGGACAGGGTGACCTGGACCCTCTTCTCGCTGGGGGAGGGGTGTGAGGAGCGGAGAGAGGAACCGGGATGGAGCGTGGAGGTGGGGTGGGATGAGGTCCTGGGTGGGATGGGTGGGAGGAGGGATGGACAGATGGATGGACACATGGGTGGACACATGGATGGACACATGGATGGACAGATGGATGGACAGATGGGCAGGTGGGTGTGGATGATGGAGATGATGGATGGAAGGTTGGATGTGAAAGGGGTTGGATGGATGGGGAGGGTGGAGGTGGGGAGGGTGGAGATGGGGAGGATGGAGATGGAGATGGAGAGGATGGAGATGAGGAAGATGGAGATGGGGAGGTGGAGAGGATGAGGAGGGTGGAGATGAAGAGGATGGAGATGGGGAGGGTGGAGATGGAGAGGATGGAGATGGGGAGGGTGGAGATGGGGAGGATGGAGATGGGGAGGGTGGAGATGGAGATGGAGATGGAGATGGAGATGGAGATGGGGAGGGTGGAGATGGGGAGGATGGAGATGGGGAGGATGGAGATGGAGAGGGTGGAGATGGAGAGGGTGGAGAGGGTGGAGATGGGGAGGATGGAGATGGAGATGGGGAGGGTGGAGATGGGGAGGGTGGAGATGGGGAGGGTGGACAGTTGTCTGCAGGGGTGGATGGTTGAACCCCACTGTTGACCTCCTACATGAGGGTCTGGAGAGTGGGGTCACTGCCCCCCACCCCAGAGCTGCCCCAGGAGACCCAGCCAGAGCCTTTTACTTCAATGTTGAGCTTCTCCCCTTCCTCCTTCTTCCCATTTATCCTGGCCACCTTCTGGAGCTCCTTCAGGGCTTGCTGGGACTTCCCCACCATGACCAGCCAACGAGCTGACTCTGTCAACCACCTGTGGAGGAGATGGGGACAGGACCCCAAGGGTCATCCCACCACCCCATCCCACCACCCCACTGACCCTGCCACCACCCCACCACCCCACCACCCCACCACCCCACCACCCACCTGACCCTGCCACCAGTGGTCTCCCCTCTGCCCTCCCAGCCATCTTGCTGTGCTGCCACCCACCACCCAGCTCTGCAGCCACCCCTGTACCTTCATCCATCCATCCTTGTAGCCACCTTTCCTTCTGCCCACCCGTCCGTGCAGGTCCCCATGTAGCCATCCCTCCCTCCATCCATCCCACCATCCATCCACACCTCCAAATGTCCATCTGTCCATCCATCCATCCATCCATCCATCCATCCATCCATCCATCCAACCATCCACATCTCCATCTGTCCATCCACACCTCCCAATGTCCATCTGTCCATCCATCCATCCACACCTCCACCTGTCCATCCATCCATCCCACCATCCATCCACACCTTCATCCATCCATCCACACCTCCATCTGTCTGTCCATCCATCCACCCACACCTCCATCTGTCCATCCATCCATCCATCCATCCATCCATCCCTCCATCCCTCCATCCATCCACACCTCCATCTGTCCATCCATCCACACCTCCAGCTGTCCATCCATCCATCCACACCTTCATCTGTCCATCCACACCTCCCAATGTCCATCTGTCCATCTCACCATCCTTCCATCCATCCCTCCATCCATCCACACCTCCAGCTGTCCATCCATCCATCCATCCCTCCATCCCTCCATCCATCCACACCTCCACCTGTCCATCCATCCACACCTCCAGCTGTCCATCCATCCATCCACACCTCCATCTGTCCATCCATCCATCCATCCATCCATCCATCCATCCATCCATCCACACCTCCATCCATCCACACCTTCATCCATCCACACCTCCATCCATCCACACCTCCATCTGTCCATCCATCCATCCACACCTCCATCCATCCATCCATCCCTCTGTCCATCCATCCATCCACACCTCCATCCACCCACACCTCCATCCACCCACACCTCCATCCATCCACACCTTCATCTGTCCATCCATCCATCCACACCTCCATGTGTCCATCCATCCATCCCCCATCCATCCACACCTCCCAATGTCCATCTGTCCATCTCACCATCCTTCCACCCATCCCACCATCCACCCACACCTCCATCTGTCCGTCCACACCTCCATCTGTCCATCCATCCATCCCTCTGTCCATCCACACCTCCAGCTGTCCTTCCATCCCTCCACCCATCCACAGCTCCATCTGTCCATCCACCCACAGCTCCATCTGTCCATCCACCCACACCTCCATCTGTCCATCTGTCCACAGCTCCATCTGTCCATCCACCCATCCATCCACCCATCCATGCATCCATCCATCCACACCTCTCAATGTCCATCTGTCCATCCCACCATCCATCCACCCACACCTCCATCCATGTCCCCTCACCAGGAGTAGAGGAAGCAGCAGAAGAAGGGCAGTGACACTGCCAGCTGCAGCCAGCGCCACTGGGGGACGGCGAAGGCCACCCCGGCCAGCAGGAACTGGCCCAGGGTGTAGCAGTAGCCCATGAAGGTCCCCACCAGCGCCCGGGCGCGCGTGGGCGTCCACTCCAGAGCTGCTGAGACACGGGGACGTGGGGCAGGCCCAGGGGGTGCCCAGGGCTGGTGGCCATGGGGCTGGTGATGGCCATGGGGTTGGTGGCCATGGGGCTGGTGGCCAGGGGGCTGGTGGCCATGGGGCTGGTGGCACCATGGGGGTGGTGCCATGGGCTGGTGGCCATGGGGCTGGTGGCCATGGGGTTGGTGGCACCATGGGGCTGGTGGCCATGGGGCTGGTGTCACCATGGGGCTGGTGGCCATGGGGCTGGTGGTGGCCATGGGGCTGTCACCATGGGGCTGGTGGCCATAGGGCTGGTGGCCAGGGGGCTGGTGGCACCATGGGGCTGGTGCCATGGGCTGGTGGCCATGGGGCTGGTGGCCATGGGGCTGGTGACACCATGGGGCTGGTGATGGCCATGGGGTTGGTGGCCATGGGGCTGGTGGCACATGGGGCTGGTGGCATGGGGCTGGTGACACCATGGGGCTAGTGTCACCATGGGGCTGGTGGCCATGGGGCTGGTGGCATGGGGCTGGTGGCACCATGGGGGTAGTGGCCATGGGGCTGGTGCCATGGGCTGGTGGCACCATGGGGCTGGTGGCCAGGGGGCTGGTGGCACCATGGGGCTGGTGGCCATGGGGCTGTCACCATGGGGCTGTCACCATGGGGCTGGTGCCATGGGGCTGGTGGCCAGGGGGCTGGTGCCACCATGGGGCTGTCACCATGGGGCTGTTGGCACCAGGGGGCTGGTGGCCAGGGGGCTGGTGCCACCATGGGGCTGTCACCATGGGGGTGGTGCCATGGAGCTGGTGACACCATGGGGCTGGTGGCCATGGGGATGGTGATGGCCATGGGGCTGGTGGCCATGGGGCTGGTGGCACCATGGGGCTGGTGGCACCATGGGGCTGGTGGCCATGGGGCTGTCACCATGGGGCTGTCACCATGGGGTTGGTGGCCATGGGGCTGGTGGCACCATGGGGCTGTCACCATGGGGCTGGTGGCCATGGGGCTGGTGGCACTATGGGGCTGTCACCATGGGTTGGTGGCCATGGGGCTGGTGGCCATGGGGCTGGTGGCACCATGGGGCTGGTGGCACCATGGGGCTGGTGGCCATGGGGCTGTCACCATGGGGTTGGTGGCCATGGGGGTGGTGGCCGTGGGGCTGGTGACACCATGGGGCTGGTGCCATGGGGCTGTCACCATGGGGCTGGTGCCATGGGGCTGGTGTCACCATGGGGCTGTCACCATGGGGTTGGTGGCCATGGGGCTAGTGTCACCATGGGGCTGGTGCCATGGGGCTGGTGGCACCATGGGGCTGTCACCATGGGGCTGGTGGCCATGGGCTGGTGGTGGCCACGTACAGAGGGAGACGCTGTTGAGGACGATGCCCGAGAAGGCCGTGCCCGTGAGGAAGCGGAAGAGGCAGTAGGTGCTGAAGGTGGGCGAGAAGGAGGAGCAGGTCCCCATGGCGCCCATCTGCAGGTAGCACCAGGTGAGCAGGGAGCGGCGGCCCCACCTGCGGGGAGGGGAGAGGGTGAGGAGGAGGAGGAGGAGGGGGAGGAGGAGGAGGAGGAGGAGGAGGGGGAGGAGGAGGAGGAAGAAGAGGAGGAAGAGAGGTTGAGGAGAGGAAGAGGAGGTTGAGGAGGAGGAAGGGTGAGGAAGAGAAGGTTGAGGAGGAAGAGGAGGAGGAGAAGGGTGAGGAGGAGGAAGAGGAGGTTGAGGAGGAAGAGGAGGGTGAGGAGGAGGAAGAGGAGGATGAGGAGGAGGAGGAGGAGGTTGAGGAGGAGGAGGAGGAGAGAAGAGGAGGTTGAGGAGGAGGAAGAGAGTGAGGAGGAGGAGGAGAAGGTTGAGGAGGAAGAGAAGGGTGAGGAAGAGGAAGAGGAGGTTGAGGAGGAGGAAGAGAAGGGTGAGGAGGAGGAAGAGGAGGTTGAGGAGGAAGAGGAGGTTGAGGAAGAGGAGGTTGAGGAGGAGGAAGAGAAGTTGAGGAGGAAGAGGAGAAGGTTGAGGAGGAAGAGAAGGGTGAGGAGGAGGAAGAGGTTGAGGAGAAGGTGGAGGAGGAGGAAGAGGAGGTTGAGGAGGAGGAGGAGGAGGAAGAGGAGGTTGAGGAGGAGGAAGAGGAGGGTGAGGAGGAGGAGGAGGAGAAGGATGAGGAGGAGGAGGAGAAGGGTGAGGAGGTTGAGGAGAAGGCTGAGGAGGTTGAGGAGAAGATGAGAAGGAGGAAGAGGAGGAGGAGGAGAAGGTTGAGGAGAAGGTTGAGGAGGTTGAGGAGGAAGAGGAGGTTGAGGAGGAGGAAGAGGAGGAGGAGAAGGTGGAGGAGAAGATGAGAAGGAGGTTGAGGAGGTTGAGGAGGAGGTTGAGGAGGTTGAGGAGGAGGAAGAGGAGGTTGAGGAGGTTGAGG
Organism: Caprimulgus europaeus; assembly: GCA_907165065.1. The sequence goes on from CAJRAV010000010.1 coordinate 166,337, forward strand.
AGGAGGTGAGACAGCCCCCCCATGACCACGGGGATGAAGGTCCCCCCTCACCTGTCCGAGAGGCCCCCAAAGACGATGCCACCCACCAGGACGCCGGCCATGTAGAGCGACTGGGCCAACTGCTTCAGAGCCCGGGAGCTGCAGACCAGGTCCCACTGCCAGGGGACAAGGACACGTCCCACAGGGCCATGGTGGGACCCATCTGACCTCTCCCCTGCCAGGGGACAAGGACATGTCCCACAGGGCCATGGTGGGACCCATCTGACCTCTCTCCTGCCCCCCCAACACTGGCCATGGTGGTTGGTTGGGTTGAGCCAACTCAACGGCCAAGGGGTGGTGGATGGAACCACCATGAAGGTGCCAAGGAGCACTTGGTGGCCACCCAGTGTCCTCATGGGTGGGACTTCCAGGAGTCATCTGACCCCCCCTTTGACCTCCTCCTTGGTGGCCACCAACTCCTTCATCAACCCCTTTGTCTTGTCTGGAGCCTCTCATGGTGTTGAGTGGCTCCACCAAGGGTTGAGTGGAGAAGATGCTCCAGTTGGAAGACATCAAGGTCATGATGATGATGATGATGATGATGATGATGATGATGGTGATGATGGTGATGGTGTCTCAAGGTAGGAACCACCCACAGGATGAGGTGAAAGGTGCCACCACCCCCCCCAAACCCCACCCCACCATTGTCCTACCTCGGTGACGATGGTGCTGGTGAAGACGCTGCGGTCGTAGGTCCAACCATCATGGCAGGGCTCTGTCTCTGGCCAACTGCTGTTGGGGGCTGAGCTGCTGTTGACCTCCAAAAGCCACCACTGTGGTGTCACAAAACGCTGGCACTGCTCACCCTGAGGAACTGAGACCTTCAGCAGGTCCTGGAGGTCCAAGTTGGTGGCGTTGGCTTCCCAACGAAGCCGGCAACGATGGTGGCCAACGGCGGCTGTGAAGTTCTGGAGAAGGTTGTGACTGGCCATCATGAGGACAGGGAGGGCCAGGAGAAGCACTGAGACCACCTGGAAACGTCCCATCCCCCCTATGTGCTCCAAGAGGTTGGCAAAAGCCATGGTGCCACCAGGAGAGGTTGAGAACGTCCCTCAGCCATGCACGGCCACCCCACCCCACCCCATGTTGAGACAACCCCAAAAGGGATGGATTTCACCCCAAAATAAGGTGCTCCTCTGGCTTCTGTGGTGTCCTCACTCCAGGAGGACACCAGGGGTGGTCTTTATAGAGCTCCTGGGGTTAATGGTTGACATCTGAGGTGGCTTTTTTTGTTGGTGCTTTTCCAACAGGAGAAGGTTCAACAAGTCCAGGTGAGGTGAGGACACCACCACCATTGAGGTGACCAAGGATGGTGGCCACCAACATGAGTGGTTCTTCATGATGGAACCACAAATATGGGGCAAAACTGGAGGGATTTGGGGCAGGAGGACACTGAGCATCTTCTAGAGGTGCTTTTTTGAGGAGAAAGAAGGGGATTTGGGGGGAGAAGAACCATCAAGGACCAACCTTCTCCATCCAACTCATGGAGTCACCTTCAGGTGGGCACCTCAAGAGAAGGGGGGATGGGTCAACCCAACCCAAGATGGTCCTCACCCACCTCCTCCTCCCCCCATCTCCCCCTTGGGGTTAATGATTCCCGTGGTGGAAGGAGCAGAAGGTGCTGACGGAGGTGACCTCCTCGGGTCAACGCTTCCTCCACCTTGAGGGTTAATTTTTGATGAGGTTGGACCAAGGAGAAGGTTGAGGTGGCCAAGGGACACGTCACCACCAGGAGCAAGGGGCAGGGAAGTGGGGGGGGGGGGGAAGGGACATGGTGGTGGCAGCTCCATGGGTCATTGGGAGGGGGTTGGGGTGGGATTTGGGGTCTCCTCAATCTTCTTCTTCTTCTCTGGAAGTTGGAGGACCCTTGGGACAAGAGTTGGGTGGGTTTGGGGTTGTTGGGTGTCACCTCATTGGAGGGGACCTCAGGGACAAGGTTCTTCATCATTGACCTACTGGAGGGGACCTTGGACATGGTTATGGGGTGTCACCTCATTGGAGGTGACCTCAGAGGTGGTTCTGGGGTGTCCTCTCATTGGAGGGGACCTCAGACGTGGTTCTGGGGTGTCACCTCATTGGAGGTGCCCTCAGAGGTGGTTCTGGGGTGTCCTCTCATTGGAGGTGACCTCAGAGGTGGTTCTGGGGTGTCCTCTCATTGGAGGTGACCTCAGACATGAGGTTCTGGGGTGTCACCTCATTGGAGGGGACCTCAGGGACAAGGTTCTTCATCATTGTCCCATTGGAGGGGACCTTGGACATGGTTATGGGGTGTCACCTCATTGGAGGTGCCCTCAGACGTGGTTCTGGGGTGTCACCTCATTGGAGGGGACTTCAGGGACAAGGTTATGGGGTGTCATTGAAGGTGACCCCCAACATGGAGGTTCTGGGGTGTCACCTGATTGAAGGTGACCCCCAACATGGTCCTGTTGGGCACCATCCTACTGGAGGTGACCTCAGGGACAAGGTTCTGGGGTGTCCTCTCATTGGAGGTGCCCTCAGACGTGGTTCTGGGGTGTCACCTCATTGGAGGTGACCTCAGACGTGGTTCTGGGGTGTCACCTCATTGGAGGTGACCTCAGAGGTGGTTCTGGGGTGTCACCTCATTGGAGGTGCCCTCAGACGTGGTTCCGGGGTGTCCTCTCATTGGAGGTGACCTCAGAGGTGGTTCTGGGGTGTCACCTCATTGGAGGTGACCTCAGAGGTGGTTCTGGGGTGTCACCTCATTGGAGGTGACCTCAGGGACAAGGTTATGGGTTGTCATTGAAGGTGACCCCCAACATGGAGGTTCTGGGGTGTCACCTGCTTGAAGGTGACCCCTAACATGGTCCTGTTGGACACCATCCTATTGGAGGTGACCTCAGGGACAAGGTTCTGGGGTGTCACCTCATTGGAGGTGACCTTGGACATGGTTCTGGGGTGTCACCTCATTGGAGGTGACCTCAGGGACAAGGTTCTGGGGTGTCACCTCATTGGAGGTGACCTCAGACATGAGGTTCTGGGGTGTCACCTCATTGGAGGTGACCTCAGAGGTGGTTCTGGGGTGTCACCTCATTGGAGGTGCCCTCAGACGTGGTTCTGGGGTGTCCTCTCATTGGAGGTGCCCTCAGAGGTGGTTCTGGGGTGTCACCTCATTGGAGGTGACCTCAGAGGTGGTTCTGGGGTGTCACCTCATTGGAGGTGCCCTCAGAGGTGGTTCTGGGGTGTCACCTCATTGGAGGGGACCTCAGACGTGGTTCTGGGGTGTCCTCTCATTGGAGGTGACCCCAGACGTGGTTCTGGGGTGTCACCTCATTGGAGGTGACCTCAGAGGTGGTTCTGGGGTGTCACCTCATTGGAGGTGACCTCAGAGGTGGTTCTGGGGTGTCCTCTCATTGGAGGTGACCTCAGAGGTGGTTCTGGGGTGTCACCTCATTGGAGGTGACCTCAGAGGTGGTTCTGGGGTGTCACCTCATTGGAGGTGACCTCAGAGGTGGTTCTGGGGTGTCCTCTCATTGGAGGTGACCTCAGAGGTGGTTCTGGGGTGTCACCTCATTGGAGGTGACCTCAGAGGTGGTTCTGGGGTGTCCTCTCATTGGAGGTGACCTCAGAGGTGGTTCTGGGGTGTCAGCTCATTGGAGGTGACCTCAGAGGTGGTCCTGGGGTGTCACCTCATTGGAGGTGACCTCAGGGACAAGGTTATGGGGTGTCACCTCATTGGAGGTGCCCTCAGACGTGGTTCTGGGGTGTCCTCTCATTGGAGGTGACCTCAGAGGTGGTTCTGGGGTGTCACCTCATTGGAGGTGCCCTCAGACGTGGTTCTGGGGTGTCACCTCATTGGAGGTGCCCTCAGACGTGGTTCTGGGGTGTCACCTCATTGGAGGTGACCTCAGAGGTGGTTCTGGGGTGTCACCTCATTGGAGGTGACCTCAGAGGTGGTTCTGGGGTGTCCTCTCATTGGAGGTGCCCTCAGACGTGGTTCTGGGGTGTCAGCTCATTGGAGGTGACCTCAGACGTGGTTCTGGGGTGTCCTCTCATTGGAGGTGCCCTCAGACGTGGTTCTGGGGTGTCACCTCATTGGAGGTGACCTCAGAGGTGGTTCTGGGGTGTCCTCTCATTGGAGGTGACCTCAGAGGTGGTTCTGGGGTGCCCCTGGGTGGGTTCAGAGAACACCTCGAGACCTTGCCCCCACCAGAGCTGTTTTATTCCTCTGAGGACTTCTCCTGCCCCACACAGGGAGGTCACCAGCCCAGGTCCTGTCCCCCCAACCCCCCATGGTCCTTGGGGTCTCCTCCTATGGGGCCTTCTGGAGCTGGAGGGGAATCTTCTCTTTGGGGTCACTCGGCTTCTTCCGTCTCGTCCTGGAGGAGGAAGAGGAGGAGGAGGAAGGTCCATGGGGTGGGGCAGGAGGAGGAGGGTCCATGGGGTGGGGCAGGAGGGAGGAGGGTCCATGGGGTGGGGCAGGAGGAGGAGGAGGGTCCATGGGGTGGGGCAGGAGGGAGGAGGGTCCATGGGGTGGGGCAGGAGGGAGGAGGGTCCATGGGGTGGGGAGCAGCTTGGTGTCCATCCATTGTCCTCCAGCACTTCCCTCTGTCCATCCATCCAAACCCTTCATCTTGAGGTCAACCAACCATCATCCAACCATCATCCAACCATCATCCATCATCCAACCATCATCCATCATCCAACCATCATCCATCCATCATCCATCCATCATCCAACCATCATCCATCATCCATCCATCATCCATCATCATCCATCATCCATCCATCATCCATCCAACCATCATCCAACCATCATCATCCAACCATCATCCAACCATCATCCATCATCCAACCATCATCCAACCATCATCCATCATCCATCCAACCATCATCCATCATCCATCCAACCATCATCCATCATCCAACCATCATCCAACCATCATCCATCCATCATCCATCATCCAACCATCATCCATCATCCAACCATCATCCAACCATCATCCAACCATCATCCAACCATCATCCAACCATCATCCATCCATCATCCAACCATCATCCAACCATCATCCATCCATCATCCATCATCCAACCATCATCCATCATCCAACCATCATCATCCATCATCATCCATCCATCATCCATCATCCAACCACCCATGATCCAACCAACCAACCATCCATCCATCATCCAACCATCATCATCCAACCATCATCATCCAACCATCATCCATCATCCAACCATCATCCAACCATCATCATCCAACCATCATCCATCATCCAACCATCATCCATCCATCATCCATCATCCAACCATCATCCAACCATCATCCAATCATCATCCATCATCCAACCATCATCACCCATCACCCAGCCATCACCCAACCATTGTCCACCACCACCCACCTGCTCTCCACCTCCTCGATGGTGTCTGGCAGGGGCGCGTTGAGGGTCTCTGGGAGGAACCCAGCGGCCATGGCTGCCACCACGGGGGCCACCCCATAGACGGTGGGGGGCAGGGAGGGGTAGTGCTCGTCCATCATCTTCACCAGCGGCGCCACGATGCCACCGACGCGCGCCATGGTGCTACCAAACCCCAACCCCGTCTGCCTGCCGGCGCCGTGGGGTGGTCAAGGTGGGGCCAGGACCACCTGGGGTGGGACCTTGTGGGGTGGTGGGGTCGTGGGGATGGGGTTCTACCTGATGGGGGTGGGGTAGAGCTCGGTGGTGTAGAGGAAGACGCAGTTGAAGGAGGCGGAGAGACAACCTTTGCCGATGACGGCCAGCGCCGTGCGCAGCGTCTGGAGCTCTGGGGTGGGGGGACCGGGGGGACAATGGGGGTGGGGTGGTGGCATCTCCAGGGTGGGGTGGTGGCACCTCCAGGGTGGGGTGGAGGCACCTCCAGGGTGGGGTGGAGACATCTCCAGGGTGGGGTGGAGGCACCTCCATGGTGGGGTGGTGGCACCTCCATGGTGGGGTGGAGGCACCTCCATGGTGGGGTGGTGGCACCTCCATGGTGGGGTGGAGGCACCTCCAGGGTGGGGTGGAGGCACCTCCAGGGTGGGGTGGAGGCGTCTCCATGGTGGGGTGGTGGCACCTCCATGGTGGGGTGGAGGCATCTCCAGGGTGGGGTGGAGGCACCTCCAGGGTGGGGTGGTGGCATCTCCAGGGTGGGGTGGAGGCATCTCCAGGGTGGGGTGGTGGCACCTCCAGGGTGGGGTGGAGGCATCTCCAGGGTGGGGTGGAGGCATCTCCAGGGTGGGGTGGTGGTGGGAAGGAGAAGGGAGGGAGGATGGAGGGATGGACAAGGGGAAGGTTGGGTGGGGGGTTGGAGATGTTGGAGGTGTTGGAGGTGTGGGTGGAGATGTTGGAGGTGTGGGTGGGTGGTTGGAGATGTGGGTGGGTGGTTGGAGATGTTGGAGGTGTGGGTGGGTGGTTGGAGGTGTTGGAGGTGTGGGTGGAGATGTTGGAGGTGTGGGTGGGTGGTTGGAGATGTTGGAGGTGTGGGTGGGTGGTTGGAGATGTTGGAGGTGTGGGTGGAGATGTTGGAGGTGTGGGTGGGTGGTTGGAGGTGTTGGAGGTGTGGGTGGGTGGTTGGAGATGTTGGAGGTGTGGGTGGGTGGTTGGAGATGTTGGAGGTGTGGGTGGGTGGTTGGAGGTGTGGGTGGAGATGTTGGAGGTGTGGGTGGGGGGTTGGAGATGTTGGAGGTGTGGGTGGGTGGTTGGAGATGTTGGAGGTGTGGGTGGGTGGTTGGAGATGTTGGAGGTGTGGGTGGGTGGTTGGAGATGTTGGAGGTGTGGGTGGAGATGTTGGAGGTGTGGGTGGGTGGTTGGAGATGTTGGAGGTGTGGGTGGGTGGTTGGAGATGTTGGAGGTGTGGGTGGGTGGTTGGAGATGTTGGAGGTGTGGGTGGGTGGTTGGAGGTGTTGGAGGTGTGGGTGGGTGGTTGGAGGTGTGGGTGGGGGGTTGGAGATGTTGGAGATGTTGGAGGTGTGGGTGGGTGGTTGGAGATGTTGGAGGTGTGGGTGGAGATGTTGGAGGTGTGGGTGGGTGGTTGGAGATGTTGGAGGTGTGGGTGGAGATGTTGGAGGTGTGGGTGGGTGGGTGGAGATGTTGGAGGTGTGGGTGGAGATGTTGGAGGTGTGGGTGGGTGGGTGGAGATGTTGGAGGTGTGGGTGGGTGGTTGGAGATGTTGGAGGTGTGGGTGGGTGGTTGGAGATGTTGGAGGTGTGGGTGGAGATGTTGGAGGTGTGGGTGGGTGGAGATGTTGGAGGTGTGGGTGGAGATGTTGGAGGTGTGGGTGGGTGGGTGGAGATGTTGGAGGTGTGGGTGGGTGGGTGGAGATGTTGGAGGTGTGGGTGGAGATGTTGGAGGTGTGGGTGGGTGGGTGGAGATGTTGGAGGTGTGGGTGGAGATGTTGGAGGTGTGGGTGGGTGGGTGGAGATGTTGGGGTGTGGGTGGGTGGGTGGAGATGTTGGAGGTGTGGGTGGGTGGGTGGAGATGTTGGAGGTGTGGGTGGGTGGTTGGAGGTGTGGGTGGGTGGGTGGAGATGTTGGAGGTGTGGGTGGGTGGGTGGTTGGAGGTGTGGGTGGGTGGTTGGAGGTGTGGGTGGGTGGTTGGAGATGTTGGAGGTGTGGGTGGGTGGTTGGAGGTGTGGGTGGGTGGAGATGTTGGAGGTGTGGGTGGGTGGTTGGAGATGTTGGAGGTGTGGGTGGGTGGGTGGAGATGTTGGAGGTGTGGGTGGGTGGGTGGAGATGTTGGAGGTGTGGGTGGGTGGTTGGAGGTGTTGGAGGTGTGGGTGGAGATGTTGGAGGTGTGGGTGGGTGGTTGGAGGTGTGGGTGGGTGGCTGATGGCTGGATGAGGATGAAGAAGACCTCCCCACCACCCCATGGTACCCACCAGTGGACACAAAGATGTTGGCAACGATGGCCAGCCCTGCCAAGAAGAGGGCCACCACGAGGGACAGGCGCCGGCCCACGTAGCTCAGGGAGATGGTCACCACCACCTTGGCCGGGACGTCAACGGCCCCAAAGATCACCTGGATCAGGTAAATGCTGACCCCAAAGTTCTGCAGATCCATGGCCAGGCCGTAGTAGGAGAAGCTGATGGAGAACCTGGAGGAGAGGAGGAGAGAGCACAGCAGGGACCTTGGGGTGAGGGGACCTCCCTGGGATGTCACCGTGGCTTGGGACAGGGCTGGGAGCTGGGGTGGAGGGGGGGGGAGGGGGCTGTGGTGCAGGTGGGTGGTTGGATTCTGTGAGGGTGCAGGTGTCCATCTCTCCAGTCATCCATCTGTCCTTCTGGCCAGCTCTCCACTCATCCATCTGTCCTTCTGGCCAGCTCTCCAGTCATCCATCTGTCCTTCTGGCCAGCTCTCCAACTGTCTGTCCATCTGCCTGTCCATCCAACCATCCATCCAACCAACCATCATCCATCATCCAACCATCATCCAACCAACCATCATCCATCATCATCCATCCAATCAACCATCCATCATCCATCATCATCCAACCATCATCCATCATCCAACCATCATCCAACCATCCAACCAACCAACCATGAATCCAACCAACCAACCACCCAACCATCCATCCAACCATCCATCATCCAACCATCATCCAACCATCATCCATCATCCATCTTCTCCATCCAATCAACCATCCATCATCCATCATCCATCATCCATCATCCAACCATCACCCAACCATCACCCAACCATCATCCAACCATCCATCCATCCATTGTCCATCATCCATTGTCCATCATCCATCATCCATCATCCATCATCCAACCATCATCCATCCAACCATCATCCATCATCCATCCATCTTCTCCATCCAACCATCCAACCAACCAACCATGAATCCAACCAACCACCCATCCATCATCCAACCATCATCCATCATCCATCTTCTCCATCCAATCAACCATCATCCATCATCCGACCACCCATCTTCTCCATCCATCCATCCAACCATCATCCAACCATCATCCAACCATCCATCATCCATCCATCCATCCAACCATGAATCCAACCAACCAACCATGAATCCAACCAACCAACCATCATCATCCATCCATCCATCCATCATCCAACCATCATCCATCATCCAACCATCATCCAACCATCATCCATCATCCAACCATCATCCATCATCCAACCATCACCCAACCATCATCCATCATCATCCATCATCCAACCATCATCCAACCATCATCCATCATCCATCATCCATCATCCATCCAACCATCCAACCTTCCACCCATCCATCCCACCACCTCTCCACCCCCCCCCCCCCTCCCCCCTCCCTCCCTCCCCTCCCCCAGCCCCACCAGACGATGGAGAGGCAGAAGAAGATCTGGCGGATGACCGGGGTCCGGACCAGGTCGGAGATGCTGTAGGAGGCCTTCAAGCCAGCCAGCTCCTCCTGCATGTGGGACCTCAGGTTCTGGGGTGGGGGGACAGGTGGTGATGGGTGGAGGTGGGCACCCCAGCCCCACCCCCCCATGGGGCCACCACACCTCCCCATGGGGCCACCACCTCCCCATGGGGCCACCTCCTCCCCCCATGGGGCCACCACCTTCCCATGGGGCCACCACACCTCCCCCCATGGGGCCACCACCTCCCTCCATGGTGCCACCTCCTCCCATGGGGCCACCACAGCTCCCACCATGGAGCCACCACCTCCCCACATGGTGCCACCACCTCCCACCATGGGGCCACCACCATGGGGCCACCACACCTCCCCATGGGGCCACCACACCTCCCCCCATGGTGCCACGACCTCCCCCCATGGTGCCACCACCTCTCCCCATGGGGCCACCACCTCCCCCCATGGGGCCACCACCTCCCACCATGGTGCCACCACCTCTCCCCATGGTGCCACCACCTCTCCCCATGGTGCCACCACCTCCCCCCATGGGGCCACCACCTCCCCCCATGGGGCCACCCCTTCCCCTATGGTGCCACCACCTCCCACCATGGGGCCACCACCTCCCACCATGGTGCCACCACACCTCCCCATGGGGCCACCACCTCTCCCCATGGGGCCACCACTTCTCCCCACATGGGGCCACCACCATGAGGCCACCACCTCCCTCCATGGTGCCACCACCTCTCCCCATGGGGCCACCACCTCCCATGGTGCCACCACCTCCCCCCATGGTGCCACCACACCTCCCCATGGTGCCACCACTTCCCACCATGGGGCCACCACCTCCCCCCATGGTGCCACCACCTCCCCCCATGGTGCCACCACCTCCCCCCATGGGGCCACCACCTCCTCCCATGGTGCCACCACCTCTCCCCATGGTGCCACCACCTCCCCCCATGGTGCCACCACCTCCCCCCATGGTGCCACCACCTCCCACCATGGAGCCACCACCTCCTCCCCCCATGGGGCCACCACCTCTCCCCATGGTGCCACCACCTCCCACCATGGGGCCACCACCTCCTCCCCCCATGGTGCCACCACCTCCCCCCATGGTGCCACCACACCTCCACCGTGATCTTCTCCCCTTCCTCCTTCCTCCTGTTGATCCTGGCCACCCTCTGCAGGACCTTCACCGCCCTCTCGGCCTTCCCCGAGAGCACCAACCAACGGGCGGACTCGGCCAACCACCTGTGGGCAACCAGAGGGAAACTGAGGCACGCAGAGAGCTTCCACAGGTCCCCCCCGTGGTCTTCTTCACCCACCCATGGTCCTACCAGGAGTAGAGGAGGAAGATGAAGAAGGGCAGAGACACGGAGAGCTGGAGCCAGCGCCAGTGGGGGACGGCGTAGGCCACCCCGGCCAGGAGGAGCTGGCCCAGGGTGTAGGCGAAGCCGGTGATGGCCACGGTGATGGCGCGGTAGGGGGTGGGGATCCACTCAACCACTGCAAGGGATCATGGGGACATGGATGAGTTGGTGTCCACCATGGCCCTGGGGACATCCACACCCATGGCCATCTCCACCCATGGCCATTGGGGACATCCATGGCCATTGGGCCATCTCCATCCATGGCCATTGGGCCATCTCCATCCATGGCCATTGGGGACATCCATGGCCATTGGATCATCTCCATCCATGGCCATTGGGCCATCTCCATCCATGGCCATTGGGTCATCTCCACCCATGGCCACTGGGCCATCTCCACCCATGGCCACTGGGCCATCTCCATCCATGGCCATTGGGCCATCTCCATCCATGGCCATTGGGCCATCTCCATCCATGGCCACTGGGCCATCTCCATCCATGGCCATTGGGCCATCTCTATCCATGGCCACTGGGTTGTCTCCACCCATGGCCATTGGGTCATCTCCATCCATGGCCATGGTGATGTCCACACCCATGGCTACTGGGACATCCATAGCCATTGGGCCATCCCCACCCATGGCCACTGGGCCATCTCCATCCATGGCCACTGGGCCATCTCCATCCATGGCCATTGGATCATCTCCACCCATGGCCATTGGGCCATCTCCATCCATGGCCATTGGCTCATCTCCATCCATGGCCATTGGATCATCTCCATCCATGGCCATTGGGCCATCTCCATCCATGGCCATTGGCTCATCTCCATCCATGGCCATTGGATCATCTCCATCCATGGCCATTGGGTCATCTCCATCCATGGCCATTGGGTCATCTCCACCCATGGCCATTGGGCCATCTCCATCTATGGCCACTGGGCCATCTCCACCCATGGCCATTGGGCCATCTCCACCCATGGCCATTGGGGACATCCATGGCCATTGGGCCATCTCCACCCATGGCCATTGGGCCATCTCCATCCATGGCCATGGTGATGGCCACACCCATGGCCATTAGAACATCCATGGCCATTGGGTCATCTCCATCCATGGCCATGGTGATGTCCATGCCCATGGCTACTGGGACATCCATGGCCATTGGGCCATCTCCATCCATGGCCATTGGGCCATCTCCACCCATGGCCATTGGGCCATCTCCATCCATGGCCATTGGGCCATCTCCATCCAAGGCCATGTTCTCCTCCATGACCATGGCCATTGGATCATCTCCATCCATGGCCATTGGGCCATCTCCATCCATGGCCACTGGGCCATCCCCACCCATGGCCATTGGATCATCTCCATCCATGGCCATTGGGTCATCTCCATCCATGGCCATTGGGGACATCCATGGCCATTGGATCATCTCCATCCATGGCCATTGGGTCATCTCCATCCATGGCCATTGGGGACATCCATGGCCATTGGATCATCTCCATCCATGGCCATTGGGCCATCTCCATCCATGGCCATTGGGTCATCTCCACCCATGGCCACTGGGCCATCTCCACCCATGGCCACTGGGCCATCTCCATCCATGGCCATTGGGCCATCTCCATCCATGGCCACTGGGCCATCTCCATCCATGGCCATTGGGCCATCTCCATCCATGGCCATTGGCTCATCTCCATCCATGGCCATTGGGTCATCTCCATCCATGGCCATTGGGCCATCTCCATCCATGGCCATTGGATCATCTCCATCCATGGCCATTGGGTCATCTCCATCCATGGCCATTGGGCCATCTCCATCCATAGCCATTGGGTCATCTCCATCCATGGCCATTGGGCCATCTCCATCCATGGCCATTGGGTCATCTCCATCCATGGCCATTGGGTCATCCCAACCCATGGCCATTGGGTCATCTCCATCCATGGCCATTGGGCCATCTCCACCCATGGCCACTGGGCCATCTCCATCCATGGCCATTGGGCCATCTCCATCCATGGCCATTGGGCCATCTCCATCCATGGCCATTGGATCATCTCCATCCATGGCCATTGGGTCATCTCCATCCATGGCCACTGGGCCATCTCCATCCATGGCCATTGGGCCATCTCCACCCATGGCCATTGGGCCATCTCCATCCATAGCCACGTTCCTCTCCATGACCATGGCCACTGGATCATCTCCATGCCCACGGCGATTTCCACCTCCATGGCCACCAGCCCATCCCCAAGGCCACCCCTGGGGTTGTCCCCCGCCGTGTCCCCGTGTCCCCCCGTGTCCCCTCACCCAGGCAGGCGACGCTGAGCCCGAAGCCGGACAGGGCCATGCCGGTGGCGAAGCGGAAGGCGCAGTAGGAGCCATAGTTGGGGGCGAAGGCCGTGCAGGTCCCCATCACCCCCAGCTGCAGGTAGGACCACATCAACATGGCCTTGCGCCCAAACCTGCCACAGGGGGGACACTGGGTGTCACTGGGTGTCACTGGTATCACTGGGTGTCACTGGGTGTCACTGGGTGTCACTGGGTGACACTGGTATCACTGGGTGCCACTGGTGAAGGTCCCATGGCGATGGGTGAAGGTCCCATGGGGATGGGTGAGGGTCCCATGGGGATGGGTGAAGGTCCCATGGGGTTGGGTGGGGGTCCCATGGGGTGGGTGGGGGTCCCATGGGGTGGGTGGGGGTCCCATGGCCCATGGAGATGGGTGAGGGTCCCATGGGGATGGGTGAGGGTCCCATGGGGGTGGGTGAGGGTCCCATGGGGATGGGTGAAGGTCCCATGGAGATGGGTGAAGGTCCCATGGGGTTGGGTGAGGGTCCCATGGAGATGGGTGAGGGTCCCATGGGGGTGGGTGAAGGTCCCATGGGGTTGGGTGAGGGTCCCATGGAGATGGGTGAGGGTCCCATGGGGATGGGTGAGGGTCCCATGGGGTTGGGTGAGGGTCCCATGGGGATGGGTGAGGGTCCCATGGGGATGGGTGAAGGTCCCATGGGGATGGGTGAGGGTCCCATGGGGATGGGTGGGGGTCCCATGGGGATGGGTGAGGGTCCCATGGGGTTGGGTGGGGGTCCCATGGGGATGGGTGAGGGTCCCATGGGGATGGGTGAAGGTCCCATGGGGATGGGTGGGGGTCCCATGGAGATGGGTGAGGGTCCCATGGGGATGGGTGAGGGTCCCATGGGGGTGGGTGAGGGTCCCATGGGGATGGGTGAAGGTCCCATGGGGATGGGTGAGGGTCCCATGGGGGTGGGTGAAGGTCCCATGGGGATGGGTGAAGGTCCCATGGGGATGGGTGAAGGTCCCATGGGGATGGGTGAGGGTCCCATGGGGTTGGGTGAGGGTCCCATGGGGGTGGGTGAAGGTCCCATGGGGATGGGTGAAGGTCCCATGGGGATGGGTGAGGGTCCCATGGGGATGGGTGAGGGTCCCATGGGGGTGGGTGAAGGTCCCATGGGGTTGGGTGAAGGTCCCATGGGGTTGGGTGAGGGTCCCATGGGGGTGGGTGAAGGTCCCACGGAGATGGGTGAAGGTCCCATGGAGATGGGTGAAGGTCCCATGGAGATGGGTGAGGGTCCCATGGGGATGGGTGAGGGTCCCATGGAGATGGGTGGGGGTCCCATGGAGATGGGTGAGGGTCCCATGGGGATGGGTGAAGGTCCCATGGGGATGGGTGAGGGTCCCATGGGGATGGGTGAAGGTCCCATGGCCCATGGGGATGGGTGAAGGTCCCATGGGGATGGGTGGGGGTCCCATGGGGATGGGTGGGGGTCCCATGGGGATGGGTGAAGGTCCCATGGAGATGGGTGAGGGTCCCATGGGGATGGGTGAAGGTCCCATGGGGATGGGTGAAGGTCCCATGGAGATGGGTGAGGGTCCCATGGGGGTGGGTGGGGGTCCCATGGGGGTGGGTGAAGGTCCCATGGAGATGGGTGAAGGTCCCATGGGGATGGGTGAGGGTCCCATGGGGGTGGGTGAGGGTCCCATGGGGATGGGTGAGGGTCCCATGGAGATGGGTGGGGGTCCCATGGGGGTGGGTGGGGGTCCCATGGGGATGGGTGAAGGTCCCATGGGGATGGGTGAGGGTCCCATGGGGGTGGGTGAGGGTCCCATGGGGATGGGTGGGGGTCCCATGGGGGTGGGTGAGGGTCCCATGGGGATGGGTGAAGGTCCCATGGAGATGGGTGAGGGTCCCATGGGGATGGGTGAGGGTCCCATGGGGATGGGTGAAGGTCCCATGGGGGTGGGTGAGGGTCCCATGGAGATGGGTGAGGGTCCCATGGGGGTGGGTGAGGGTCCCATGGGGGTGGGTGAAGGTCCCATGGGGATGGGTGAGGGTCCCATGGCCCATGGGGATGGGTGGGGGTCCCATGGCCCATGGGGATGGGTGAGGGTCCCATGGGGATGGGTGAGGGTCCCATGGGGATGGGGATGGGTGAGGGTCCCAT